>CM053789.1:752471203-752848703 GCA_028749045.1 Cupressus sempervirens | reverse complement strand
TCTACACACTTCATCTAGTATAAAATACCCTTACCCCCATTAGACATAATAATTAAACTCTTTGTTTGTTTTCCCAATTACATAGCTAGAGTACCAACTTCAACTAGCTTATCATTGTCCCTTCAAATAGGAAGAGTCATATGTGGCACTTAGTGTGGTCTATATTACCTTTGGAGTGACCTTGCATTTATCAACCTAGATGAATCTAATGCAATAGCAACAAGGATCTTGTCATCCTGACATAAATCTTCATTCTCCACTAAATAATGACTTGTTGAAACATTTTTCTAATGAGAATTTTGATTGTCAACATTATGTCTTGCACACTGAGCAACAATGTGGTTAATATAGAAGTATCTATGGCAAGAAAGGTGCAAACTCTCACAATTGTATCCAATAATTATCAACTCTTTTGAAATAGATATCGACCAATATATCTTTGGTGGTGTCAATATCAACCAAAGTTGCATATTAAATTCTATGTATATAATTCACGAGACTCTAAAAACCACTATAAAATTTCATAATGAACTCTATATTGCCTCAAAGAAATATAAAAAACAAAGTTGTAATGGAAGAGAGAGTCTTGTTATAGTGGATTAGTACCAAAGTATTGCGTAATATTTAAAGTATGGTATCATTGTTTAAGCATCAACAAATAGTTCTCACAACTCCATTGCTAGTCACATTAGATTGTTTTTTTTAGGACAATTGTGAATCACAACCATGAAAACCCCCATGTGTATGGTTAAATCTAAAGATCACAAATTAATAAGGGGTTCCAAGGGATAGTAATCCATTGGTGCACACAAGGGGACCTAGCCAAAACCTCCTAAATCATCCAACTAAATGTATTCCTAAGACAAATGCTAAACTATTTTTATTTCTCATCTTATTTTCTCTTCAAAATGAATGTAACAGAAATGGCTATAAGGGGTCATTGAGACGTGCTACTTGATGAAGACACTATTTGCCTTTTAAAACTCGTGACATAGATTGAAAACTATTGTCTTTTCAGGTTTTGTAGAGACATTCCAAGATTTTTGGTAGTGAAAAATGTACATGCTTCTTTGGGCATCTTTATTGGTGGTGTTGGAGCTCTTCCCATTCTATAAATTCAGCCTTTCAAGTGTACATTTTGTAAGAGTAATAATTGATTATAGTTTTTTCTATAGGACCAAAGGATAAGTAGTAGGCATAAAGATATTATTTTCATATACATGTGTGTTTCTACAATGAAGAAAAAGGTGAGAATGAAATTGATAACTCAAACCTCTCTGCTCTTCTTGGTGGAGTTGTTTTCCATGAGGGTTTCTTCAGTTATATCCTATGTTATACATTTACCTTATATTTTTATCTATGCTTGTTTGTTTTTATCTTATGATGATGCAAACAATCACTTATTGTTGTTATAATTTCAAATAGGATAGGCTTATTAAGCATGATATATGTTGAGTTGTCATTTTGAATGATGCTTAATGACATAAATCCTTTCAAACTCCTCTCTTGAAAAGTTAATCTAGGTTCAAATCCAAGGTTTTGGGCGATCTTGCAACCTACTAGAATCCACTTAGTTGAAGATAAATGTGAGTTTTCACAAGGAGGCCTTTGCTGGTTCTTAAACAATTTGGATAAGATTTTGGATCTTCTTGCTATCTCAAAATAACAACCACACAAAAAGAAATATATTTTTGGATTTTTTGTTCTATGATAAATGCAATCTAACAATGCAATTATATGAATTCCTACTCTAACCAAGGGGTTAGCAAAGAAAATAACAAAGATAGGGTAACAAGAAATTTAAGAAAATAACATGAAAAGTAAAATCCTAATGGACATAAGCCATAAAAATAATGTGTCTGTGACTTAAGCCTTTGAAAAGATCGATGGATAACTAAAGAAAATAGGAGCAATTCTTCCTTAATTCCACTAATGCAATCATCAATGAGAATTTAGTTACCTTTCACTTTTCATCGAATTGCAAGGCCACATAAAGTGTGCTCATGCAAGACAAAAAGCTAAGCATGAACAATATGGTGATCTCTTCTCGAACTAAGTACATTAGTGGAATTTGTAGACCCATAGAAAATACCAGAATTAAAAGATCGCACAACTAGAGTAACGTAATAAAACTATTAGCTCAATTACATTGCATGAATATACATCCACAAAATATAACACACTTAAGCAAGAATCACTACACTCTAAATGTGAGCATCAATAGCATATATTATTGTATCAAAATAATGGTAGCCTAGAATACATGTTACATTCTTGTATTTATAAGAAATCTTCTCCTCAATTTGTGTTGAGAGTGAGAGATATCTTTATGCAAACATATGCTTCTAAACTAATGAAACAAATCTAATTATGTACAACTTGACTCTCTAATTGGTGCTTAGTAGGACTCCATCCATATTTATATCAATAAATGGATGCATGAGCCTTTACATATTTTAAAACAAATAAAGCACGAGAAAATAAGAATAAGAAAGCCTTTAGATGATGTAGGAGTGTCTGGAAGTGCCAAAAATAGAAGCTCCATCTCCACTAGGTGTTTGTAGGAGTTAAACTGCCACTAGAATGTGTTCCCTATGCATGGAAAGCTCTAAGTTTAGATTATCAGTGCACCTCTGACTTCTTCAAAAACTTCTAGCTCAACTCTAAAAAAGTGCACCTTGGAAGTAGTGCACTTGTGCACCTTGGAAGTAGGTTCAAAAAATGCAAAATTTCATGAGGTGTCAAAACTGAAATTCTAGCTTCTGGGTTTTGTTCCTCGTCATACCAGAGCTATGTCTGAGTATTTCTCTTCAATTTCTCAATAATCTCAGTGACTTGAGCTGCATCTAGAAAATCTAAGGCTTCATATTTGTCCTTCAATTTCTACCTATAATTGCCCACCTTGATGTGATTCTCTGCAAAATCCCCCAATTTCACATCTAAATCTAGTAATGCTTCTTCAGTTCTGAATGCTTGTCTAATATCATGATCATTAAAAGCTTCTTCAAAATTTTTCTAGGACTACTCAACAACTACTTCTACAATAATCAATTTGTCCCTCGAATCATCTTAAAAAATATCTAAACACACATCACTATAATGTTTATCGGCCTCCAAAATTTGCTCTTGGGTTTGATCCTCCTATTCCACTTGTACTTGTTCTTCTTCGGTGCTCAGAGGGAGAGTAGTAGCTAAACTTTTATCCACACAAAAAATAGCTTGATTTGGCAATGGTGGAGCTACTTCAGTCCTTGTGGCTATGATAGCGACTGAATCCAATCCTCATGTTGAGGTTGATTAGTTAGAGTATCCCTTATCATATCTCCTACTAGTTCAGTGCCAATTGGCATAAAATTAAAATTTGACATCTAAAAGACATCAATACTTTCACCCTCCTGCTCATCAATCCACTATTGCAGCTCATCTTCTGATGTAGTAGATTCAATAGGATGCTCAAGAATGTATGATGGTGTAATTGTGGAGCTTCTTCTCCATCCCAACTCTGTGGCTCTAGCAAGACAAGTCCTCTGATTCAAAGGAAGGTTATCTTCTTCATCCTCATCACCCTCTTCTTCCTCTTCTGGAATGACTTCAAAGACTGATGGGAAAAGAATAACTCTCCTAACCACCTTTTGTCTCCTTTTGATCAGAGTCTTGATCTTTCTTCTTTTAGAAGCCGATGGGGAGGCATGCACCTCTTGTTGAGGAGGAGACATTTCTTGTATTTCTATTTTAGTTCCTCCTTGCCCTTGTCCAGTTGGTGACACTTGAGGATCATCCTGGATCTACATAGCTTCCACATTCTCTGGCCCTTGTACATTTTCTACCTTAGGCTATGGCAGTGCTTGAGTTGGTTCCTCTTCTAGAATGGCTTGTTGGGGAGAAGTCCTCTTCCTCTTTCCCTTACCTTTTTGAGCTCTATAATATCCAACTTCTTTATCAAGTTGTTGCATTATTTCTAGTCTCGCTAGGAACTAAGCTGTAAAAGTGGTTACTATTACCTTTTCTACTCGACCTCTTGCTGAGAAAGTTGTAGCATGGAAGACTACTACTTGAGGAATTGGATCTAGTTTGAAAGGTTTCTTAATCCAATCCTTAGTCAATTTGATGACATGCCTAGTGCTGTAATTAATGTCTGAGTTTTCTTCCTTATAAATCTTAGCATTCATAATGGATTGATCAAAAATATTATCCCTATTATACAAGGGATCAAGGACATCCTTAGTATCTTGTTGCACTACCTTCAAAGTAACCTTTATCTTCAAAGCACTACATGCCAAATAGAGAGTCATCCTACAATAATATATTATATAGATATCGTAGTCATCTATTGTGTTCATCCAATGGTCCTTAATTGCTTCTTCATGTTGAAATGTCTTACCTACTAAGTATTGTACTCTTCCAATGCTATAAAAACAAGGACGAGGAGAGTTATATTCCTCCAAGGGATACTAATCCCACTTAGGCTCAAAAGATGGAATATCCTATCTCTAGACCACACTAAATGGTTCTATAGTAATAAGCCACACCTAGGTTATTTTTTGTTGCTTCCTTACTCTTTCATAGGCAGACAAGAGTTTTCAAGCGATCTACAACAATATAAGTTTGTCACTTGGATACCTAAGGAGCTTCTTGGGATTGATAATGGTACCCGCTACCCTGAAATAAGTGAATGTTCAAAATTGGATGTAATAGGCACCAACTTCTAAAATCTTTGTCGCTGCCTCATCTAACATCCTTTTCACATAATCCCCTTCAATGATCCTAATAATTATGAATACAAAAGCATCATTCACTATCCTATATTCCTTAGTATGCTCTAGAAGCTTTTTCTTTACTAGCCAGGGATATACTATATAGGGCCATGCATTTGCATCTTTCATGCTTCCCTTTTTGAAGAGTCCTGGATAATCCATCACTCTTGTAGCTAATAGGTACATCAAATAGGATGTCATGTAGAACTTATGGTTGTTCTTAACCATCACCAGATGCTCTTCCGAATTCTCACTAAGAATAGAAGCCTAATCAATTGGCATCTTTGTTGTCTCGATAGTCTCAATACAGTGCACTATCCATATATTCAGGTGCCCCGATGCTGGTAACCCCATACCTCTACTCAAAAGTATTATAGAACACTCAATATCCTCTTTCATTTAACTTGTCATCATGTCCACTTTACTTGCTTTATGCCCTAGAGGAGTCTTCTTAATGAGGTATGAAGACTGGATGATTTCAGATGCTTCCATTACATGTACTCTATACCATCTTTCTATTTGGTGATAGGTTAATTGGATAAACTAATCTTCCCTTGGAAGATGGAACACCTTCTCTATGTTCTTAGGTTAGAGATCTAGTGCGATCTCTCCAGTTATACTTTTCATGACCCTTTCTATAGAAACATAATTCTCTGCTAGTGTCATGACCAACTCTAAGGACTGTACTAATATTGGGCATGATGTAACATTGAATAATCCTAATCAAATAAGAGAAAATATAAATGGACACCTTTTTGTGGACTTATTGTATAACACTAGGAATGCGTTACAATCTGTATGACTAAGTTCAACATCCTAGATCTTTGAATAATCATCTTGGAAGCATGACTTTGCCGGAACACCTTGAAACTTGAAAACCACTGGTTTTGGGACCATCTTTGTAGCAAGGTAGGATGATGAAGAAGCCATTGAATCTACAGAAAATCAATGTTTATTAGTCCAGAGTTTAAAAAACTTAATTAATACATATCCTAACAACGATATGAAAATACCTAGAAAACCCTAATTGATGAATATATCTAAAAAACTCAATTTTATCCCTGAAATGCAAAAAAGAGCACACCTGGTGCACCTTGGAGGTGTGCGAGGTGCACCTTATCCCTTGTCAAACTTTCCATCTATGAGAGTGCGCACCTAGTGCATCTCATGGGGTGTGTTAGGTGCACACCCTTATATCACATAGGTGCAAAAAGGGGTGCACATTTAGCGCACCCCATGCACTAAATGCACACCCTTTTCCTTTAAGGGATCCTTAGTGTAAAGGTGCACAACTGCGCACCTATACTATACACCTTTACTTAGGCATTTTACTTTTTTTAGTTAGTTTTTAAATGTTATAAAATTATGCAAAGAAAAAGGTGCATAGTTGCACACCCTTAACTTGGTGTTTCTAATGTTTTTTAAACTTTGTGTGTTGGTGGAGTGGAGGGGAGATGCGGAGTTACACACCTCAAGAGGTTTGATGATGCAATATGGGAGGCTCTGAGCAAAAAAATAAGGTGAAAAGGGGTGAGGGGGGTCCCAAGTTTCATAGACCTAGGAGCTAGAGCACATCTTTGAGGCGTACAGCTACGCACTTCAAAGAGGAAGTGATTTGTTCAAATGTTTTGGCACACTAGTGCACTTGGTGAGGTGCTCTAAGTACTCCATTTTTCTTGCAAAAATGACTTACTCCATCAGATGATGGTTTTTGGAATTTAGGTTTTCAAGATGATACCCAAATTGGCCAAAGACACTAGTCAAAATGCTAAAAAAGACTCGGACCCCAAACTAGGGATCCGTAAACCTAAAAAATAAAGTAGGGGATCCCCATTTCTAAGCAAAATGGGGCATGCATTGTGAAACCACAATAGTATAAAGGTCAATTTTTTTGTATCATTAAGAAGGATTTGGTATTGGCTTTCCACATTAAGGAAGCTTAATTTTTAAATTTTCACGTGTTTCAAATTTTCAAGTTGTATCTATCCAATCATTGTATCTCATTATTTGATCAAGTTATTGTATTGATATTGATCTTCATAATCTTTGCTATTAAACCTATTTATTTCCCAACATTCGTAATAGAGTTGAAGGTTTACTAGTTTTGGACATTCCTCTATTATTGATTACTTAAAATATTATGAAGATAGAGAACATTTATTTATTTTTAAAAATATTTTGGGGTCTCCAATGAGTAATTTGTTAGTTAACATTAATTTGGAGATTTTTAAGATTAAAAACCACAAATATTGTCAATGTGATCTATATTGTGCATTCGAACACTAGTAAGTTTAGACCTAATTTTTGACGAGGATTCGTTGCAATTTTGACATCACTATGTCAACAAAACAACAAACACTGTTGTTGATCTTTTTTTGTCAATTTTATGACACCCTAAATGTTTTTCAAAATTTTGACGTTACTATGGTAGATATATTGATGAAACTATTATTAGGATATCCGACTCAACCCGCAAGCATTGCGTACTACACTTTTCACCTATGCGACCAATGGTCATTAAAATTTTTACAAAAACCCCATTGAAATGCTCTGCGTTTATGCATCAAAATTACGATGAACAATGGTCAAATCTCACATTGCACATATAGCATCCTTGTTGAAATGCTATGCTCCTTGTTGTCAACATTGCGATGAATACTTGTCAAAACTCACATCACACTTATAACATCCTCATCGAAATGATATGCTCCTTGTCATCAAAATTGTGACAAATACCGGTCAAAACTCATGTTGCACGTATAACATTCTCGTTGAAATGTAATGGTCTATTTCGTTGAAATTGTGAGATTCAGTTCTATTTATATATATATATATATATATATATATATATATATATATATATATATATATATATATATATATATATATATATATATATATATATATATATATATATATATATATATATATATATATTATTGATTAAAATATGTATAATTGTGCTCATGAGTTCTTAGCTTATATACATTGAGTCTAGAATCTAGACTTGCATGGGTAATTGCAAGTTAATTTCTTAATGATATATTTAGCAACTATTTCTCCTCTTAATTTCTATGTTGCTACAATCAATAATGAAAATTTCAAACATGAATTGATAAAATGCCCGTAAAGAAAACATATACTATACATTGATGAGGAAGAGGATATGTGGAAGAGTGCTTGTAAGACACATCAGGCATTGATGAGTGATTGGTACATTGTTCAAATTGTGCAATACAATAGGAATCTTAAGCATCTTATGAAAGAAGTATTGAGACAATTAATTGACCTATATATCATTTATTAACATGACATATCTATGGTGAATACACTCTATGAAGTGAATTCGTCTCATTTTGAGAAGGTATTTGAAATTTTAAGGGAGCAAAAATTGTTGTTAACTAATAAGAAGTGCTAGTATGCCAAAACTTTTTTGTTGTACATTGATCATGTGTTCAGTGATGAGGAGAAAAAGGGTAGATCCTTCCAAGGTTGAGACCATTGTTAATGACCAAAATTCACAATCATGAGTGGGACTTGAAGCTTTCAAGGTGAAACAGAATACCTTAACAAGTTTGTGAAGAACTCTTATTCTTTCACCATTGAATAAAGTCATAGGTAAAGGAAGAAATTTCCATTGTTACCTGAAGACCCATCTCTGACACTTGAGACATGTCTCTTTTACTGGAGATGTCTCTAGAAATTTCCCAAAGCATAGGGCTCTTTTGGCCACCCTCGCTTATCGTCTCCAAAGTGTCTTGACCAGAAATTGACATCTCTTGCCAAAAAATTTAGGGAAAAACATGCTATAAGGTGAAAAAATAAGACAAATAAAAAATATAAGCCTACACAAGATTTCATGCTAATATTTTGGATGGTACAATAATCCATGCTAAGTTATAATGTTCAAATCTACTAAAGTCTATACATTTTGAGATGGAAAAAAAATAGTTGTATGATTGGTTTCCTGTCATTGTGGTGTTCTAAAGAGAATTTTCCTTTACTATTTAGTGTTCTTGTATGGTTGATTTGGTGTTCCTTCTTTCCATGTTCTATGTTACAATATTTTTTAGAAATTATTTAATATATTAAAAAAATGGCATCACCAAGTATGTATGTCTCCTAATGTATCTTTTATCTATTAAAATTAGCCATATTGGTATCCATACTAGTCTTTGGTGTCTCTAAGTTCCCTCATTTGCTAGTAATTATGAAAGTTTCACTAGGGCAATAAACATTAACAAGATTTAGAGGAGTTGAAGAGGAAAATAAGTACAAAACCTGTCCTAGCTTTACCCTACTTGCAAGTAACAGTTGAGGTAGAGATAAATGCCAATTGATTATGCTACAGATGTAGTGCTTTTGCAAGGAGGATGTCCAATTTGTGATCACTTGGAAATGTTCATAAGGGATCTATTTGAATTATAGCACCTACAATATGGAACTTATGCATTGGTTTAGCAAAGAAGTGGAAACATACCCCATGTGAAATTAGGGTATAGTACGCATATAATGGTAGGCACAAACAAAATTAGTACTACAATAGTTGAGATATTACAAATGGATGGTAATTTTGTGACAGTTCCTTCTTGTCGTCAAGTATAAGCATGGTGTGATAAATACTATTGCTGATATATTGTCAAGAATGCCTTGTTTATTTATTGCAAGTAGCTTCTTGTGCTAGAGTCATTTTCTTGTGAAGTGCATGTTGAAGATCATGTTCACATCACTGATTTTATAGAGGTATACCAAACAAGGCAGGTATGACATCTCTTTCTTCCCAACCTCTTCATTATAAATGGTGTGACCACACCCTCTTACCTATTCTAAAGATGCTACCTTAGTCTTGTATCAATTTTTTAATAACACCTAAGCCATAAAGGTCTATCAACTTTAGCTTGGTAATCCTCCTCATCAAGGGTTTATAGTTCTCATTATTTCCAAATTTTAAGACCCATCTCTTTTTTGATGTGTATTTGCATTCAATAAAAAAATAGAGATTACAATTGGACTACAAAATGTCGATGAAAACATATTCCTTGACCCTCATATATTTATGCATATATTTCATATAATCTAGACAAATGAAAGGAAGTAAACCCCTTCATTCAAGGACAAATTAGTAAAGAAACTTTGGTTACTTGAATCCAAAAATGCATTCAAGGGAGCACCAAAAGATGAAAAAAATTAGAATACGATTCAAGATAATCAAAAAATAAAATTCATTATTTAAATGTTCTCAATCATATGCATCTCTACTCTAGTAGAAATAATTTTGTCTCTCATTCTTGAACTTTCATTTGAATTTTATTCATTGTGCAAGAATGCCAAGCACAAAACATAAGGAATAAATGTTCAGTAGCAATATTAAATGTGTAAACAAGGGGAAAAAATCATTCAAATGGTACCAAAAATAGGTTTCCAGTCTTTTGATTAATGTGATTATCATAGATTTAGAAGCTCTTGTGATTATCTGTCAAAAATTCACTAAATACTCGACAATATATTTCACATGCCCAATAAAATAGCGGTTCATGATGATGAATCCCATCTAGCTATCGTGAAATGCTTTGATGAATTAAGGCAAAAAGATATCATTAGGGTGACCAAAATAATAGGGAGGAATGGTGTAGACATGTGACAACAACAAAAATTCTACCACCACAATACTACAAAATCAAGGATCATTTGCCTACCACACACAAACAACCATAGTTAGCATTAAAGCTTTAGGGGAAATTCATATGCAAAAAAAATTGCAAATACAAATATTTAAACATGGATACTGCTCACATGGAAAAAATGGAGTCTTCCAAGTCCAAGGCCTACCAACTCAAATCCAAGGCTACTCATTTTTCTGAAAAAACCTACAGTTGGCAGACATAATTAAACTATTGCATTTCTTCAAATAGAAAAAAAAAATCACAACAAAATTGTCATGAAACACTATGAACTCCCTACCCTTATGTGTTACTTTTTGAAGGTGAATTTGAACTACTTTGCCTACTTCTAGGACTACTTTTTCCTCCTCTCACAGGCCTATAGAAAAATTAAGAAAAATTATTAGTAAAACATAAAAAATGAAATGAGCATACAAGCCCAAGCTATAAATAGAGCATGCACCTTCTTAGATTTGAACTCTTTTAAAGTTTCCTATCTCCACGAGAGGGACGTTGAAAAATCAAAGATGCCAAATAAAACTCAACATCATGGATGTCTTGAATATGATATATCAAAATGCAATAATGTGCATTGTTACATATGATTAAGTGTTCCATCTACCTCAATAAGCATTTCCAAATATACAAATACATGAGATATCTAAATCCAATTATGTGTTCCATCAACCTCAATGAGCATTTTTAGATGTACAAATAGAAAGAAAATCAAAACAACCATGATTCTAGACCAAAAAACTTGTTAGAAGTGATTGATGATTATTTTATGCACCTTTTGCGGACTAGGAGATTCAGAGGAATATAAACTAGATCTTCCACGCTTCTGAGGAGGTGATCATGACCTGATAATAAGAATATCAAAATGGTTTTCTATAACATAACTTTAGAAATAGTTTTGGATATGGAAACGAGTACTATGCCACATTGAAGAGAAGACAATTCCCAATTGTAAAAGACCGGAGTCATGGATTCTTTGGACATAAGGCATAGATGATAGGTGACGTGGATCCTAGGTAGTCTAATGGACAAGACAAGAAACCAATACCTAGATAGAAGTTGTGTTGTAAGAATGTAAAAAAAAATTGGATATTAAGTGTTAGGCAACGAAGAATACCAGGATTGGAACAATTTTAACTAATCTATATGTTTCATATAGGGCATTCTCTCATTGTCATGCTCTCATGCTAAATCTCTATATCTATTATGTTACAAATGTGCATTTAAAGTCTACCTGATCATGGCAATGGAGGTTATTTTAGATGGTTTACCAATTGGTCTTCATGTATGACACTTATCTTCCAATCATAGTTGGGAAACTCAGTCTTGGCCAAACCTTGAAAGACCTAAAAAAATTGACTTGGCAAATAATTGGGTAACTTAGAAAATTGGTTGAACGTCTTTACAAATACCTTTTTTTCTTTGCAAAATTTGATGATAAGAAGGATCCAAAAAGTCCTTAAATGATTACACAAGTGTTTTCATTTTGTACTAAGTTTTATTGATTTGAATGCAAATGAGTGCAAAATCTCATCAACATGTGGAATCTTGATGGCTAATAGCATGATATAAAGGATGCCTAAAAAAATTAGAATAGTAAAACTAAAAGTAACTGCAACACTTTACATCTTCCTCATCCCTAATCTACTAAAAGCTAGGGGAGAGATAGATATTCTAGTCCTTGGAAAATGTTATGACTTTTTAATCGGCATGGAAGGCAATGGCTAGACCTCCATCGACCAATCTAATAGTTGATGGCAATGAGTCCTCAATGTCATCAATGGCATATTCTTCAAACTCATGGTCTTCAATTATTAGAACATTGCATTCAACACTTGGGGGAGGATAGAGCAAGTCTTGAGATATCCCAAATGAGGCACCAAACATATTCCAAGAAATGATGTGACTAGCTATTCTTTTTGCTAGAGTAACTATCACCTAGCCCATTTTGGACAAGTAAGCCATTTCTCATGTGTTATAGATTTTGGTGCTAGATATTTGCCATGGATAGTTGGCCTTAGAAATTTGATTTTTTTCTAGTTTAGTTTGAACTTCACTTGGTTTTGAGAATAGTTTAATATTCTCTACTTAACAAGGTCAATCACGTGAAGGTGGAAGCTCATTTGGCCCCTTCGCCCCCCCAACATCACTCAAAATTCCCCATTAATATCTAATAACATTCATTCAACCATTTTTGAAATATAACATTCAATCATTATAGTTGCATGATAACATTCATTAACACATAAAATTCATTGACATCTAATAACATTCATTCATTCAACCATTTTTAAAATATAACATTCAATCATTATAATCACAAGATAATATTTATTAACAAACAACACTCATGAATAATTCATTAACACATAAAATTTCAACACCATTTCCTTTTGGGCTTTTTAATGTTCTTTTTTTTAAAAGTATCTTTGAAGAGGAATATCAATGTCCTTGTCATTCTCCTCCTCTACCGATTCAAATTGCAATGCATGTCTCCTGCTCATCTATCTAGGATCAAGTGGCTGATGCACCAAAGGGGAGTCTGCTACAAAAATAACTGCATCATGAGTTAAATTCAAACCATTTATAGTAGTGAATTTCATGTATTTAATTAAGTAAAAGAACTATAAATCAAAAAAATTATTTAAATGAACAAAACATAGATTTTCTTTACCTGAATGTGCCACATGATCTACATGGTGATTAGTCTGAACATCCTCCGGCACTCGTTCAACATGACATTCTGTATCCTCTAAAATATACACAAAAAAAGTTACATCAAGTTTAGTTTAAGATGTTAAATTGTATTAATAATTACATAATTGTTTTTAAATTGTAAATGAACATGCACCTCCATTGACACTACAATGCACATCAGGGGCTTCATCATGTGGCACATAATAAGGATTTGTGTTACAATTAGGAGGCTACATTGCAATGTCATGCACATATTATTATCAAATAGATTGTTGCTCAATTATTCATTTTCTAATATATATATATTTTGCATATTTACCTATTCACATGATGCAGCGGGCTCTTGGGTTGGGCTAGTGGAAGATTGGTGTAGTTGTTCAACCACAACTTGATAGCCTTGCTTGAAGGCAATATTTTGGTGTTCTCTCATGGCCTCTAAATTAAATTCAAAGCCCTGCATTTTTTGATTAAACAAAATTATTTCCATTTTATAAATAATTTTTTGCAGGAATTCATTTGCTCCTACTTACAATTTGTGCTTTAATTTTCGAATATCCACCAAAGCCAAGTTTGTGCTGCCCAATCTTTTCCAACCTTGCCTTTGTTGCCTTTGACATATCCTACAACCTATGAAAAGTTTAAAATATGTTAGATGATATAGATATAAAGATGCCTAATCAGTGCCTAATCCAAAAGAAGTCATTCCAATCCCTTACTAAAATAAAGAGAGGACACTTGTACTTTGAATTGTGGATGAGACTCCTTCTATAGGAGTCTCTCATAGTGTTTAGATGTTCTGCAACTTTTTCCAAAATTTTCCTCTCCTTAAATATATTACCAAACTCATGCTCTAAATCTTTAATGAATTGATCTTTTAATTTTTTCTTGCAAGTTCCACCTTTTAAGAAAAAACACAAAATTGTTAGATAGAAAAATTAACTAAAGTTGTGTACCTTATACATATGGTGGGCCTGAATATCTTTAGTACATGGTCATAAAGCATCTTATAAAAGCAATTATTTCCTACAAAAAATTTCATGGGATAGTCAATCCAAAACTTATTATGAATAGGTAAATGCATATTACAATATAAAAACAATAATAATTTAAAAGTACCAGAAAGCATATGACATTTTAAGGGCATCAATTCATTGTCATCAATAAAAAATGAAGTCTGCATAGCTCTCATGCTAGAAACATGGGTAGATCTAGGAAATGATGGTGAATTATCACCAATACATGTACTATGATCTGTATCTGGCATAGTAAACATCGGCAATGAATCTACTACTAGATGCACCCATGATTAAAGGAAAAATTATCAAATCATAACTAACACAAAACCAAATATAGAAAAACAAGGATTTACTAGGCATCGATGTTTGGATGGCCCTCGTTGCTGACATTGCAATCAAAATTCTTTGATGGACCTCTGTCGACCACCTAGGAGTCTCCTACACTTGATTACCTAGTGAACAATAAATTGTTAGCAAAGACATATTGATATAATAAAAGTAACTTAAGAAGTTTTTGAATGTTTGACCAAAGAAAAAGTTCATTTTGACTTGTCAACTTAAGGATTATTTTACCTAAGGCAGTTGGAGCTCCGCTAGTACTGGCCTCACCATGATGTCTTGGACTAGGCACTTGAGTTTGCAAAAATTATAGTAACAAGAACACATACATATTTTAGTTCACAACATAAAATTAACTTGTATTGAACTTATGTTATAATTAAAGATTCATTACTACTTACTTCAAAATGACATGTTGTGGTCATCAATTTATGTTTCCTCTTCAGTACCTCCTCCATTGGATTTGGATTTTTGAAAATGGTATAATTTCTAAATTGATTTTTTTTAGTTTTTTCATCATCATATATGTTAAATTAGGCACCTCTATGATATCTTCATTAGAATGGGTAGGTGCCTCTGTTGTTGCAAGTGCTTTTCCCCTATCCTGAACATCAAATTGTGAAAAAAATATTAGTAAAACTTTCATTAATCACATACCTTGTACATTTGAATCATGTCATTGATCATCTTCTTCATCTATCTCATCATCATTTCCATCATCATCATCATCACCACCACCACCACTATCATCATTGTCATCATCATCATCGACACCATCATCGTCATCACCATTATTGTCATCATCATCATCACCACCACCACCATCATCATCATCATTATCATAATCATCATCACCAACATTGTCATCATCATAACCATCATTTTGATCTTCATCATCATCTTCTTCTTCATCGTCTTCAACATCTTCTTCTTCCATAACATTATACTTCATCAGCTTTCCTCTTGGTTCATGTCTAACAACAAATGACCAACCCTATTTATGTGGAACCTCTGAGTAGAACACTTTCTCACATCAGCTTGGAAGAACATAGGTCTCATCTCCAACTTGCTAAAACAACCTTGCATTAATCATTGTAAATTCATTATCATGTTAGATAATAGTTCTATCTAGATCATTTTGATTCAATCGTAGCTTGCACCATTTGACAATGAATAGAACTACTTTGGAGGAGTTAAAGTCACACTCAATTATGTCATCCAAGATGCCATAGTATTGATTTTGGGATTATTGAGGATGTATGTCATTTCTAGATGATATATTAGTGACCTCAAAAATAGTAGTTATCCCAGAATCACAAATTTTGTTAGTGTCATCTAGCTTTTTAATGTGAAATGTATGCCCATGATAGTACATAGCTTTGTGGTAGTTGACCTACAATTTTTGAAGCATGTGACAATTATTTGCATTGTAAGCATATATGAAACATATAAGTGATGATCATTAATAAAATTTACATACCTATCCACCTCTTAAACCCTTTTCTAGATCAACTACCATTGGTGTAACATTGAAATCTCCATTACGATGAGCTTCTGTAACCAATGAAGCAACACCTTCCCATGTTAATGAGAAACCATTTTGTTGACATCATTCAATCCATATCGTCATCCAATCAAGATTGTTCGCAATATACAAATGTATTGCATCCCACTCTTGACCAGCTGTATTAAAAAAATACATCAATTATAAATAACTTATATTGAATATTTATAAGAATTATTTAACTACAATAACATCTTATATTTACCTTTCACTTTCCTCAATCTACCTTTGCCCATCAAGTACTCCCCTTCAAATTTGTTAATGGAGTTTAGATCCCAAATAAGATCTACATGAATTTTTGCTGCAAACTTAGGAAGATATTCACTAATGTACACCATGGTCTGGTATACCATATATCCCTCCACCATATATGCCTTAGGATGTGCTCTTTGTTGAACCAAGTCTTTCAAAAATTTCAAGTGTCTCTCAACCATCCACATTGACCTAGTTGGTGCAGGTCCATACAATTCAATCTCCTCAACTTGATGTATGAGGTAGTGTTCTTATGCATTGAAAAAAGTTGAAGATAGACACTTTTGCATTTCACACATAAGATGAAGAATTTTTCTCTTCCAATATTGTTTATCTTCTTTATTGATTTCCTTTGATGGCAACCACCTCATAGTATTTTCCAAGATCATATATAACTTGTTTGACACTGTTCTTGAAGTGGTGTGGTAGAGATAGAGGTAGAATGTACTGAAATATTTGTAAAATGAGATTATCAATATTCTATAAAAGAATGCAATAAAAAGTACGTGAAATATATAAATATATAGTGAATACAAAATAACATGAATTACCCTAATAAATGTATGCCAATTGTATGTTTTAATCCCTAACCCAAATTCACTTTTCTTTGATATGAGATCATTTATATTCATAGCAAATCTTATAGGAAATCATATTTTTTTATGACTTCTTTTATAGCATTGTTGTACTGCTCTGATAATAACCAACTAACGACACTTGTATCAATTTTCATTGCATGGTTGGATTCTTCAATGTCACTACAAATTTTGACAATTTTGTCTTTGTCACACCTTCCATTCAAGATTTTCCATGTCTCTATTTTATTCTTTCCAATATGCATAGGATCAAACAAATGGATGATTGAGAGTTACTCGTACTACGACAACCTACTAAATTACATAGGATAATTTTTTACTCCTTTTGGAAGTTTGTCATTAATGCCTTGAGGACCTTCAGGAGCATCAATTACATCATTAGTAAAAAAAATCAAAATATGAATTTCAAATAAAAAACAATTAGATCGAATGACATTACCTCTGTGATTTATTTTATTGTATTCCAACTTTTATAGGTGAGGTGTCATTCTCCGTGGCTTTGAGGTAGTCTCTTATTTTCCATTGAAAAGATATTTTTTCAATAATTCAGGACTTATGATTTCTATGGAGAAAGTGTCTATTCTCATTGAACACCTACTTTATTAAGTTTTTTGAATGACAATATTTCATCTTTGGACCACAAACTAGACATGCAAATTTTCTCTTTGTCTAAATACCTACAAGATTATGTTAACTTTGTGTTAGCACTATAACATATCAAAAAAGAGGTGTTAAGATGAGAACATATCACAAAAATGTGTTAGCCTAGGGACATCATGTATTGTCCATTCAAGCATTGCATGGAATTGAAATTGTCTCTGTCCTATTAGTCTAGAGACATCATACATAGTGATTCCATTCCATAACACCATCAACTCATCGATAAGGAGATCAATAGATACATTGATATCTTTAATTGGTACTTACCTAGTTGAATGAACAAAAACATTACATAATTATTATGATCATTTTGATGGATTATTTATAATAAATTAATTTAGATGACTATTAAATGAAAAAATACCTAAAATAATTAGTGCCAACATTATGTGCTCCCTCTTTATGGTCTTCCAAGGAGGAATATTATTGTTGATAACAAAAATAGGCCATATTGAGTAAGTAGATCTTATCTCTCCAAACGGATTGACACCATCCACTACCAATGAAACCTTTAGATTACGAGGTTCTTCTTTAAAGTGTGGCCATTTTTCCTCTATTTCCTTAAATGTTGAACCATCCATAGGCATTCACATAATGTCATCTTGACTTCTATTGCATGCATGGTAATCCATAAAATGTGCCAAGCTATTGCACCTGAATAATTGTTACAGATGTGGAATAATGAGAATAACCTAAAGAACCTTGCAAGGCACCTTTTTTGTTATTTGATTATATCAATATCTACTAATATGAAAAATAGGGCATTGTGTTACAAATTCATGTTGTTTATAATATATAATATGATCATTTGGACATGCATGTATTGTTTGATACTCCATTCCAATATCTTTCATAATGGCATTTAATTCTTAGTACAAGTGAGGTAGAATGTTTGATGGTGGTAACAAACACTCACCTATCAACCTATGACAGAAAATATAATTTGTTAATATTTAAAATATTAATTGCTACACAATTTATCCAATGTTAATTTTAAGAGAATTATGACTAAAAAATGAAAGAAGATGACATACCTTAACATATGTGTCATTGCTACATTGGATAAACCATTCATAACCTTCAAGTTCACCAACAACAATACAATGACAAGAAGAGTTGTTTGGGAGCCTTTATATAAGGGCTTGTGTGCCTTGAAAAGTATAGGTACATCAAGGTTTGCATCAATATCATCATCATCATCATCATTTTGATCATCGTGATCTTCTTCATCATCATGATCTTCTTCAATTGGATCATTACCTTCTACTTCTATATTCACACCTCCATGTTCCCTCATTTCAAAATCCACATTCTCTAAATTGTCATGGTCCATAACATGAAACCCAGGGTGGTTGGACCATATCAAAATGATGACCTTATATTAACCATGACCATGATGTCATCATCAAATCATGCCTTATGTATTTTATAAATTATTAAAATACATACCAATGGACGAAATTTATTTTCCCCTTCAATGTGACCATGCTGCCTACAATCTTCCTCGTTTGTTTTGATTAGATACCTTCAAGTCTTTAAGCCCTTACAATTTTTGCAAGAACAATAAAATTTTCCATCACCTTTTCTTTTTAAGTTAGACCAAAGTCTAGCAATTGTCTCCCTATTTTTTTGTTTGTTGATATCATCAGACATAATCTTTCTTGAATGGAATGACTCGTTGGTGAAAGAAGGAAGATTTGTGTGTAGATTTTATATCAAGTGTATTAAAAGAACATCCAACATTAATAATCAAGATTCCTTTTGGTAAGGTGATAGTTGGATTGAAAACAATATATAAATCTGTTAATATTTAACACTCATTCATATTCACATTATAAACTAATCATTTATTATCTAACCATGCATTATTTCTCCTTGGTTATTTTACAAGATCAGTCAGGAATATCTTTACATCACTAGTAATAATATGATCATTGATTACAATAGGGACTGATATCAATCAACAATATGTGAAATAAATAGATCTATAATGAGAACAAGGAAAATATTAATAAATAGCAATATCGATGATAAAAATTAACATCTCCACCAGCAAATACTCCAATGCATAGGCATCTCAATTCACATAAAAATCATCTCTACCAAAGCAAGTGGAAGATTATATGAAGGTTACTGAAAGAGTAGGACATGCACACATCTATATAGCAAGAAGATTGGTGATTACTATATAAATTGACTAGAGGCACCCATGGCATATTGCATTGAGCACTACATTCATAAACACCTCTGTTAGATATTAAGCTGATGAGCATGTATACCATCACTATTGGTATTTTAATGCATCAACATGATTGGACCTCACTTCCAATTCATGTACTGGATTATACATTGTTACTGTGTTGTTATACTAGCCAACATTATGGGGCTTACATTATTGATTGTCCTTAATGACTCATAATGTTTGGTTAATCATCCATGATTTATTCATAATAATCATGAAGAATAAATAATTTGGTTATGAAAGTTGATGTCTTTCCACCATGCCTCTTCATATCCCAAAGCACATATTTATACAAGTTGATTGATTTTCCAAAGGCAGATAAGAAGAATTGATTTTATAAATTATATATTCCCTTTTCAGAAACTCTCAACTATAGAGAATTGAAGGTTATAGTAGCAACTACTGGTGCAAGCAATACAATTGTATATCAGAGACAACATCCATTGAAGAACATATAACATCAGATAAACATCAAAGACAATTTCTATAACAGACACAATTGCATATATATTGTAGATCACCATTTAGATTACCATTTGCAATAATAATTATGTCCATTCCTAAAAGTAAAAATATTTAATATGTTGTAATAGTTAATGAATCTCAATTTTCTTGTGTTATGTTTTAAAACAATACATAATATACAAAATATAGTGTTCATGAACATTTATAAATTGTTGTCTGTCCACATTCAGACTATGTTATTAAAATGGTATCAAAGCTCAAATCCTACCAACCTATGAATCATGGAAGGAATTTTGAAAAAAAGAAGAACAACCATTTTTCATGATAAACTTATGGAAATTCATAGAAGCCAAGTTAAAATGATTAAGCTATTAAAAAAAAAGTTGCAGGTTTAAAGAAGCATGCAAAATTTATATGTATAATTGATGGGGACACAACCCAAGAACAGATTGGACACAACAGAAAAGGGGAAAATTATATTCACTAAGAAAATAAGCTAGTACAAATAGTACAGAGAAAATAAACTTCAAAACATGCCCTAAGGGCTTACAATAGCATAAATCTGGAGATAATTTCTCCTTTTAGTACCTCCTCTCAAACTCCACTCCGAACTGCCTTTTACAATGCCATAAATCTCCTTAAATAGACCCCGAACGGTTAAGGACTAGGAGTACATTCTAGAAAGTGCTAGTAGGCATCCACCGACCAAATAGAAGGTTCCAGAAGCTGCGTTAGAAGTCGGTGCAAATCTAGAAGAATCTAGAAACGGTAACTGAACTTTCAGAGGCATAACTTTTGAACCGTAGCTCTGATTGACGAACCGTTTACATTTCTGAAAAGCTCTCGAAGCACTCTATAGCCCTATAGACAGGCTTCACTTGTCCCCCATTTTTTGGCCCTTTTTGAGGTCATTTAATGCCCCTAACTTGACTTTGAAGCATTCTTAGGAGGTCTCCAAAACTCGAAAAATTACAATAACTTTCAAACTGTGGGGCCTATTGACCTGATTCTTTTTTTGGAATGCTCTAAATCACGATTAAATTCATCTGGCCAATTCACACCTTCTAGTTTACCAAAATGATAGCCCAATTACATGCTCCTATTTTTTCAAAATTTTCAAACACACTGATAGTGGAATTGTGAGAGTTGGAACCTTTATTTGACCCAAATGGGTATCCAAAAATGAAAACACATGAAATAGAAACTAAGTCTAAGTACATTTTTTTGGGTGACACAGGATTGCCTTTATACCTCTGGATGCTCCTACATCAGACACCCAGGGTAGATTGAAAAGTGACCCTGTCACTTTATGAATGGTAGAGGGAATCCCAAATGGGAAACCTCAGCCGCTGAAATCCAAGTTGAGTCCTCGATTGGTCATCTTTTCCATTTGACCAAATACTCTTCATACTACTTGTTTCTGGTACTCCTACCCACACGATGATCTAGAATGTCTTCTATCTCCTCCTTCTTAGAAGCAAGAATTGGACATGGCTCTAATACCAGCTCCTCATCTGCACCATCATCATGATACTTTGTTAAATTTTTAATGTTGAAAATGGGAGAAATATGAATACCATCTGGCAGCTCCACCTCATATGCATTTCCTGAGTCATGTTTCTTCAAAATTTTGCAAGGGCCAAATTTCTTCATTTTCAGCTTGTTGTAAGTACCGGCTGGAAATCTTTCTTTTCGTAAGTGCACCATGACTAGATCTCCTACTTGGAATTCCTTATGTCTTCTCCTTTGATCAGCCCTAGCTTTATACTCTTGATTCATCTTGGTAATGTGTGCCTAAACCTCCTCGTGTAGACGCTTGATATGTTCAGCAAATTCCTTAGCTTCAGCACTTGTCCTCTCCCCTTGTTCTATCTTCCTCAATTCTGGTGTAGTCCTTGGGCTATTCCCATATACAATTTGGAATGGTGATTTTTCAGTACTTCTATTTATAGAGTTATTGTAAGAAAACTCTGCTTGTGGTAGAATCAAATCCCATCCCTTGGGCTTATCCCCAACTAAACATCTCAAAAAATTGCCTAGACTTCTGTTTGGCCATCAGTCTGTGGGTGATGCGTGGAAGTGAATTTTAGGTCTGTTCTCAACTTCTTCCACAATGTCCTCCAAAAATACCCCCCAAATTTAGTATCTCTGTCAGAAACTATACTCCTTAGGAGACCGTGTAGTCTCACCACCTCTCTGAAGAACAAGTCTGCAATATGGACAGCATCATGAGTTTTGTGGCATGGAATGAAATGTGCCATTTTGGACAACCTATCAACCACCACAAATACTGAGTCATTACCCCTTTGTGTCCTCGGAAATCCAAGAACAAAATCCATACTTATGTCCTCCCATGGCCTTGATGGAACAAGCAATGGCTGATATAGGCCAGTATTGTGACTCAAACCCTTGGCAACTTGACAAACTTGGCAACTCTATACAAACTTCTTCACATCCTATGAAATTTGAGGCCAAAAATAATGTTCTCTAAGAATGGCAATGGTCTTATCTCGACCAAAATGTCCTACCATCCCTCCACTGTGTTTCTCCTTAATCAGATTTTCCCTCATGGAACTCCTTGGAATGCACAATTGACTACCTTTGAACAACATGCCATCCTGAATCAAATAGTCTAACCACTTGGTTCTATCTACAGCAACAGGTTCTTTACAAGCTTTCCATGCTTTAGTAAAATCAGGATCCTCGGGGTGCAAATTCTTGAGTTCATCAAACCCAACTACTTCAACTTGCATTACTGTAAGCAACAACTGTCTCCTACTTAGTGCATCTGCAACCCTGTTAGATTTTTCACTTCTATGCTTCAACACAAATGTATAACTCTGCAAGAACTCGACCCACTTCATATGCCTCTGATTCAATTTACCTTGGCTATTTAGGTACTGTAATGCCTGATGATCAGTATACAAAACAAATTCCTTTGGCAATAAATAATGCCTCCATTTCTTTAAGGCCTGAACTATTGCATAGAACTCTTGATCATAAACAGAATACTTCTTCTTTGCATCATTCAATTTTTCACTAAAATATGCAATAGGCTTACCTTCTTGGCTTAATGCAGCCCCAATAGCGCTGCCACTAGCATCACAATCCACCTGAAAAACCTTTTTAAAATCTGGAAGTGCCAACACAGGCTATTCTGTCACCTTCTTTTTCAACAATTCAAAACTTCTCGAAGCTGCTATAGTCCATTTGAACTCTTTTCTATCCCCTCTTATTGTATCAGTTAGGGTTGCACATATGCCACTGAAATTCTTAATAAACTTCCTGTAAAAACTAACCAGACCATGAAATGATCTTACATCATTAGCAGACCTTGGAGTAGGCCATTCCAAGATGGATTTTACCTTCTTTGGATCCATTTTGAGACCTTCAGGTGATATAAAAAACCCCAAATAGACTAACTCCCTTTTTGCAAAGATACACTTCTTCAGATTAATTAACAGTTTCTCTTCCCTTAGCCTTTCAAGGACACTACGAATATGTAGTAAATGTTCTTCCAAATTCTTGCTGAAAATTAAAACATCATCCAAATAGACAATAACAAATTTTCCCAAGAACTTCTTAAGTACCTCATTCATGAGCCGCATGAAGGTGCTTGGGGCGTTTGTCAATCCAAAGGGCATGACTAACCACTCATAAAGACCATCCTTGGTCTTGAAGGCTATTTTCCACTCATCTCCTTCTCGAATCCGTATTTGACGATAGCCACTCTTGAGATCTATCTTTGTGAAGTATTGAGCTCCACTCAAGCAGTCCATAAGATCATCCATCCTTGGCAAAAGAAACCGGTACTTGATGGTTATCCTATTTATAGCTCGAGAGTCTGTACACATCCTCCACTCTCCATCCTTCTTTGGTGCGAGTACTGCAGGTACTGCACATGGACTCAAGCTCTCTCAAATCAAGCCCTTCCTCAATAGCTCTTGAACCTATCTATTTAGCTCCTCTATTTCAGTAGGAGTCAACCTGTGAGCAGCCTTGTTAGGCAAACTAGCTCCTGGAATCAGATCTATTTGATGACTGATTTGCCTTACTGGTGGCAATCCATCTAGAACATTATCAGAGATAATATCTCCAAACTCCCCTAGTAAATCTGAATCTTCAAGTGGTATTTCACTACTACCTTCTTTATCTTTCCTAGAAATCAAAGCATAGCACATATGCTGATGTTTCATGCCATCTAAAAACTTCCTTTCATCAACAAGACAAATCCTAGCAATGCTACATACCTTTTCACCTTCCTTTTTCATGGGCTTCAATTTGTGGCGAACTCCATCCTTTGTCAGAGAGTATGTGTTTGCATGTCCATCATGTACTGCATGTCTATCAAACTGCCATGGTCTACCCAACAATAGATGGCAAACATCCATCAAAATAACATCACAGAGAACTTCATCATGGTAACTCCCAATTTTGAATTTCACTAAACATTGCTCACTTACCATTACCTTATGATCATCTTTTACCCAAGCAATTCGATAGGGCTGGGGATGTTTCTCCCTTTTGAGCTTCAGCTTAAAGACCATCTCTTCTGATACCAAGTTATCAGTGCTACCACCATCAATGATCACGTCACAACATTTATTCTCACACTTGCATTTGGTATGGAACAAACTCCTCTGTTGTCCTGGTTCAATCTCACCAATTAGTAGGACTCTTTCATTTACCAAGGTCTCTCCTCTTTCTGAACCTCTGAATGTGATGATTGTGCATCCTCATCCACATGAGCAACCCTAGCTTGGCCCTCAGCTCTCCTATCTGTCCTTCCTTGTCTTTGAGGGCATTCAAAGGCACAATGACCTTCTTCATTGCAATGGAAATAGGTACCATGGAAGTTTCCTCTTCCTTGTCCATGTCTTCTACCTCTTCCTCTCTGATTTCCAAAGTCTTAATCATGGGAGTGGTTTAAACTCTCATTCCTCTGGTTCTTGCTAGTACTTGCATCTTCATTTTTCTTTTGGGTTTCATTGTGGCCTCCAGATGATCTACCTCTTCCCCTTCCTCCTTGACCGCGCCCTCTTTGTCTTCCTTCAAACCTTTTATTCAGGTTCTCTTCAACTCGTAGGGAAAACTGGTATGCCTCTTCAACGCTGGTCATTCTTACCAGACTTAATTCCTCCTGGATGCTAGGTCGCAACCCATTGATATAACAAGCAACCTTCTCCTTATTTGCTTTTGCATGTCCCACTCTAATCAAGATTTGGTAAAATTCCTCTGTATATTCTTGGACCGATCTTCCTGCTTGTTTTAACCCATGCATCTTCTTAAACAAATCAAGCTCGTAGTCCACAGGAATGAACTGCTTCTTCAATTTGTCCACCATGCGATCCCATCTTGTGATCTTCTCCTTTCCTCTTCTATTTCTTTCCAATTGAACCTCTTGCCACTAGATTTTGGCATGGCCTTTCAGTTTGGCCTTTGCAAACTTTACCCTATCTAGGTCCCTGATATCCTCATACTCAAAGTATTCTTCCAGTTCATTGATCCAATCGATCAACTCATTTGGTTTTAGATTTCCTGAAAAATACACCCACTTCAATTGTGGGTCTTTTCCCAAACTTAGTAATGGCCCTAAAAAGCCTTTCCTCTGCATGATTCAGAACTTCCCTGTCAAATTCTCCTTCTGGTCCCATAACTTCTTCTTCATTGTCATCCTCACTGTCGTCACCAGCGACAACATTTGCTCCTCTACGGAGCTCCTCTTGCAATGCTTGTACCTACCTTTGGAGGGCTCTAACCTCCTTAGGATTAATAGCTTTGGCCATTCCACCACGCTCTCTTTATGGAGGCATCTTCTAACTCGAACCCACAACCACACAGTCCTGGTGCAAACTGCCTCACAGTCGACGCTCTGTCTACACACTCAGGAAAATTGGCTTTTATACCACTTGATGGGGACACAACCGAAGAACAGAATCGACACAACAGAAAAGGGGAAAATTATATTCACTGAGAAAATAAACTTCAAAACATGCCCTAAGGGCTTACAATAGCATAAATTTGGAGATAATTTCTCCTTTCAGTACCTCCTCTCAAACTCCACTCCAAACTGCCTTTTACAATGCCATAAATCTTCTTAAATAGACCCCGGAGGGTTAAGGACTAGGAATACATTCTAGAAGGTGCTAGTAGGCATCCACCGACCAAATAGAAGGTTCCAGAAGCTGCGTTAGAAGTCGGTGCAAATCTAGAAGAATCCAGAAATGGTAACTGAACTTTCGGGAGGCATAACTTTTGAACCATAGCTCCGGTTGACAAACCATTTACATTTCTGAAAAGCTCTCGAAGTTCTCTATAGCCTTATGGACAAGCTTTTCTCATCCCCCATTTTTCGACCCTTTTTGAGGTCATTTAATGCCCCGAACCTGACTTTGAAGCATTCTTAGGAGGTCTCCAAAACTCGAAAACTGCAATAACTTTCAAACTATGGGGCCTATTGACCTGATTCTTTTTTTGGAATGCTCTAAATCATGATTACATTCATCTGGCCAATTCACACCTTCTAGTTTACCAAAATGATGGCCCAATTACATGCTCCTATTTTTTCAGGATTTTCAAACACACTGATAGTGGAACTGTGAGAGTTGGAACTTTTATTTGACCCAAATGGGTATCCAAAAATGAAAACACGTGAAATAGAAACTAAGTCTAAGTACATTTTTTTCGGTGACACAGGATTGCCCTTATACCTCTGGATGCTCCTGCATCAATAATAGAACCATAATAGAAACAATTGAGCCTTAGGTATAAGTATGTTAGCTTTGAGATAAAAGAATTGGCTATGAACAATGAAAGAAACAAATGTGCACTCTTTGGGTTAAAGAGAAACTTAAGAATATTACTTAAGTGAAAAACTAAATGAGAAGATTCTATCCAATTAATCAATGTACTTTATGATCTAATCAGCTAAAATGTTAAAATATGTTTAGAAACATTTTTATATATAAACCATATCAAAGTGACATAATTCTTATCATTGAAAAACATCAGGAGATAACAAGGTATGCATTAGTTTGATATTGATTCTATATTACCAAATTACAACAAAAGAAATAATAATAGGAACTAAACATAATTAATACTGATAAATGTATCTTCTCTTAAAGGTTTGGTATTATAATTTATTTAATTTTTCAATACAAGGAAGGCTAAAATCATCATAACTTCCCTGACACATAATTGCTTTCCCAAAGATAAAACTTATGGTTATTTGTTACAGTGTACACAACCATCAACAACTGATACAATTATTTATAAAACTAATACCCCAAAAATATATAGTTGGCGATATTATTGCCATCTATTGCTCTCTAAGAAAAATAAACTATCAAGAATAACATTCTTTTAGCTAAAAATATTCCTACACAAACACAAAATGAAATGAATTCTAGATATTAAAATATGTGTTGAAGGAATTGAAGGTGGTGATCATGTTCGTTGTAGCTCAATGGAATCTCCAGACTATATTGGGATGGATAGGGGGTGAATGTATGGACAAATTTATGAATAGAATTGGGTAAAGAAGATATTCAACATTTATAAGATTTAGGAGAAATTTGGAGAACAAAAAATGATGTAGGAGCATCCTTGGTTGCACTACTATCCTACGTGTTCTCAGTTTTTCCTAGTTTTGTCAAGTTGCAATGTCTTGCATTTCCAAACTTTTAGTAGTTTCTGAGCATTCGAGACACATTGGGGAACCTTGTCCTATGTACAAAAAGAGATTGGAGTTATCATGTTAGAGTTTGAACCATTTTTATCTTGTTGCTAGAGCTTTGTTTCTCTGGTTTCTAGGTGCTTGTTGCAGGCTATGTAACTAATTCTGTGCAATGAGGTAAAGGCTGAAAATTTTAGGTTTTGAAGAGAACCTACAGTAATCCCTTCTATCAAAGGTAAAATTTATAATTCATTATAAGTCAAGAGATAGGGTAGTTCTCTCGGAGTATCAATTTTTGATAGTTTGCGCAATGAGTTCCTTAGTTACTCACACCCTCCCTGCGTCAGGTGGTATCAGAGCCTAATTGCTCCTAAGTGTGCAAGAAGATTGCTAAAGTGTGAGGCAATTTTTACTAAGACTTTCAATTGTGTAAAAACCTAATTCAAATTTGGTTGTATGGTTGCAGATCAACAGATTTAACCTATAACTTGCATAGGGTTACGATCTTGCATGAACCTAATTTGTAAAGATGGTTCGTGGAAAAGGAAATGTTGATAATATAATATTAGATAAATTGAGATAGATTATAGCCAAATTAGATGCTATCAAGATAGCACAAAGGAGGGGAGCACATCTTCATGATGTAAGTGATGATGAAGCAGTGACACCTAACCTTAATCTAGAACCTAAAGAAGATCAAGATGAAGCAAAGTTTTTGAGAGTGTTGTCTAGGGAGAATTCAAAAATTGTTGTAGAAGTAGTTCCTTATGATGGAAAATTGGATACCAATTGTGTGTTTAGTTGGATCTTGGATATGGAGAAGTTCTTTGAGTATTAAAACACTTCTGATAATACGAAGGTGAAGATTGCAGTTACTAGGTTGAAAGGTCATGCTTCACTATGGCAGGAGAATTTGCAAATTGATAGATAAAGGAGAGGAAAGGAAAAGATCAGAACTTGTCTAAAGATGGTGAACAAGGTAAAAAATAAATTCTTTCCTACTGATTACCAAGTTATCTTGTTTAGAAAGATGCAAAATTTGAGATAAAAGGACATGACTATGAAAGAGTATATCGGACATTAGATCTAGACATGTGGATGATGATGTTGAGAAAATTGCAAGGTACATAAATGGATTGAGATCTAGAATTCAAGATGAAATAAGTTTTGTGAAGTTGGAAAGTGTGGAAGAAGCATATCAATATGCCTTGAAAGCTGAGCAGATCTTGACAAAGAAGCATGAACAAAGACAAAGAGGTGGAGCTAGTAGATTCCAGAGAGGCAGAGGTAGATATTATGGTGAAGGTGGAAGATTTGATAATTCTATACAAGATAAGGGAAAATCTGAATGGAAGAGTGATAACAAAGACAAGACCAAATGGAAAGGTGGTAGTTCTTACCAAGGAGGTACTGGTTCTTACTGAGGAAGAAATAATTCATATTCTAGAGGTAGTTTTCGTGGTAATTGTTTCAGATGTGGTAAAGAAGGGCATAGATTTTTTGAATGTAGATCTTCAAAAAATGGGAAAACTAATAGAAATGTTGTGATTCAAGAAGACATTGAGAGTTCACCAAGTGGACCTGAGGTTGGAGAAAATCTAATGGTGAGAAGAACTTTATGTAATAAGGGAAGTG
Organism: Cupressus sempervirens; assembly: GCA_028749045.1. Classification (NCBI taxonomy): domain Eukaryota; kingdom Viridiplantae; phylum Streptophyta; class Pinopsida; order Cupressales; family Cupressaceae; genus Cupressus; species Cupressus sempervirens. The sequence goes on along the minus strand of CM053789.1, from coordinate 752,819,130 downwards.
ATGAAGAACCTATTTTGAGAAGAAGTCTTTTCAAGACCAGATGTAAGATGGCTAGAAAATGTTGCAAATTGATCGTTGATAGTGGAAGTTCAACAAATTTGGCATTAGAATAGCTGGTTACAAATTTTTAGTTGTAGAGGTTGAAACATCCCAAACCTTATCATGTTTCATGGATCAAACATGAGCATAAGATGTTGGTAAGTGAGCAATGTATTGTGAAATTCAAGATTAGACATTACTTTGATGAAGTGTTGTGTGATATTATGCTTGTGGATTGTTGTCATATTTTTTTGGGTAGGCCTTGGCAATATGATAGATATGTTGTACATGATGAAAGATTGAATCAATATACTATTTGGGTAAATGGTAAGAAGCAAATATTGCTACCTTCGATTGAAAGTCTAGATGAGGTTAGTTGTACTGCAATAAAATTTTGCATGGTTAATTGAAGGTAATTTAAAAAGGAAGTAAAGAAGAATCAAGCTTCTTTTTCTATAGTTCCTAGAGGACCGAGTGTTGGTAGTAATGACCGAGTAGAAGAAGCTGGTAATGACCAAGTGATAGCATATAGTGGTAGTCAAGTGCCAGAAGAAATTGTAAAACTGTTGAATGAGTATAAAGAGATTGTTGTAGAGGATATACCTAATGGTTTCCCTCCAATGAGAAGTATAAGTCATTGTATGGATCTGATTCTTGGAGCTAGTTTTCCAAAAAAATCACCATATAGATTGACACCTATAGAGAATGAGGAACTTAATAGACAAGTACATGAGTTGTTGTAGAAAGGTTTGATCAGAGAAAGTTTGAGTCCATGTGTTGTACCTACTATATTAGCACCTAAAAAGAATAGAGAATGGAGAATGTGTATTGATTCTTGAGCTATTAACAAGATCATAGTGAAATATATGTTTCATATGCCAAGGATGGATGACATAATAGATTGTTTGAGTGGAGCAAAGTATTTCACCAAGATTGACTTAAAGTGTGGCTATCATTTGATTAGAATTAGAGAAGGTGATGAATGGAAGACTACTTTCAAGACAAATGATGGTTTGTATGAATAATTGGTTGTCTTTTGGTTTAACTAACACACCTAGTACCTTCATGAGGTTGATGAATGAAGTTCTGAAAAGATTTTTGGGTAAGTTTGTGATTTTTTATTTGGATGGCATTCTGATATTTAGTAAGATTAAGGAAGAACATCTTGAGCATATTAGACAAGTATTGTAGAGATTGAAGGAGGATAAGTTGATGTTTAATCTTAAAAAGTGTTCTTCTATGCAAGAGGAGATTGTGTATTTGGGATTTGTGATTTCAGTTGATGATTTGAAGATGGATCCTAAGAAGATTAACGTAATTTTGGAGTGACCTACAACTGAGAATGTAGGTGAGGTAAGATCATTCCATGGTTTGGCTAGTTTCTATAGAAAGTTCATAAGAAATTGTAGTTTTCTTTGTAGTGCTATGATTGAGACAATGAGAGGAGATAAAAAGGAATTCAAGTGGACACATGGAGCTGATGAGAGTTTTGAGACATTGAAACAAAAGGTTGTTAAGTTACCTATATTGGCTTTACCTAATTTCAACAAAGTATTTCAAGTTGAATGTGATGCAAGTGGTAGTGCAATAGGAGCTATATTAAGTTAAGAAGGTAAACTTGTTGCTTTCTTTAGTGAAAAGTTGAATGATGCTAAAAGAAAGTATTATGTGTATGATTAAGAATTTTATGCTATTGTCCAAGCATTGAAAAAGTAGAGGCATTATTTAATTCCTAAGGAGTTTATGTTGTATACTGACCATAAATCTTTACAATACTTGGGAAGTCAACATGAATTGAATTAGAGACATATGAAGTGGGTTGAGTACTTGCAAAGTTCCACATTTGTGATCAAGCATAAGAGTGGAGTTACTAATAGAGTTACTGATACATTGAGTAGAGGATGTTCTTTATTGACTGACATGAAGGTTGAAGTTCTTGGTTTTGATGAAATGAAAGAGTTGTATGATATTGACCCTAATTTTTTTAAGGCATGGATAGAGTGCAGAGCACCAAATTTAATAGATCACATAAGTATGATGATTATTTCATTCAAGAAGGTATGTTGTTCAAAGGTATTTAGTTGTGTATTCCTAGAGGTTCTATGAGGTTGAATTTGATTAAGGAAAAGCATAGTGGTGGATTGGCTCGACATTTTGAAATTGATAAGACATTGAGTTTGCTGAAGGATAAGTATTATTGGCCACAAATGTATAAGGATGTTTAGAAATTTGTAAAGATTTATGGAGTTTGTTAAGTTGCAAAAGAAGTAAGTCAAAATACTGGTTTGTATACACCTATTATTGTTCCTAAGAAACCTTGAAGTGACATTAGCATGGATTTTGTTCTTGGATTACCTAAGACAATGAAGAGGTATGATTCCATATTTGTTTTAGTGGATAGATTTTCTAAGATGGCTCATTTCATACCATGTAAGAAGACATTAGATGTTGAGCATGTTGCTTAACTTTTCTTTAAAGAGATTGTGAGATTGCATGGACTACCAAGAAGTATTATTTCTGACAGAGACACTAAGTTTGTTAGTTATATTTGGAAGACTTTGTGGAAGAAGATGGGTATTGAGTTGAAGTTTAGTTCCACATTCCATCCACAGATAGATGGATAGAAAAAGGTTATGAATAGAAGCTTGGGTAATTTGTTGAGATGTTTAGTTGGGAATAAGCCAAGTAATTAGGAGATGGTATTAGCACAAGTTGAATTTGCATATAATAATTTTGTGAATAGGAGTACAGGGAAGACACCTTTTGAAATAGTTACTAGAATGCACCCTAACGGTATATCAGATTTGAGAGATATTGCTAGTGAAGAAAAGAGAAGTGTTGTAGGAGAAGAATTTGTTGATTTTATAGAATTTTTACATAAGGAAGTGAAGTTGAGGATGGAACAAAGTAATCAAAAGTATAAGGAGAATGTTGATCAATCTAGGAGACATCATAATTTTCAAGTTGGTGATGAGGTTATGGTTCATTTGAAGAAAGGAAGATTTCCAGATGGAACATACAATAGGTTGTAGACGAAGAAGTTTGGACCTTGTAAGATCTTGAAGAAGTTTGATAGTGGAAACGCTTATGAAATTGAGTTATCTGATGACATGGATATATCCACTATATTCAATTTTTTTGGTTTATAGAAGTATCATGAGTCAAATGATGAAGTTATTGTATCAGAGGATTATCTTAAGAAGCATATTGAAGAATTTGAACCGATATTTGGTAAGAGCACAAGGGGAAAAGATTATTATAAATGCTTGGTGTTGTGGAGGAACATACTTATGGAAGATGCTTCATGGATCTCTCAATATAGTCTGGATTCAACTTAGGTTGTGACACCTCAATGATTTAGGAGAATCATTTCTTCCAACCTTGGTTGTCTAATGTAGGAGCATCCTGGGTTGCACTACTATCTTGCATGTTCTTATTTTTTCCTAGTTCTGTGATGTTGCAATCTCTTGCATTGCTGAGATTTTAGTAGTTGCCAATTTTTGGAGACACAGTGGGGAACCTTGTCCTATGTGCACAAAGAGATTGGAGTTATCATGTTATAGTGTGAACTATTTTTATCATCTTGTTGGAGCTGTGTTTTTCTGGTTTCTAGGTGCCTGTTGTGGGCTTTGTAACTAATTTTGTGCAATGAGTTAGAGGCTGAAAATTTTAGGTATTGAAGAGGACCTAGATTAATATCCTCTATCAAAGGAATAAGTCCTAATTCATTATAAGTTGGGAGATATGGAAATTATCATGGAGTATCAATTTTTGGCAGTTTGTGTGATGGGTTCTTGTGCATGATTTTAGGATTGATGTGCAGATATCCTTAATGAATCAGCCTTTGTGACCTTAAGAGGTTGTAGAGGACCTAAATTACTACCTTTATTTCAAAGCACACGTTATAATTCAATTGAAGCTAGGAGATATTGTGAATTTTTTTTGGTATCAATTTTTGGACATTTAATTTCTATTGGAGGCCAACTTGTGGCTCTTCAAGTATTTAATGTTAGGATTATTTAGTTTTTAGCATTCTAGGCTGACTTGTGGAGAGTATATTTGGTATAAGTAGGGGTTGTGGTGAAGTCTCTAGTAATTTACTATTCGTCCATCTTGAAGGAATAGAGATGATAGAAGGGGGGATAGGAAATGAAAAGCATATGTGTCTAGAAATCTGAACTTGAAGCTAGATCTTGGGTTTGAATATATTTTGTATCTGGCCATAACCTAGAAGGCCTGAAAATTGGGCATGTATGATGATATTTTCATGAATCAATAAAGAATATTGTTCTCTATCTATGTGGTGTTGTTCTCTTTTGTGTTTGCTTCTATTGTGTTAAGTCTTGCATGGTGGTTTGGGTACTTGAGTGTGCCAATTGGCCTTAGTTATTCACACCCTCCCTATGCCAAAAAATAATCTAGAAGATCATTTAGGTCATCTCGGTACAACATGCTTCCATGAGAAGTGGTAGGAAATTTCCATAGATATATCAATGAAATTAATTAAGATAGACAAAACAACTACTTACTCTAATAGGGGAATATCTTGTGATAGTAAATTTCCATAAATATATGTAGGAAAATAAATCTTGCAAATGCAAATCTAATAAATCTATGAGAAGAAGGTGGATGATGCAATTATTTATAAAACTTGGTTAACTCAAATGTTGGTTGAAAAACCTAGTTGATAGAGGAACTATCCAATTATATTACTCATAAAGTGGACAATACAACACATTATTGTGCTGCATCAAATCAGAATGAGAAAGTACAAAACATGATTGTTTTCTCTTGCATGGTAAAACTAAAGCTTAAATTCCATACATAGAGATTTCCAAATCCTTAGAAATGAGAGATGTGTAACCTGTCACCCCAATTTTTGAAATGGAAGAGAACTAGTGAGAGCTACTGAACCATTTCTTCTCTTGTATGAGACTTTTCACCTCCTTTTGATGAAAAATATTCTCCTCTTGGTTAGAGACAAAATAGATAAAGATAAAATGAGATTTCCACTACTCAAGGATGTTTGATTTTATACAATAAAAAGTCTTCCCCACATGGAAAAATACAAAATGAGGAGTCTTCCCCACATGGACTTTTCATCTCCACATACATGACTTTCTAAGAAGTGAGGACAAATTGCTGCTAGTTTTATGTACATTCTCATTCAAATTTGATGCAATACACTACACTTTTCCTCTTCACATGCATGGCTTGTAACATGTGAAATGAATCGCTGAAGGCTACATATGTTATGAAAAACTAGCATATATTGATATAGCAATCAATGCACAAGAACATGAATTAGTGCTACCCATTTACCCCTACATGCTTTATCCTTTACTTGCTTATGTGAATGGAATAAAACTAAATTTTCCCAATATTCATACAAATACAACATTTGAAAGAAAATAGCTACAATCTAACTTTTTTCTTTTACATGAAATGATGCTTTTATGCAACTATCATTTGCACTTTGATAATTCTTACCTACATAATGAATGTGTGCCTTTTTTTCAAAACACATGAAAGTTAAAAAGTGAAAACATACATTACCTCTTACATTTTTCTTTCTTGTCCCTTTTCAACCTCAAGTGCTTTTGTTTCCTCATATAGGTCCATTAGTGAGGAAACAAGACCATTGGTTCTTTAAGTTTTTTAAAATTGAGTGTTTTTCTTAATTGGATGTAGATTATTTTTTCTTTTACTCCAAAGGTTCAATCACATGTTTTCTTCTAGAATATGCTTTACGTGTCAAACAAATGCACTTGGAAAATGTCAGAGTTGGTATAAGATGTATAGGTGTGGCTTACTTTCAAACAAAGTAGAGAAGAACAACTGTAATTAGTATTTAAATGTTGAGTTGTTTTCCTATCTTCTTTTATTTGTTCAAATTTTTATTTACTATTGTCATCTATGGAAACTGCTGTAAATATTTTTAGCATTGAAATTATTATAGTCTAAAAGTATTATAGTTTGATCACTAAGCTTACCACTAGACTCATGTCTAGGAGGATTACAGTCTGAAGCAGACTGGGTCTTCCTAGACATATGAAGTATCTGTAGAAGGCAACATAATTATTGTGTTTTGTACCACCAGTTAGAAAAATAATCAATTTTGATATTTTTTCTCGGGTATTTATTGATTATTGGATGCCATTTCTATTTTTTGTTGTTGGTATAAGTTAAATTTGCTGCAAATAAAATTTTTTTTCACAAAATTACAATTGGACAAAAATTCAAGTGGACATGTGGCCACAATAATGATAAGGTTAGGCAAAAATCTATGAGAAGAAAGTGGATAATTCAATTATTTATAAAACTAATACCCCTTTGTAACCACAAGAACTCTATGCAAAAATACCATTAACCATTAATCACACCCTAAGAACATTGTAACCATTATCAGGTTTGAGAAGAACAATTTTGTGCAAAATCAGATAGGAAAGTAGCACGAATGAAGCACTTGGGCTACCTAATCCTATTACAAATTTTTATCACATTCTCACTTTAGAAACCCATTTCCTCTATTTTCTCATTCTCACCCGCTTGAAATTTTGAGTCTACTATAAGTTACTATGGGGATTTTGCTTTGGCGAGGGTTTACTACTTTTAACCATATTTGATAGAAGATAATGTTGAGATTCAAACTCAAGATGTGGCTTGTGAAGATAATGTCGAGATACAAATTCAAACTATTTACCCTAATTTTACAAACCTTTATAGTTTTGACAACGACTAAGTAAGTCCGTTAGAGGTAGTATTGAAGAGCATTTGAAACAATAGAGCAAATGGGAGCTTAATTTGTTCTTCTTGCATCACTACTTTGGCGCAATTTTTGCACATCAAAGAGCACCCCATATTTCATGCATTGCAATGCATTTACTTTTTTTAAAAATTACTGCTTTTGTGATGCCAAAAGATCTGTATGCAAACCTGCCTCCTCCTGCCCAAAAGCACTTTGGCAAAATGAAACAATGAAAACTGTGTTTCAACTTTCATTTTTTCTATTATAATCCTGTGTTCATCACTATTTCGACGTCCCATGTTCGTTTTTATTTCGATGTTTTTGGTAGCATAAACAAAAAGAAAAGAAAAGTCCACAAGACAATTTGGCTTTTATTGCTATTTTGACATCAAGTGTTCATTGCTATTTCAATGCACATGGGAGCATAAAAAAGAGAGGAAGAAGTTCACAAGCCAATTTGGCCTCTCATCAAAAACTTTCATCGAAAATAGAGGCCAAATGTACTAGTGGAAGCTCATTATTATGGATCTATATGGAGATAGTTACAATTTAATCATTAGGAGCTCTTTTTTGATAATGTGTGTATCCTCCTTTTTGGTTGTTTAGCTCCTTTACATTGTGGTCATGCATACTGGAAAATAGTCTTGTTAGGATGATTATTTGCATCTTGATTATATAGAAAAACATTATTATTTTGGGCTACATATTTGAGTGCTTATGTTGGGTTTATGGTTTTAGCCCATGGTTACTATTAGCCATTTTTACCCCCCACCCCCCACCTTGTTGCCATCATTGAAATTTAGTCAAAGATATATATTCATGGCATTAAGGTTTACACAGTGTGCTAGGTATGTGGCTAAAACCTAACTAAAACCCTAGTTATCCTCTTCTTTGATATAATTTTGCATTACATTTTTTAAGCACTAGATTACCCATGCATCACTTAAGTTGGGTCCCCCTATTAGGTTCATTCACTCTAAGTGTTGATCTCATGCCCTATTCAATTAATCACACATCTACCTTTATATTTTACCTAAGTCTATTTTCATTGGGACCAGGTAGTGGTGATGTAGCATTGGATATGTGTTGCCATTTCATGAGTTCATAGAGTATCAAAGGAAGAAATGTCTCACATGCCCACAATCAATCATAGTCATTGATCTAGAAGCAAATCAATGCTCATCATATTCTAACTTTATGAAGTTGCACAAAGGATAGCCAAAGAGGGAAAGAAAGCATTCAACACATGGATGTAGTGGGACCAAGCTCAGGTGTAGGCCACAAATAGGAATGTGTCAGAGTAAGTTGACAAAGTGCCATGTTCTAGTTGGTTAAAGGTACTAACTATGACAAAGGAATATTAGTTATATAGGAACTATCATATCTTGTTAGATTGATGGCTATAGTATTCTTGATATTCAAAGATGCATAAAGATTAGCTAAAGCAAGAAAGAGACAACATGACACATGTCCTAAGAGCCATGCAGTCAAATTTTGAACCATCACATGATCACAGGCAGTTAGATAAACTCTAGTTCCTAAGTTACAAAGATGTGAAAGATAGGAATAGTTAAGTAGAATAGTTATCACATCATCAAAAATGGTTAAGAGTAACCTATGGTTAAGGTGGAAAAGCAACGAAAGCCTCTTGTCATAGCTTCATAGGATTAAGTGTTGAGTTAAAGATTCAAGTTGTAAGGTTGCAATGCCATGAAATAGTTAACATGTGAAATATTTTGAGTTGCAAAACTATGAAGATCATTTGGCATTTAAAATAAATAACCATCGCATCATCACAAGGGTTTAAATTGAAGTAAAGTTTAAGTTGTGAATGTGTGAAAAAGTAACCAGGATAGTTAAGGTTCGAGTAGTCACAATATTGCATGGAGTTAATTCTAACCTCTTGTTTAAGTAGCAAACATGCAAAATGCTTTGATCACACTTTCATAAGGTTAAAATATGAGTTAATTTTTTAGGTTGCAACGTAGTGATGAGAGCAGTAAAATGATTATCATCATTTCATAGTGGATAGTAAAAAGAAGCAGTAAGTGGCTATAATAGAGCGATCAATAGTTGAAAGAAGTTTTTGCAGTCGCACAACTCAACATGGTCAATGAAGAGATAAAGTTGCAAGGGTGTGAAGGTGAACAAAGAAGATAATTTTTTAATCTTTGAGGATGCAACAAGCAATCAGGAAAGTTAAGGTTGAGTCACCGCAACTTCACAAGGTTTCAATGATAGTTAAGTTCTTGGGTTGCAAAGTTGTGAAACAATGATAGGAGTCATCCAAGATAATTATCACAATGTCACATGCTTAAAACAAGCTTATATCTGGTGGTTACAAAGAGGTGACACGGTTAATGTAAAGGACTTAACAACATCATAAGTAAGAGAAATGTTAAGTTCTAAACTACTATGAAGATGCAAGAAAGATAGATTCATGGTTATCATCAAGTCATAGTGGCTAGTGAATTGAAGTGATGGACAACTGTGAAGCAATGATAAAGCTTAGAATGAAGAGATTGTAGTTTCACAAAGCCTAGGTAGTCAAGAAGGAAAACTACAAAGAAGCAATGATAGAGAAGAAATGCATCGTCACAGGCTTGACATGGCAATTAGGAAAAATAGGATAATCTAGCAGAATGCTTCAAAGATGTAAGGTCACATGGTGAGGTTGACTCTTGAATTCAATTGAATTGATGACATAGCTGACCTGGCATTATTGTGAACACTATCGACGTGACTCATTGATGGTAAGCAATCCTTTGATCACCTACAACCACATTTTGGTTTTCTTGACACCTGATAAATGTAAATTTTATTCCTCTGATGCCATGGTAATCCATCTACCAGTCAAAGTAGTTATGACTATTCTTTCTATCTCTCTAGGGCCTGAGTTTGCACATAAAGACTAAGTTTAATGCATATGGATGTGCATCTAATCAAATCCTCCTTAGATCAATAGTTATTATGCTTTGCAACTTGAAGATAGTTGTTGAGTAAGCTATAAAGGAAAAATTTGTAACTTTTTCAAGTGTCGGTCTCTCTCTAATTCTATAGTAGTTGTTTGTATACTTTGCTACTATAATTTCCTTTGCTTTTGAGTGAACACATTTCCCTATTGTACCTCTTTCTTCCATTAATGCATGTGCAAAACCTTCTTGCCTTCTGTTAATGTATTGCTTTCATTCTTAAAGTTGTATGTTGTATCCATTTTGCCTTTGAATGATATAGAGTGAAGTTCCTTCCTTATAACATTCTATTGGTTTCTAATCTACATGTAGTCATTAAGCTAAACCAAGGATTGAATCTATGTACTTTGGGATTATATTGATGAGTTCTGCAAGTCTAGGCAGAGATAAGACTACACATATTACTTCGTGTATCACCCCTCTAGATTAAACTAGGTAGTTTGATTTCATGCATTTCCTTCTCCCTTTTCCTACAAAAAATTAGTTAGGTGCATCTTGATAGTGAGGAAGTCAGCCTTCTCTAGAGACTCAATCTCATTTTTCAAGTCCCACAACTTGGAGATCGTTTCCATGTTTCACAAGGTTTCCTTTAGGTCAAACTTCATGCAAGGGTGCAAAATTTTGTGACAACAATTTTTAGCATGCCTAGTGGGATAGATATTGAAGCACTTCTTAAGTCTACTAGTTCACTGGTATCAAGAAAAGATTTCAAACTTATGCTAAGGAAATATTGTTGCACTTAGCATTTCAAGCCTTCAAGAGTCTCTCATTCAAAGTACTTGGCAACTCTGTCTCTACATCTTGGTTTCCAAACTAGAATTGATGCAATTCATGCCCAAGGTTCAATCAACAGCATATTCTAGACATATTTTTAGTTTCATAAACTTTCATTTTCAAACCCTAGAAGAAAGTGAAATATACTCTCTCTATCACCAGTTAGTAGTTCAAAAGTAGTTGTACTCCTTGAGTTGATAGATTTCAACCTATAGTACCCTCTTTTCATCTGAATAGATCATTATTCCACATGGCCCTCCCTAGGGATTAGGTGTTCTTTACCTTTAATGGGGGGGAGGGGGGAGGGTCCTCCCATCTTAGCCCTAAGACATGATATCTCAATATCTTCTCTTAAAAGTCTACTAGATTTTGTTGGTAAAACTTCCATTTCCCCAATAGAACATATTTAGGAAGTTTCAAATGTCTACAATATGCATGGTAGTATAGAGGATGATGTTCCTGTTAGACTTTTAGCCTCATCACTAAAGGGAAAAGCTTTAAAATGGTATAGGGGATTACCACATAATTCTATCAATAATTGGGATGAGTTAGGAGAAATATTATGCAAACATTTTGAAGATAAAAAGTGATCACCTATCATTTTAGAGTAGCTAACTATGATTAAGAGAGAACCCCCTGAATATATGGTAGATTTTAATTATAGATTCCAAAATACATGGCATAGAATAGCTACTGTAGTAAAACCTTCCCTTGGTAATGCTTTCTTGTATTACCTAAGAGCTTTCAATAGTGATATTTCTACTACTTTATAAACCATGGGAGGGGATGCCTTGCCACTTGCATATGAAATTTCCATAAGAGGAGAAAATACCTTGATTCAAGGAGGGAAGTTAGCTCCAAGGCCTCCAATGTCTTTCTTTCCAGACATGCCTATTCATCATCCTATAATAGCCCCTATTCCTACCTTATCCACAAGCCAACCTCTTTCCATAACCCCAATAGCATCTACATATTCTAATGAGTTAGGAGAGTTGAAGAACATGATGCAAGCTTGGATGCAAAATGTTGACAAGATCAAGGATCAGAGCATAGATATGGTCTAGAAGTTTCAAGACCATTTCTTAGTGGTTCAAAAGATGAAAAATAAGTTGGTGACCTTAGAAAGGAAACAAGCTCAATGTAATAGGCCCTTTTAGCCTCATTATCAAAACCCCACGTATAATAGGCCACCAAATAAGGGTTAAGGTTATGTTCCATACAACCAAAGTAGACCTATGGGTAATGCCTCTGCTCCAATGACAAGAACAAATCTAGTAAGGACATTAGTTCCTCAAAACAAACTTGCTCAAGAGAAAGAATATTGTCCTTGTAATTATCCATATGAGCATTTTATATGTTATACGAAAAAACTATCCCAAGCACTAACCACATAGGATCAAGCAACCCAACAATAATATAGTGCCAGTCAACCTACTAATGGTTCTCACCTATAGTAGTAGGGTGATTGTTCTTTTATGAACCATCAACTAGAGGAACATTGTCATGCTAACCATGATAACTATGATGTTATAGCTCATAATACTAGAAGCAAAAGAAGAGACATTGAGAATGCTACACCTCCTGCATCAGACCAAGGTTCAAATTTAGGTGTTACCCCTCATACTATAATTATAAATGCACAACCAAACGTTGCTCCCTAAAAGAAGAAAAACATAAGCAACAAGAAATCTACTAAACCTAGGGCTACTCAAATTTAGTCATCAATTCTTATAGTCCCCAAGGCTCTAGTCAAAGCAGTTGGCACCCCTCTCAACATAATAGATTAGATAAAGAGGACTACTGTTAGTGTTCCTATGTGGGATGTTATCACTATTCCACCATAGTTGGAGCTACTACAACAAGAGTTAAAGAGTATAGAGGTGTCAAATTAGTCAGCCACCTTAGATGATGCAACAAGTTTGGTGCAACCAAAAAAAGAAGGAGACACAAGTAAGAGAAACAAGCCTCCTCCTTTTTATGTTTTTTTGATTATAGGAGACAAAATAGTTCATAATTGCATAACAGATATGGAGCTAGTAGTTTTGTGATGCCCAAATGTAGCTGAATTCCTTGGTATTAAATATGAACCAATGGTTAGAGATGTACTTAAATTAGATGGTAGCTCTGTTAAAATAACAAGGATCCTGAAAAAATGTGGAAATGGCATTGCATGCATGGTCTGGTTGTACTGTCACTCAAGACATATCAGTAGCTGAGGTTAATCCACATTTTTTCATCTATCTTTCCAGAGACTTCACTGCATAGATAGGTGGTTATATTGTATCATATTGGTTCTATATGTTCTTTAAGACAAGATATGGAACAAAAGCTTCCATAAGGGTAGAACCTCTGGCCCTTAATCACATAGAGACCTACACACCTAGCCCTATAAACATGAATTTTTTAATCCATGAGATAAATGATAAGGGCATGACACATGAACTTGTTACTCCCCTAATAGAGGTGCGTGATTATCTTTTAGATGAGTGGGTCACTGCTTTTCAGTTTGATCTAGCATAAGAAGCTCTAAAAATGCGCCTTGGTACATATTTCATATTATATTAGAGAAAGGTGTTCCTATTCCTAATCTCACAAAAATAGAAGAGGACATTGATTGGTTATGGAGCATGTTCTTTAACAGCTCAAGAAACAAGAATGACTTGGGAGCTAGTGCGATGCTTGTCTCCCCTAATTTGGAGAAATTTCACTTCTCTTGTAGACTCTAATTTAGTTGTACTAACAACATAGAAGAATATGATGCATTGATTCAAGGCCTCCAACTTGGACAAAGGAGGGGGATCAAATCTTTAAAGTTCTTTGGAGATAGTGAGCTGGTTGTTAACCAAGTAAGAAGCCAAAAAATCACAAAGAATAATTTTCTCAAATCATACAAGAACAAAGTTTTGGATCTACTTGAGGACTTCCCAACATTCAATATCCAAAGTATCCCTAGAAGAGAAAACAAACATGATGATAGACTTGCAGCAATAGTTTCTCACTATGATGTACAAGAGCATAGTAAGGACAAAAGAGAGAAACACATTAGACTAGTTGTAAGACCTGAAGTTCCAAATAACCATGCCAATTGGTAGGTGTTTGACTTTGATGTACAAATTGTCAACTTTCTACAAAGTGAGAAAGAATTCTCTGATAAGAATTAGTCCAAGATATTAAGCCAATATGGTGATTAGATCATCAACCTTGGCTCCAACATGTTGCCTAAGGGTCTATTCACTTTAGAAGGTGGTTTCAATCACGATGATCAAGAAATGAGTAGGGGTCTGAACCTAGTTGCAAATAAAGATGATCACATCCTAGTTGTCATTGCTAATGGAAGGGTTCTTAGTTTGGTAAAATTATCCTCTAAGGTTGAACAAGAAAATTTTGTTCATTTATGTTGAGAATTCAATGATGTATTTTCATGGACATATGATGATTCAAAGGGTCTTGACCCAAGTTTGTTTTAACATACCATAGATTTAAATAGTGATGCAAAGCCTGTTAGGAAAAATCAAAGACTAGTCTATCCTAAGATTGAACCTATGATGAGAAAGGAGCTATCCAAGCTAATAGAGGCTAATATTATTTTTTCTATTAAGCATCTCTCTTGGGTAGCTGACCTTGTTCTTGTTAGAAAAAAGAGTGAAAAAATTAGATTGTGCAGAATTTAGAGACCTAAATATGGTCTCTCTCAAAGATCACCATCCTCTCCCTTCCATGGAAAAAAAACTTATGCAAGGTCAGTGGCTTTGAAATATTTTCCTTCCTAGATGGGTTTTTAGGTTATAACCAGGTGTTAGTCTCGGAGTCTGATAGATACAAGACACCTTCACTAATAAATGGGGTACTTATTCCTATGACAAGATTCCTTTTGGATTAACCAATGTAGGTGTTACCTTCCAAAAAGAAATGGAGATGGCTTTCTAGGGCATGCTTAAGAAATTTGTGTTGGTCTACCTTGATGACATAATAGTCTACTCAAAGAGCGTAGTAGAACACTTTGGTCATCTGAGGCAGGTATTAAACAAGTGTGGGGAATATGGTGTGTCCTTAAACATAAGCAAGTGTATATTTCTCACCAATCAAGGAAATTTGCTAGGACACATTGTGTCTAAGGATGACTTAACCATTGATCCAAAAAGAGTAAAAGAAATCCTTGCTCTTCTACTTCCTTGTCATAAGAAGAGGTTGCAAAGTTTCCTTGGTAGAATCAACTTTGTAAGAAGGTTCATTCCTAACCTTGCTACCATGGTCAAACCCCTTACATCCACGCTAAAGAAGAATATGATTTTCACTTGGACAAAGGAAGTGAGAACCAGTTTGGAATAAATCAAAGAAGAAATAGCATCAACTCCACCCTTATCAATCCCATCTTTGATAAATATTTAATTCTCTATGTGCTTGGGGCTGAGTCAAGCATATTAGTTGTCTTGACACAGTTGAATGATGCAGATGAAGAGAAACCTATAGCCTTTTTCAGTGAAGGGCTAAAGAATTATGAGGAAAAAAATAGTTATATGGAAAACAAGTTCTTGCTATCATAAGATCTTTAAAGAAATTCAGACATCTGTTATCACATAAAAAGGTCCAGCTCCTAGTTCTACATGCAAGTGTGAAGGATTTCCTCTTAAACAAGGATATCAATGAGAAAAGAGCTAGATGGATCACCAAGGTCGTGGAATATGGCATTGACATCAAAATCACAAAGCTTGTGAGAGGTAAAGGATTATATGAGCAGATGATTACATCCTAGGAAATGACTAAAGAGGTTGCACTACTATTATAGGATGAACAACTAGCAAGGGATGAAAACCTGGATAATTGGATACATGATATGACAACCTCCTTATTGGGAGGAGGATATCCACAATGATTAGATAGAGATAAAAGAAGATAGTTTAGATTGTAGTCTATTCCTTTTTTCGTAGTAGATGGGATTCTTGTTAGGAGAGATCTCAATGGAGTCCTATTAATATACATTAACCCTAATCAAATAGATAGGATGATCAAAGAGTTACATGATGGCCCTAATGGTGGCCACTTCTTAGCTAGAACAAAAACCATTAAGATAATGAGAGATAGTTATTATTGGCCAACTCTATTCAATGACTTTCATAAACATGTGAGGAAATGCGAGAAGTGTGCCTTTCTTTTAGGTAAATAAAGGTTAGAAGCTCTTCCCCTTCATCTTATTCAAGTTGATCAACCATTTGCCTAGTGGGGGTTGGATTTCATTGGTCCAATCAATCCACCTTCCAACTTTGGTCACAAGTGGATCTTAGCTACAATTGACTACTTTATAAGGTGGACAAATGTAATATCTTTGAAGGATGCCATAGAGAATTTAGTAGTAGAATTCCTTGATGGAATTGTTACTAGGTTTGGTGTCCCTTCAACCATTATATTAGATAATGCCAAATCCTTTTTTGGGACTCACATTTTCTCTTGGACAGTTGACCATGGTATCTATTTGAGTACTTCCTCATAGTACTATCCCCAGGGAAATGGCTTGGTTGAGTCCTCCAATAAGAATCTAATCAGGATTATCAAAAGGACAATTGAAGACAACTAGAGGTGTTGGCATTCAAAGTTAAGATCAACTCTTTAGGCTGATAGGATTACACCTAAGAGAGAAATTGGGAACTCACCCTTCATGCTAGTATATGGAAAGGAAGCAAGGCTTCCTATTTCACTAGAGTTTCCCTCACTTGAACTAGCTCATCAATTAGAGCTAATGGAAGATAATGCCATAATAGCTAGGATGGTAGAATTGGTTGAACTTAGAAAAAATGGGTAGCAAGCTATGCAAACACTTGAGACACATCACTAACAGGTCAAAAGGAGTTTTGATAAGAAGGCTAAAGCTAGAGTTTTCAAGGAGGGAGACCTTGTTCTCAAGTGGGATGCAGATAGAGCTAAACTAGGTATACACTCCAAGTTTGATGGTATGTGGAGTGGATGATATGTTATCACTAGCTATAAAGAAGCCAATGGTTTTTAGTTATCTAGGCCCGATGGTGATATTCTACCAATTATAGTCAATAGAATTTACCTTAAGACTTTCTTCTAGAGAAGGTTAAAGGTTTCTATACATAATAGGTAGTTTCTCAATTTTCAATAAGTGTGTGAGCGTAGGCTATTTGTCTATGTAATAACAAGGTTTTGAGATTTTTTAGTTTAGAGGTTATAGTTTTTGTTGCAGAATGTGTCTCATTTTTTGTGACTCTATAGCCCAATGGATTGCTTAAGGCCACTGATCCTATGTTTAGTAGGAAAAAATCCCCTCTAAGTTGCTAGAAATGTTATCCATTTTTAGTCCCCTACTTTTCCCTTGTTACCATCACTGAAATCCAATTAGAGATATCTATTCATGGTGTCAAGGTTTACATAGTGTGCCAGGCATGTGCCTAAAACCGAACTAAAACCCTAGTTATCCCCTTCTTTGATATAATTTTTCATTGCGTCACTTAAGTTGGGTCCCCTTATTAGGTTCATTCACTCTAAGTGTTGACCCTGTGCCCTATTTAATTGATCATGTGTCTACCTTTATATTTTCCCTAAGTCCATTTTCAGTGGGACCAAGTGGTGGTGATGTAACATTGGACATGTGTCATCATTTTGGGAGTTCATGGAGCATCAAAGGAAGAAATGTCTCATAGGCCCATAATCAATTATGATTGTTAATCTGGAAGCAGATCAATGTTCATCGTATTCTCTCTATCTGAAGTTGTAGAACTTATAGCCTAAATAGGAAAGTGAGCATTCAACATGTGGATGTAGTGGGACCAAACTCGATATGGGCCACAAATGGGAATGTGTCAGAGCAAGTTGATAAAGTGCCATGTTCTAGTTGGTCGAAGGTGTTGACTATGACAAAGGAACTTTAGTTATACAAGAACATCAGATCTTGTTAGATTGATGGCTATCTTATTCTTTCTTTTCAAAAATGCATGAAGATTAGCCAAAATGAGAAAGTGATGAGATGACACATGTTGTAAGAGCCATGCAGTCAAATTTTGAACCATCGCATGATCGCAGGCAGTCAGATAAACTCCAATTTCTAAGTTGTGAAAATGGAAAAGACAATGACAATTAAGTAAAATGGTTATTGCATCATCACAAATGGTTAAGAGTAACCTGAGGTTAAGGTGGCAAAGAAGAAAAATCCTATTGTCATAGCCTCATAGGGTTAAATGTTGAGTTAAAGATTCAAGTTATGAGGTTATGATGACATGAAAAAGTTAACCTTAAAGGGTTATCACAACATCGTGAGTGAAAAAGCATTGAAGATATAAAGAGTTGCAAGGCTATGATAAATGAGAAAATAGTCAGGTTGATGGTCATCATAGCATTGCACAATTAAGCTAGAAGCAAATATTTGGAGTTGCAAAAATATGAAGAGCATTTGGAAGTGAAAAAAATAACCATCGTATCATCGCAAGTGTTTAAATTGAAGTAAAAGTTAAGCTAAAAATGTGCAAAAGAGTAACTAGGATAGTTAAGGTCTTAGTAGTCACAACATCACATGGAGTTAATGCTAATGTCTAGTTTAAGTGGTGAAGTGGCCAAATTCTTTGATCACACTTTTGAAGGTTAAAAGATGAGTTAATGTTTCAAGTTGCAATGTAGCGATGAGAGCATTAAAATGGTTATCATTGTTTTGTAGCGGTTAGTGAAAGGAAGCAGTAAGCAACTGTGACAAAGTGATCAATAGTTGAAAGAAGTTTTCACAACCTCATAGGTCAACATGGTCAATGAAGAGATAAATTTGCAAGGGTGTGAAGGTGAACAAAGCAGATAATTTTTTAAGCTACAAGGGTGTGACAAGCAATTAGTATAGTTAAGGTTGAGTCATCACAACTTCATAAGGTTTCAGTGACTGTTAAGTTCTTGGGTTGTGAAGTCATGAAATAATGATAGCATTCATCCAAGATAGTGATCACAATGTCACATAGTTAAAACAAGCTTATATTTGGTAATAGTAAAGAGCCAACATGGCTAATGTAAAGGTCTTCACAACATTGCAAGTAAGAGAAATGTTAAGTTCTAAACTACTGTGAAGATGAGAGAAAGAGAGATTCATGGTTATCATTGGGTCATAGTGGTTAGTGAAATAAAGTCATGGACAAGTGTGAAGTAATGATAAAGCTTCAAATAAAGAGGCTGCAATTTTGCAAAGGTTGGGCAGTCAAGAAGAAAAATTGTAGTGAAGCAATGACAACGAGGAAGCACATCATTGTAGGCTTGACATGGTAGTAAGGAAAAAATAGGATGTTTTGGTGTAAGGCCACATGGCAAGGTTGACTATTGAATTCAATTGATTTGATGACACAACTAACTTGTTACTATTGTGAACACTATCATAGCAACTCATTGATGGAAAATAATCCTTTGATCACTTACAACCACCTTTTGGTGTTCTTGATGCTTGATAAATGAAAATTTCATTCCTCCATTGCCGTGGTAATCCATCTATTGGTTAGAGCAATCATGGTCGTCATTTATGTCTCATTAGAGCCCAAGTTTGCACATAAAGATCAAATTTCCTGCATATGGATGTGCGTTCGATCAAATCTTCCTCAGATCAGTAGTTATTGTTCTTTGTAACTTGAAAACAATCATTGAGTTCTTGGGTTTTAGTTGAACTCTTCTTAGTTATGCCTAAGTTATAAAGCCAAATTTTGTAACTCTTTCAATAGTTCATCTCCCTTTGATTCTATAGCAGTTTTATTTTATACTCTACTATTGTAATTTCCTTTTCCTTTAAGGGAATACATTTCCCTGTTGTACCTCTTTCTTCCATTAATACATGTGCAATGTATTGCTTTCGTTCTTCAAGTTGTATGTTGTACCCATTTTGCCTTCGAATGATATAGAGTGAAGTTCTTTCCTTATAAAATTCTATTGGTTTCTAATCTACACGTGGCTATTAAGCTAAAGAAAGGTTTGAATCTATGTACTTTGGGATTATATTGATGAACTGTGCAAGTCTAGGAAGAGATAAGACTACACATACTATTTGGTGTATCACCCCTCTAGACTAGACTTGGTAGTTTGATTTCATGCATTTGCTTCTCCCTTTTCCTTCAAAGAAGTAGTTAGGTGCATCTTGTTAGTGAGGAAGCTGACCTTCTCTAGAGCCTCAATCTCATTGTTCAAGTCCCACAACTTGGAAATTGTTTCCATGTTTCACAAGGTTGCCTTTAGGTCAAGCTTCAGGCAAGGATGCAAACTTTTGTGACAACAGTTACATGCTAGAATTGGAAATAAGCCAATGATTTATTTGTGATTTGTGGAGCTAACATGTTTCATATGGTTGAAGTTACTGGACAAGTTTCTTTTCATACTAAGTTGTAATGCAATCTTGATTTTAGTTGTTTGTTTATACATATGATCTTATTATATTATTTAGATAAATATAAAATTTGAGTTTCTAAAAATTTTAGTGGAATTTAGATCTGCACATATGGTCTTATAAGTCTTACATGCTAACTTAAATCTATGGTATATAGACTTTTGGTAATACTTTATTTAGGTTGTTTAGGATGGAGATAGTTGCAAGTTTATATGGTTACTTGTAAGATTACTAATGATATGTGATTACTCCTATGTGCATTCATTTGGAAAGACAAACCTAACATTGATTTTGGTGTTTGAATCTTTGATATCCATAGTTTATTCTTGATTATCTTTGTTATGAATGATACTGATTTGCGGTTAAAGCTTTAAGGTATTCAATATTAGAACATCAGTTATGTGTCTATCTTTTCTTCTTTTGATATTTTATATATGTGTTGATCTTATAAAGTGTCTAGAGAGTATCCAATATAGTAGCCCTTTTTTTGGTCACTATTGGTACATTGGTATTTTTACTATTGTATAAAAAACAATTTTTTGGGATCGCTAACTATAGTTTTTCATTTGAATTGTAGTACTACATTATGGTGCATGAGAATCTCTTTTCACTTTCAATGGAGTTTTGGTGATGATGTTTTTCATGATGCCATGCACTTCACAAGGTATCACATTTAGTAGGAGCATTGCACAAATATTTTATATCTTCTTTATTGTAATGTTTATCTCTAGCTATTGTTGGTGTAATGTATTATGAGTCTTAAAAAATTATTTTTAGAAGATGGATTATTTTTACAATGAGTGTTGGTGTTATGTGGATTTCTTGGAATTTACCTTGAGATTGCAATTCTATCTTCTTGGTCTAGATATTGTGGTTTGAATCTTTCCTTTGAGTTGGTTGAGTTCATTGATCATGTTGAGGCCATGAAATATCTTTAGTTAGGAGATGGTTATCATGATGCCTAGAGATTTTTTTCACAAAACTCAATGGGAGATTTAGTTGTAATGTGGATTCATCATTTGAGGAGGTTTGTTGAGTCATTGGTAAGGTTAGATGATTCTCTTTGATTTTAAGAATTAATAATGTGCTTAGAGATTCATAATTATGTAGTATTATATTTGATGTTATCTTGGGTTGATTGGTGGGTTCTCATGGATACAAGAGAGGATTAGATGAGCCTATGTGCTCTCATATTTTTGGGACTGTGTATTTATATGGTAAATATTTGATGAAGATTTTAGTTGAAAGACCAAGGATCCTACACTTGGTTATGGATGAAAATTGATTGAGGATTTGAAAAGAATAATTTATTTTATTGCAAGCTTTAATTTCTTGGTGTTCTGAGTACATGAACATGTTTTTTCTCACTCTTAGACTAATGTGTAGGAAAATTATTTGATATGTATTTCCTACTTGGTTAGATGCATTATTATTTTGGCATCTTTTCTTCTCTTGTGAACTAGTTTTGATTATAATAGCATCGAGGAATTGTTAAGAAGAAGATACATGGTTTATGGATTTCCATTCTTCTACCTATTGTTTGTATTTAGTTATGGACATACTTTTAATAGATTCTTTAGATAAATCTATGAAATGTTTTTTTTTTTTTTGTCTTTGGTCTTATTCCCTTTTTGCCTGAATGATTTGTTCATTTACCTTTTGTATGAGAGGTTTACGTATAGTATTGTCATGTTTCATTTGATTTGAATGTTAGATGTTGATACCTTTTTAGTTTTGGAATGGTGAAGGCTATCTTACATTACATAGTTTGTTATTTTGTAATGTGGAACAAGGGTATGATTTGTTTTGTACATTCTTTCTTTGATCTCATTCTTCTTTCTAAATGTATGAACTCACATTGTTAACTTTGAAGAGCTTGGGAGGACTATGAAGATTGATGGTGAGAAAGCTATTGAAACATTTTTAGTTTCTAGTGTCAGTTATCTTGATATTGTAATAGAATATTTGGTCACATCCTCTATGTGAAGTACTATAGATATTTGCTTCATATACTTTGATCTATTTTTAGATTTGACATTACTTGTGCAATGGAAGTTTCTCAATATATGTGAGGTTATTTTTTTCAATATCTTTGATTACTTATGTGATTACAATTTTACATGTTTCATTGGATTTAGATCTACGAGTTATGGAATTTATGAATTATATGTGCCCATTTTCTTGTAGTGGGATGAATTTGATGTTGATTCTCTATATCCACTAGATTGCTTCACTAGTAAAACAAAACAAAAAAATACTGTGCCTTTTTTTTTGTGGTCATTGGAAATCAACATGTTACTTTGAGATAATATGTTAAATATACAATGACTTGATTTTAGATTTAGAGGCTCTATATTGATGTCATGATTTTTTTCTCTATGTTGATATACCTTGTTTTGAGGTATGGTTAGCTTGGATGAATTGCAATTTGTTATGGTTTCTATTCTATGCGGTATGGGTGAGATAATGAATTACAACATTTCTTATCATTTGATTCTTTGGCATATGTTCATGTAGATATTTGTCCATGCTCCCTTTTCTTCCATATGTATTGCATTGGATGTTGTGAGGATTTTTTCTCTTTATGGTGGTTGTCATGGCTTGTTTGCAACTTTCTTGTTGGAGTATGGGAGCATGTTGAATATTTAGATGGTACATAGATGTCCATGGGATCCCTCGCCCCCCCTGCCTGCCTTCTTTTTTCATGATTCCTATAGGTGCATTTGAAATGAATAATGTCAAGTAGAAGAATGTTGGGATTAAAGTTTCATTTATCTTATAAATCCTATGACATGATTGCAAAATTCTTGTTAAACATCCTAACACACTTTAGGAAAATAAATTATAATTTTTAATTCATAATTTTTTGCAATACATTCATAAGATGTGATGGATTTCATTAGTAGTGATAAAAGTTTGTTGTTAACACAATTATTTAGCATTATTTTAGTTACATATGAATATCAAGAATTAGATAATAAATTAATTTGGAAGTGATCAAATGAGTGGCCCAAGGGATTCTCCTAGTGGGAGCATGGAAGATGAAACATGTGTCTCTTATTATTGTCTCATTTATTGCATTTAATGTAATATTATCTTTCAAGAATAAGCTCCCAAGTTAGAAGAGAAGTATTGGAGCCAAAATGGTTGTCTTTTTTAGCTATGTGGAGACATTCCAAGGGTTTATCTAACAAGTAATAAAGAGGATTATTTGGACATATTTATTTGTGTTTTTGGAGCTCTTTCCCTTCTCTTAATTTAGTCTTTAGGATGTTGATTTATAAGAATAGCAATTTAATGTAGATTTATTTGTAGGTACAAAGTCCATGTGAGGGGCATAAGAAATTTTTTCACATGTACATGTGTGTTTCTTTGGTGGATGAAAAGAGGATAATTAAAGTGAATTTATTGTAAGAACAATTATTTTTAATAATGCTTGTTTGGTCTCTCTCCTTGGTGTAGTATTTTTGCACAAGGATTTCTCCATGAAACTATTTTTTAATGTGCTAATAACATGTTTATGATTTATGTCTTATTGTTGGTACCTTATTTTGATATAGTCATAATTTATTACTTTTATAGGTCCACATAAGATAGGTTTTTTGAGCATGATACACGAGTTGGATTTTGACATCATTAAGAAGAAGAAGAGTTTAAACATTAAGGCACCTTAATTCTCAAATCTATATATGAGTTTCAAATATTAGTGTTGCTATTATCCAAGCCTTGTATCATATTATTTGATTTGTTAATTGGATATAGATTGATCTTTAGAATACCTAGTGTTGAACCTATTCATTACCCAACAAGACAAAGAAGATAGATCTTTAGAATACCTAGTGTTGAACCTATTCATTATGAAACAAGACAAAGAAGATTGATCTTTAGAATACCTGGTGTTGAACCTATTCATTACCCAACAAGACAAAGAATTCACACCTAATTTTTTTAAGCATGAGTTGTTTCTCAGATGTCAAGATTGTGTAAGATACACCTATGTCCCATGAAAATGGAAAGAGTTTAGATTTGTTTCTTTATCTCATGTCTTTCTCCCTACAAAACTCCTATTCGATATCATATACCATTCTCTAATCTATTTTAGGTTTGTGCACCTAAAATTGTACTAATTGATAGATTGTATGATGTAGAGAACACCAAGTAAACATAGAAAAATAACAACGTTCTTGATGATCCATTATTCATCTATCATAATAAAATCTATAGAGGCATATAAAAACTTTTAAATAGTAATTCTTTTGGTGAAATTCAACTACATTTACAGGATTATTGATTTTTCCATTTTGCAAGGGTACATTTTGGCACCGTGCAAAATAGTGAAGTTGAATGACATCTCACTACTATAAACCTTGCCACTAATTTTTATAATAGAGGGACTTGTTCTACATAGGAAAATTCATCCTCTAAAGAAAACTTACACTTAGAATATACACATTTGACTTCTAGAGGTTTCCAAACCTTAAATGATCTCTTCCAATCAAGCCAATGCTAAATACCATCAAATACTTTTAGTTTACAGTCAAAATAGAGAAATACATGAACTGTGATAGATTTCAAAGAAAAAAAAAACTTTCATTTCAGATCCAATATGATATTTTATTCCTTTTAGGTGATTATTCATCATTCATTCTTACTATTCTTGGACTATCACCATGTCTATAGACTAGGTGTGATAGTTAGAGGCAACAAATCTGCAACTGTTAGCCTCTAACTATTCAACCCCTTAAACTCAACCCATCCACACTATTTAAAGACTCTTTGACTTCTCATGATGATTTAATTAACCTCCCATTCAACTTCTAAACTAACCATTTGATTTCTATGATGGCTACAAATTGTTTGACCGATCATCTTCCCATTTTTCAACTTTGTGCTAGTTCATGACTCGTATTTTGGAGTACCTATGAAATAGAAAAAAATTGCAATTTCAAAGGTTACAATTTTGATACCCACAAGATAGTGAAATTTCAAAATTTCACACATTGTAGTTTGGGGCCTTCGGACTAGTGAAATTTTGCTATTTCACAAGGTGCCTATATCAATCTTGTGAAAGGGTGATCTTGACCCACCTTGACCTTTCAAACTTGATTATTATAAATGTATTATGAAGAATTTACATCTTAGACTCAAACACAATATGAATGACCAAATACATTGCAATCTCTGACATAGTGACTCTTTAACCTCTTGGGATACTTGTTCTTTAGGTGCTCCTGCAGCATACTTCTAGCCTTGAAAAAATTCCAAGTCCCTTTGGAAATGAGTTTGTGATAACCTATAAAAAAATCTTCGCCTCTTTATATTCTTCTTCGATGCCTCTACTTCTCTCAAGCTTCCTTTCAATCTTCTTGTGACTACAATCAGTGGAGTTCATGATGGCTACCAACAATTATGCTTCTCCCAAACACAATTTCACTCTTCAAATGCTACATCATACAATCAAAAATTGTTCCTTACCTAGGATTCCTCTCTTAGCTCTCTCCCTAGGTCTTTTAGCAACCAAATGGATCTCTTTCTTAGGCCTTGGACCATCACCTATGGCCCTTGATATACTTCAATGTCTTCCTATTGGTAGTGAGTGAGATACACTTGCGACCAAAAATCAAACAAAAATCAAATGAATAAATCATAGGCTAAGTATTGGTGTGAAATGCTTGCTTCAATGGTCTACCCATACACTCGGGATCTCCTAGCTATGATACCATTTGATGCGAAGAACACCTAGGAAACATAATAAAACAATAAGGTTCATGATGATCCATCCTTTATCTCATCATAATCAACTATGTAGAGGCATATTACAAACAAGCATATAGTAATCCCTTTAGTGAACTTCAACTACACTTACATGTTTACTAATTTTTCCATTTCACAAGGATACATTTTGGTACTCTACAAAATAGCAAAGCTAAACTATATTTCATTTCTATTAACTTTGTCCTGGATCTTCATAATAAAGGGACTTGTTCTATGTAGGAAAACCCATGTTCTAGATTAAACTTACACTCAAAATATACACATTTGACTTCTAGAGGTTTTCAAACTTTAAATGATCTTTTCCAATCAAGTCAATGTCAAATATTATCAAACAATTTTAGTTTATAGTCAAAATAGAGAAATACATGAATGTCATAGATTTCAAAAAGAACATGGAACTTTCATTTAAGATTTAATATGATACATTATTCCTTTTGAGTTACTATTCAACATTTGTGTAGTGCCTCTCCCATTTGATTTTTGTAATTCATCCTGATGGATGCTACCTTGATGATATTACTTTGTAAGTGATCATGGTTGGGACTTGTGAGTGGTCTACACCTTTGAGGTGATTTGATTATATTGTTTCTTTAGTTGGTTGTTTTTTCTTTTTCATTATTGATGAAATTATGGTTTAGGATAATTAGTTATGATTGATGAAATTATGGTTCAAGATAATCGGTTGTAGCCTAGATTATTTATTATTGTTAAGATTAATTACTATTATGTATTAATCTCAAGTAGGTTTGAACCCAAGACCTCCCAAATGAGAGGCTCACAATTTACCATTGCATTGTAGGCTCTTTCCTATTCTTTTAGTAAACTTTTACTATAGTTCAAATGAATGATTTAAATAGATTATTTTAATGAAATTCATTAAATGATTATTTATGTGATCTTGCACACTTTTTCTTTAGATATATCATTATTGTGCATCTACACTTGATTGGATTGTTTATTGTGTAGGACTTATATCCTTGACAATGTCACATGGAGTTAATGATTTGACTATTCATACTGAGCCAATGTCGTTCCTGTATGGGTGTTGTATCATGTTTAATTAATTAATAAATCCTTTAATTAATTGGTAAATCTAGATTCATCATTCATTTGTGATTAGACCTGTGAGCATGTATGTGTAATTAGGAATCTACAATGCTTGCATAATTTATTATAATATTGTGATTTAATAGTTTGGTGGGAATTTTTATAATTTATTTAATTTATTTTAATTTACTGGATAATTTTTCATAGTTGAATTCTAAGCAATTGGAATTGCCAAATTTATTTGGGTTAAGGG
The DNA here is from genome assembly GCA_028749045.1 of Cupressus sempervirens. NCBI lineage: Eukaryota > Viridiplantae > Streptophyta > Pinopsida > Cupressales > Cupressaceae > Cupressus > Cupressus sempervirens. Next base: position 752,792,167 of record CM053789.1, on the reverse strand, counting down.
AGCCAATTAGATTATTTAATTTAAATAATCTAATTTATATGTCACTTGGTAATAGTGCATATATTGGCTAAAAGCAAGTTCATTCTCACTTCTAACTTTTGAAAATCAAAATTTTGGAGCAAATCCTCCAAAACCCCCTTGTGAACTTTTTTGGCTTTGCTTGTTGCGAGAGATTGGCTTGGCAAAATGACATGAGAGTGGTCTCATTGGATCCGTAGAGGGAATATCTTCATTTTTTGAATGTTTCATTGGATTCGACGACCTGTTTATTTTACAATGGCTATTTCCATTTTTCCCACTTAGCTACAAGGTAGGGCTTTCTCATTTGATTATTTTGGCTTCATTTTAGTTTCCATTTTTATATTACTATGATTGGAAGTTGAGAATTGGTGTTCCCCTCCATTTTGGTTTGCTAGTTCTACCTGATTGGGTGGGTACATGCATTTATGTATTTTTGAGGGTTTTACTTTCAAGTTTTACACTATTATGTTGGTCTTTTTTGCATACAAGCTTAAAACTCAATTTTTATTTAATTTTTGAGAGTTTTGAAACTGTTGGATAATAGGTTTTAATTTTGTCAATTTTTGACAAAGTTGATTTTTTACCAAATTTTACATTGCCTTATTTTGTGTACCACCTACTTTTCTTGGATATTTCTTAGTATTTATTTTGTTCATATATTTGGAATGTATGTCAGGTTTCTAAACTAACCATAGTTTACTTTGCATCATTGGGATTCATGTAGAATCCATACACCTAAATTTAGGCCAGTTGAGTGAGTTCATGATGTTTGGTGTTTTATCACCTCTATGGGATTCCTATAAAATTTGTACTCTTGGATATGGGTCAGTTGAGTAAGATTATTATATTTCTCTCATTTGTTGCATGTATCATAATCAACCTTTGCACTGGTATTATGTAATTGCATTCGTGAAGAAGCTTGTGCCTACACATGAGCACTTGCACATGCATATGATGGGATCTTGCAAGACCTAAACTCCTAGATATAGGTTGGTTGAGGGATTGTTCATTTTGGGGTTGGGTTGGGAACTTTCATTTCCTTTGGGCACTCATTGTATGATGAGAATGAATATCTAGGGTAGGTGATGGAATAACTTCTCTCATGTACCCTAGTGTATATAATGCAGTACAAGGCAATAGAATCTCCATAGGAGATGTCCTAGCCCCAAAAAAATAACCACACAACAAAAAAATAACAAAAATGTAAGATTTAATACCAATTCATAACACTTTATTCATTAAATAATTTTTTACATGCAATGTGCCTAGGTGTAAGGCCTTTTGGGTTATTGCCAAATACAATAACATTTTGCAAGATCCCTCATGATCCAACCCCAAATCCCTTAGCTAGTCCAGAACCACACTCTAGTAGAAACCTCCAAGGAAGATCTAAACTTGTGCTCACAAGGCCACCAAGCAATCTCCTTGTTTCCCAAGCCATAACTACCAGCTCTTCAAAGTTCACTCCTCTTCCACATCCTTTTCTACAAGTTAGATGATTTTGACTTAAGACTCCACAAATCCCCATTACTTATACTCAACTAAGCCACATTTTGGCTTAGTAAGTTACAAATTAAATAAATCCTTACATTAAATATACATTTAAGTCATAAGTCAACTCACAACAAAAATTAAATACATACAACCAAACTAAATACCAAGGTCGGCTCAAACTAGAAACTAATCACAAACAACTCAGTTCAAATAGGACCAAGACATGACCAAGCATCAGAAGAACCTCTTCCAAGTATTAGAAAATCCACCTCCTATAACTGAGCTCACACAAGCATAGTCAAGCACTAGTATGTGTCGATTCCACTAGTAATTGAGCCCCTTCATTAACCAAGATACTTAGTCAACACTACAACAAAGCATCACCAAGCTCCCAATATATGTTGAGTTCCCATAAGTATCATCAAGTACCTTCAACAATTGATCTCCTTCAACTACAAATCCAAAATCCCTCCATCATGCAAAATTACTAACAACCCTAGCATGAACCTACATTGGTATTGTTAGTAAACAAATTTATCTTCTTTAAAAATCCTTTTCAAATAACTTTGAAATGCTGAAGTTGAAAGTCAAACTCTGAAACGAACACTTGAAGGGCTTTGAAACCCTAAATATTTCCCTCCCACTTAACTATGTGAGAAAATACATTGAAGGTTGTTTTCCTATGTGATTCATCCAAGGGCATGATGTAATGGTTTCCTAAGGGATTCATTCCACAATAATGTGATGGTTTCCTAAGGAATTAGTTTTACATCGGTGTGATGGTTTCCTAAAGGATTCATTTTGCACCAGATTGATGAAGAGTCACTCCACCCTTACTAACTCACAACCAAAATCACATCAATGTGGAGACAAAGAGATAACAAAATGCTTTGCAAAACATGCTTTTATTATACTTGAAAAATCTTACAACATCAACAGTATGACATCATATATATGACTTCTTCCAAACGAAGTTTACAAATTCTTCAAGATAAGAGAACTCCCAAATAAGAGCTTCCAAAAGAAGAGTCTTCACACCAAGAGATTCACCAAGAAAACTTCCACAAAGAAGAGCTTTTCCAGGAAGAAACTTCCTCTAGAGATCTTACACACTAAGATTTTTCACCTCCAATCTTGCTTACAAGAGATTACACCATGAGAGCTTCACTAAAAGATCTTACTCTTGAAGCACTTATACTTGAAGAGCTTGATTACAAATGCTCATATGCCTTGCTTAAATAGGCACTTCCAACCCAAGACATTACAAACACAACCAATGTCAGATAAAAGGTAAATACAACTAGCTTATATATATATATATATATATATATATATATATATATATATATATATATATATATATATATATATATATATATATATATATATATATATATATATATATATATATATATGCTGAGATTCATCCTTCTCGAGGCACCTATTTTAGTTTAAATCTTATGGTTTTTTTGGTAGGTTAGGATTTAAATAAAATAGGTGCCTCAAGAAGGATGACTCTCAGCATATTATATATATATAACTATATATAAGCTAGTAGTAGTCATCGCACACCATGGAAGACATTTTTTAAGAAATCGAGATGGTTATAGTTAGGAGCAAGTTATTTATTTTTTATTAAATATAGTTGTATAAAGTTACTTTAAAATTACTCTTCAACATTTATATTTTAATTCTATATACGATGTTTTATTTGCATAACTTTGATTTATTTTTATTTTAAGGATTTTGGTACGTAAAATGTTATAGTTAGGAGTAGAGTTATGGTTAGGGTTAGGGTTAGAGTTAGGGTTAGCATTATGATTAAAATAAGGATTACATATAGAGTTAGGATTATAGTTAGCAGTAAAGTTAGGGTTACAATTAGAGTTATAGTTAGAACTAGAGTTAGGGTTAGGGTTACTGTTAGAGTTAGAGTCAGGGTTAGAATTAGGGTTAGAGTTATAATTAGGGTTAGAGTTAGGCATATAATTAGGGTTACAATTAGGGTTATGGTTAGAGTTAGGGTTAGGGTTAGAATTAGAGTTAGAGTTAGGGTTTGAGTTAGAGTTAGAAAAAGGGTTAGAGTTAGAGTTAGAGTGAGGGTTAGGGTTAGAATCAAAGCTAGCATTAAGATTAGAATTAGAGCCAGGGTTAGAGTTAGAGTTAGAGTTAGAATTATGGTGAGAGTTAAGGTTAAAATTAGGGTTAGCATTGGAGTAACAGTTAGGGTTAGGATTAAATCTAGAGTTAGGGTTAGGGTTAGAGTTAGGATTAGGATTAGGGTTAGGATTAGGGTTAGGGTTAGGGTTAGGGTTAGGGTTAGAGTTAGGGCTAGAAATAGAGTTAGGATTAGGGTTAGGGTTGTTGGAGTCGAAGAAAGCCAACTCTGAAGACGCCCAAGATCACCTGCATGTGAACCTGTCAAAGAGAAGCCAAGAAGGGGAAAAGCATGGAGTAAGGGAAAAACCCTAAACGGAAATGAGAGACAATATGTGCAAACACAAATGTATTTACAATATGCACAATGCCTTATGAAATACAATGAGGGAGAGCCCATTTATAAAGAGCTCATGGAAGCTTGTAGAACAAGCTGGAAGGTGGTAGAAGATAAGATTGACAACAAGAAGGGAACAAACTCTCGTGTTGTCAACAACTAACCACTACATGCATTAAATAAAAAATATTAAATAAATGCATGACCTAAGTAAGGTTAAGCAAATAGAATAAATAATTAATAATTAATTATTTACTCTAACACCCCCCTTAAGTGCAACTTAGGGAAATGCCTTAAGCTCCCAAAACTAAGATGAATGCATAATGGGTCCCGGCATTGAGGCCATTTTAGGTACCCAAGTACAATGCAATAAGATGCAACCTCTATAAACAGGGAAAGAGAGAAAACCACGTGGGAAAAACCCTCCCCCAAAAAGAGGTAAGAACCTAGTGAAGAACTCAAGAAGCCTCCAACTAGGGAAATTGTCCCCTAAAACAGGAACAATGAGTGATCATGAAGAAGCAGCATCACGGAAGCATAAAGAGCCACAAATTTGTCAAACTACTGATCAGAAGAACCTCCATGGAAGAAGAAGGCACGAACCGAGCATGTCTATATGGTAGATGATCCATCTCACCGAAATGCATAGGTAGCCAGCCACTTCAATGGCCTTGTATATAGGATCAACCATTGAATACATAGTTCACACTATCGAACCATCGAACCATGGATGCATTAGAACAACAGCATAACCCCCCCTTAATGTAGACGGGGTGTGATGACAGGCAACTGAGAAGGTGAGCCAAAATCTCCTGTAAACGAACCAAGAACGAGGAGAGAGGGAAAGAGGTACAGACACCGATAAAGACACGGTCAAACTGACTCTACATGGGGCTAATGTCATGGAAGGGACACTCACTTGACAAAGGGAGAATGCCTAAAACAGCAAACAAATAATCCCCCCCATGGTGCTTTATGAAAATAGTGCATGTACAACTGACTCAAAACAACGTTCATGATCCCTGGAATGCAAAAGTGACACTTTATCTTAGTGTGATACATAAAAGTGCTTCAAAATGATAGCTACAATGATCAAAACTGAAAAAAAGCTGCAACAAAAGAAACTACAGCTGAAAACAAAGCAAACCATGCCAGGAAAATGATCATCGGGCCTAAAACACTCAAAATATCTACCATATAGTAAAAATGCCAAAACTATGATAGAAAGAGCAAAGGCCAAAAACAAAGAAAAAGGACTACATTTCTGAAAAGATGACAAAACCAGCTTTTCAAAAATATAAAGTTTTCAAAAAACTAACATGGGACGCAAAAGATATGCATGCCGGAGTCAAAAAAGGACTTTGGACTTCAACAGAAAAGAAGGGCAATAAAAAAGCATCAAAACCAAAAAATACCTACACCAAAGTCTCCGTCTTGGAAAAAGCTTTCCGGCGCTTCTTTCGGATCGGAAAAATACCTCCGTATGCAAAAGTTATGGCAAAAAAACTGAAGGTAGGTCCAAAATGACCCTAGGAGAGGTGCAAGAAGGTGCTGATGCAGGATGACGTCATGCTGACGTCAAAAAAACTAGGGATTAAAATTGACGGCCTATGGCCCGTCACAACAAAAAAGAGTGCCACGTGGCACGCCATGTGGCAAAACTGACGTGGCAAGGGTGACGTGGCGGGTCCACGTGGCATGGTACCACGTGGCGCCTAGGCCACGTATCACCCCCGCAGTGGCTGCAAAGGCTGACGGTGATCTGCAGGAGACTGCACGGCTGTCGAGCGGAGGACTGGGTGGAGGTGGCCACAGGACGGCAGAAGCAGGTTGCGCCGTTGGTGGAGGTGGCCGCAGGGCGGCGAAAGTGAGGCAACCGGGCCGCAGTGGAGCCCAGGCAGTGCTGCTTGCTGCGGCCGCTACGGGCTGCGCGCCCGAAAATTTTTATTTATTTTTTAAGCCCTACGTCCGTACGATTCGTACGGCAGCGACCCTGGAGGCTTCAAAAAATCTCCAAAAATGCCCTGTGTCCAAAAATGACAAGTTTTATATGAATCTTGACTGCAAATGGCCTTCCGGATCCAATGGTGATGTCCATTTGGGCTGAAAGTGCTCCAAAAATTTGTTGATCCCCTGATTTGAAGAAAAATTGCACAAACAAACTAGGGTTTGTGACTTCAAATCACGGCTTCAAAATTTCTTCAACGAAGCAGCAGCAGGAAGGCTCTGATACCATGTTGGAGTTGAAGAAAGCCAACTCCGAAGATGCCCAAGATCACCTGCATGCGAACCTGTCAAAGAGAAGCCAAGAAGGGGAAGAGCATGGAGTAAGGGAAAAACCCTAAATGGACATGAGAGACAATATGTGCAAACACAATGAAAATGTATTTACAATATGCACAATGCCTTATGAAATACAATGAGGGAGAGCCCATTTATAAAGAGCTCATGGAAGCTTGTAGAACAAGCTGGAAGGTGGTAGAAGATAAGATTGACAACAAGAAGGGAACAAACTCCCGTGTTGTCAACAACTAACCACTACATGCATTAAATACAAAATATTAAATAAATGCATGACCTAAGTAAGCTTAAGAAAATAGAATAAATAATTAATAATTAATTATTTACTCTAACAAGGGTTAAGATTAGAGTTAGAGTCAAAGTTAGGGTTAGAATTAGAGTTTGAGTTGGAGATAGAGTTACAATTAGAGCTAGAGTTATGGTTAGAATTAGAGTTCGTGTTAGAGTTAGAATTAGAGTTAGGGTTGGAATCAAGGTTAGGGTTAAAGTTAAGGTTACTATTAGGGCTATAGTTAAAGTTTGGATTAGCATTAGGGTTAGGGCTACAATTAGAGTTATAGTTAGAGCTAGAGTATGAGTTAGAGTTAGAGCTAGAGTATGAGTATGAGTTAGAGTTAGAGTTAGAGTTAGAGGTATAGTTAGAGTTTGAATTAGAGTTGGAGCTAGTGTTAGACTTAGAGTTAGAGTTAGAGTTAGGGTTAGGGTTAGAGTTAAAGTTAGGGTTATGATTAGGTTTAGGGTTAGGGTTAGTATTAGAATTAGGATTAAGTTTAGAATTATACATAGGGTTAGAGTTAGAGTTAGAGGTAGAATTCTAGATTTAGAGTTAGGGTTAGTGTTGTGGTTAGGGTTAGGGTTATAATTAGAGTTAAAATTAGAGTTACAGTTAGAGTTAGGGTTAGGGTTAGGGTTAGGGTTAGGGTTAGAGTTAGAATTAGAGATAGAGATATGGTTAAGGTTAGAATTAGGGTTTGGGTTGGAATTACAGTTAGAATTAGGCATAGAATTAGGGTTATAATTAGGATTATGGTTAGAATTATAGTTAGAGTTAGGGTTTGAAATAGAGTTAAAGTTACAGTTTGAGTTAGAGTTAGAAATAAGGTTAGAGTTGTAACACCTTGCCAAGGGATCCGAAAGAAATAACCCAAAGTTTTACTAAGTTTACCAAACATTTTTTTTAAGAAAAAAAATAAGAAGCATAACATACACACCAAACATAAAGTAGCGGAAGCAATAACATACAATCATCTATAAGCATACATAACAGGTTACATTTCTTAAGTATCCCAAAATGTTGAATCACATTTAAATTTAATCTAATACTAAGTCCATCAATACCATATCTATATGAAAGAATAATTATAAATTCCAATGTCCATTTTAATAATATACATCTATTCTGAATGCCTCTTGGCAACTGAAATTTAGAATGCTCAATCATCCATTGTACATGTCACAAGGTATGAAAGGCTTAAAAGAATATACATATGTAGAGATAGAAATACATCATCCTCTTTGAATCCATGATACAAAGTATAATCAAATAAATGAAACCATCCATCATACATGATACATCCATCCATCATAAAAGATATAAACATCCATCATAAAGATACATAGAAAAAAATGAAAGTAAATGCAAACAAGGAAGGTCTAGCCACAATGACTACAGACGAATCTCAATGGTAAGAGTAAAAAAGCACTACCACCCGACCACATGGAACCTAAATAGCCCACTCCCACCCCACTGAGGAGATAGTCTCAAGTCCAAAATAGGATATCAAATCACATATCAAAAGTAAACTCTAAGTCCAGGAAATTCTAAAAGTATTCTAACTCAAAAGGTTTCCGAGATAGATCAACATCCATACCCTAAGGCATACAAGACATGTAGGAAATCTACCATGTAAGTGGGCAATTGTCATTGCACAAATCATGCTAGAGTTAGCCTAGCAATCTCTCCTGACCCTGGCCCCCTATGCGGCCACTAGTATCCTCTTGTACTGACAAGACATACTAGGAATGCAAGGTCGCAACCAAGCATTCTCTCTACTCCCATCATAGTCGGTAATAGCACTCAAGGCATGGGTGAGAACATACAAAGACTATTATTAGGTTCATTTTACTCTCATTTAGTGTAGTGTTTTCACTTGTTAAACAACTTACAATGGGTTACCCTGGCAACCACTTAGGGCCCTAACCCTCATTGTAAGCTACTTACTGACATTACATATAGATAACCTACCCTAGGCTCATAAAAGTATAAATCAAAGAATCATAGTAAATCACCACAATCCTATACTAGTGACTAGAAAGCATTAAAAGATAATTCACAGTAACACATCAATTCTCCATGAGTAATTGGAAAGCATCCCAAAAATAATACCGATCAAAGACTCAGAATGGTTAAGTTAAATATGTCATAACATGACATCACCAAGAATAAATCATCCCAAACACCTCAGTTTCACAAGATAACACTGAATAGCAATAACAATCAATAGGTCAACACACATCATAGAGCATACCAGACACATTACCATGGTTGAGTATAAAAGATCGAAATCAAATCATCATAACAACACAAATGTAAAACTCTCAAGCCTCTGGTAACATCCTAAGATTGGTCAAGCTAGGTCAAACTTGAAAAACCCAACACCAGTAAATCACACGCATAAAAAAGTAAATTTCATAATTCATTAGGTTTTGAAAATCCTAAAGTTCAATATTTACTAAAGGTTTTTAGATTAAATCACAACAATTCTATAATGGAAATCAATTTTTTGAAACTAGGGTTTCAACCCAGAGAACTTCTAAAAATAGAAACATAATAGACACAAAGAAGATAAGAATTTGAAGAATGAACAACTACTGCACAAACCCACAAGAACCTACCTAGATCTGATGCTAAAGCAATGAAATGAATCTTCCTTTTCTTTCAAAAACCCTCTCTTTGAAAATTGGCTCCTCCAAACCTGTGTACCTTGAAATGAGCTCTAATTTTCTTAATAAAGAGTTTTTTCCTCAAATCAAGGCTTTTATCATGCAATCATGCAAAAAATCTTTGTCTTTAATGATTATATATTTTAATTTTCATACACACACTTTATGCACTTTAATTAAAATAACTTTATTAAATTTATGTTTTCTCTCTGTAGTTAATTATGAGATGTTTTAATAATATATTTATTAATTCAACTAATAATATTATTTAGAGTTTATTATTCAAAATAAAACTCTTAAATAATAATTATTAATTTAAATAAATATAATTATGCCTAAATTAGAACTAAAACTTTATTTTTAAGTTGAATTCTTTTATTTGATTAATTAATGAGATGTTTTAATAATATATTTATTAATTCAACTAATAATATTATTTAGAGTTTATTATCAAAATTAAACTCTTAAATAATTATTATTAATTTAAATAAATATAAAACACCAAAATTAGAATTATAACTTTATCTTTTTCATGCATATTTATTGAATTATAAAATAACTTTATTTAATTTTCACTTGACTTCTCTTTTCAATTAATTTATTAAATTTAATCTCATGCATGGATCATGCAATCATGAAACTTTTAATAAATTAATTTATTTTCCACTTCTAAATTTATTTTTGAACATTAAATTTGATAACTATTTATTAACTTAAATAATAATATTATTTAGCATTTATTCAAAAATGAACTCTAAATATATATTATTTTTAAATTAAATTAATATTATCACGTGCCAAATTTATACTTATAACTTTTTATCTTCAAATTTAATTCTTTTTATTTAATTAATTTCCTAATTAATTAAATATAATTAAATATTAAAATATCATTAAAAAATTCTATTAAATTAAAGCATTAATTTAATCTTTTAATTAGACTTAATTAATAGAAAATTTACCAAAGACTCATAAAACAACATATGAAAACTCATTATAGTAAAACACATACAAAATCAAACTAAAAGGTTATAATCATGAATTAATGTCATCTGACGCATTCAAAGGGTACACAACTCATATAGTTGTCATAATTATCAATTAGGACAAATGGCTTAAGGGTTTAGGATTTGGACTTAAGAATTTATCTCCCCTTTCTTACCATTGAGATAATGTAATAGGGTATGCTCATCCTAGCAATTCAGGGAAGTCGATACCCAATGCCTGTAACCTACATAAAATCCACACATGTACATACACAATATATACTAAGCTAAACAAGCAATGGCAGGAAGTGGTGCATCGTGTAGATTTCAACTAGCAGGTGACTACAACTCCCTTCTTTAACCACATCAAAAATGTCAAACATAAAGAAAAAAAAAATGTGCACACCATAGACATGCAATATGGGGTAAGTATCCATAAGAAAACACATATACACTGCAATAATTATCATGCATACATGAAGTGTAGAGTACCAAGTAATCTCATCATATATCAATTAAATCTGAAATAATATCTAATAATCTCAAGATAATGCTACTAATCATCAGCATAAAATTGGCCTGAAAGAGTTTGGCAATGATTGCAAAAATGTAAACTAGGGGCAGGCACTACATCCACCCCCCCTAGGATTAGGCTTACTCCTGGAAGCCTATAAACAAGTAGGGATATAAATCCTATAGTCTAGATGCATCCTCCCATGTAGCTATAGAGTCATTAGTAGGGTCCCATTGGACCCTAACCTACTCTATGGTTCGAACCCTAACGGTCAACTCCTACTGCTCCAAACTTTGAACTAGCTCCAAATCTAGCTTTTCGTCCTCTACCTGCAACACATTCTAATCAAGAACATGTACCACATCAAGAATACGCTACTTAAGTATTGGAACATGAAAAAAATCATGAATGCGAGCTAGGTTGGGCGGTAAAGCAAGATGACAAGCAACTGGACCAATCCTCTCAAGTATCTCGAATGGTCCCACAAAGTGAGGTGCTAGCTTTGAACCCTTTCCATAATGGATCAAACTCCTTCGTGGATGCACTCTCAAGAAAACTTTCTCTCCCATAGCAAACAACTTATCTATCCTATGTCATCGACATACTTTTTATGTCTATCATGTGCCATAGTCAAATGCTCTTGGATACACACTACCTATTGCTCACTATCTCGAAGCATCTTAGTACCCAACAAAATGCAATCTTTAAGACTATCCCAACTCAAAGGCGTACAAAAAGAACGTCTATATAAAGCCTAGAAAGGTGTCATGCCAATAGAACTATGATATCTGTTGTTGTAGGTGAACTCCACTAAGTAGAGATAGAAATACACCATCCTCTTTAGATCCATGATACAAACTACAATAAAATAAATGAAACCATCCACCATACATGATACATCCATCCATTGTAAAAGATGTAAACATCCATCATAAAGATACATAGAAAAAAAATGAAAGTAAATGAAGGCAAGGAAGCTCCAACCATGGTGAGTACGGATGGATCTTAATGGTAAGAGTGAAAAAGCATTACCACCCAACTACGTGGAACCTAAATGGCCCACTCCCACCACACTGAGGAGATAGTCTCAAGTCCCAAACAAGATATCAAACCACATATCAAAAGTACACTCTAAGTCTAGGAAATCTTAAAAGTATTCCAACTCAAAAGGGTTCCAAGATAGGTCAACATCTATACCCTAAGGCACACAAGACATGTAGGAAACCTACTATGTAAGCAAGCAAGTCTCATGACATGAATCACACTACCTTGGTAGTCTCTCAGGACCTGGCCCCCTAGTGATTCCTATGCGGCCACTAGTATCCTCTCGTACTGACAAGGCATACTACAGATGCAAGGTCGCAACCAAGCATTCTCTCTACTCCCATCCTAGTCTGTACTAGCACTTAAGGCATGTGCAAGAACATACAAAGACTCTTATTAGGTTCATTTTACTCTAGAGTTACCTTGGCAATCTCTTAGGACCCCAACCCCCTAGTGATTCCTATGCGGCCACTAGTATCCTCTCGTACTAACAAGGCATACTACAGATGCAAGGTCGCAACCAAGCGTTCTCTCTACTCCCATCCTAGTCTGTACTAGCACTTGAGGCATGGGAAAGAACATACAAAGACTCTTATTAGGTTCATTTTACTCTCATTAAGTGTAATATTTTCACTTATTAAACAACTTACAATGGGTTACCCTGGCAACCACTTAGGGCCCCGACCTCCATTGCAAGCCACTTCTTGATGTTATATATAGATAACCTACCCTAGGCTCATAAAAGTATAAATCAAAGAATCATAGTAAATCACCTCAGTCTCATACAAGTGACTGGAAGGCATTAAAAGATAATTCACAATAACACATCAATTCTCTATGAGTAATTAATGGAAAGCATCCCCAAAAATAATATTGATCGAAGACTCAAAATGATTAAGTCAAATATGTCATAACATGACATCACCAAGAACAAATCATCCCAAACACCTCAGTTTCACAAGATAACACTAAATAACAATAACAATGAATAGATCAACACACATCATAGAGCATACCAGACACATTACCATAGTTGAGTATAAAAGATCGAAATCAAATCATCATAACATCACAAACGCAGAACTCCCAAGCCTCAAGTAACATCCTAAGATTGCTCAAGCTAGGTCAAATCCAAAAAACCCCAAGACCAGTAATTCACACATCAAATAAAGTGCATAAAAAAGTGAATTTCATAATTCATTAGATTTTGAAAACCCTAAAGTTCAATATTTACTAAAGGTTTTTAGATTAAATCACAACAATTCTATAATGGAAATCAATTTTTTGAAACAAGGGTTTCAACACATAGAACTTCTGAAAACATAAACACAAAAAACACGAAGAAGATAGGAATTCGAAGACTGAACAACTACTGCACAAACTCACAAGATCCTACTTGGATCTGATGCTAAAGCAATGAATGCACAAACACACAAGAATCTTCCTTTTCCTTCAAAAACCCTCTTTTTGGAAATTGGCTCCTCCAAACCTGTGTATCTAGAAATGAGCTCTAATTTCCTTAATAAAGAGTTTTTTCTCCAAATCAAGGCTTTGATCGTGTAATCATGCAAAAACTAATTATTATATTTTAATTTTTATGCACAAACTTTATGCACTTTAATCAAAATAACTTTATTAAATTTATGTTTTCTCTCTGTAGTTAATTATGAGATGTTTTAATAATATATTTATTAATTTAAAACTAATAATATTATTTAGAGTTTATTATTCAAAATAAAACTCTTAAATAATAATTATTAATTTAAATAAATATAATTACACCTAAATTAGAACTAAAACTTTATCTTTAAGTTGAATTCTTTTATTTAATTAATTCACAAGATGTTTTAATAATATATTTATTAATTCAACTAATAATATTATTTAGAGTTCATTATTAAAATAAAACTCCTAAATAATTATTATTAATTTAAATAAATATAAAACACCAAAATTAGAATTATAACTTTATCTTTTTCATGCATGTTTATTGAATTATAAAATAACTTTATTTAATTTTCACTTGACTTCTCTTTTCAATTAATTTATTAAATTTAATCCCATGCACGTATCATGCAATCATGAAACTTTTAATAAATAAATTTCTTTTCCACTTCTAAATTTATTTTTGAACATTAAATTTGATAACGATTTATTAACTTAAATAATAATATTATTTAGCATTTATTCAAATATGTATTTATTAAATTAAATAAATATTATCACATTCTAAATTTATACTTATAACTTTTTATCTTCAAATTTAATTCTTTTTATTTAATTAATTTCTTAATTAATTAAATATAATTAACTATTAAAATGTCATAAGAAAATCCATTAAATTTAATCATTAATTTAACCTTTTAATTAGACTTAATTAATAGAAAATTTATCATAGACTCATAAAACAACATACAAAAACCCATAATAGTGAAACACATACAAAATCAAACTAAAGGGTTATAATCATGAATTCACATCATTTGATGCATTCAGAGGGTACAAAACTCAAATACTTGTCCTAATTATCAATTAGGACAACTGGCTTAAGGGTTTAGGATTTGGACGTAAAATTTTATCTCTCCTCTCTTATCATTGAGATAATACGATAAGGTACACTCATCTTGGCAATTTAGGGAAGTTGATACCTAGTACCTGCAACTGACACAAAATCCACACATGTACATACACAATATATACTAAGCTAAATAGGCAATGGCAGGAAGTGGTGCATCATGTAGATCTTGACTAGCAGGTGACTATGACTCCCTTCCTTAACCACATCAAAAAATCCAAACATAAAGAAAATAAACACGCACACCATACACATGCAATATGGGGTAAGTATCCATAAGAAAACACATATGATAATCCATCTAATTAAACATCATCAATAACTGAAAAATACTGTAATAATCATCATGCATACATGAAGTATAGAGTACCAAGTAATCTCATCATATATCAATTGAGTCTGAAACAATATCTAATAATCTCAAGATAATGCTACTAATCATCAACATAAAACTATCCTAAAAGAGTTTGACAGTGATAGCAAAAATGTAAACTAGGGGCAAGCACTACAAGAGCTAGAGTTAGAATTAGAGATAGAGTTAGGGTTACAATCAAAACTAGCATTAGGGTTAAAATTAGAGCTAGGGTTAGAGTTAGACTTAGAGTTAGGGTGAGAGTTAAGTTCAGAATTAGGGTTAGGGTTAGAGTTAGAGTTAGGATTAGATTTAGATTTAGGGTTAGGGTTAGGTTTGGGATTATGGTTAGAGTTATAATTAGGGTTGGGGTTAGGGTCAAGGTTAGGGTTAGGGCCAGGGTTAGACATAGAGTTAGGATTAGGGGGAGGATAAGGATAAGAGTTAGAGTTAGGGCTTGAATTAGGGTTAGAGTTAGGGATTGAGTTAGAGTTGGAGTTAGAATTAGAGCTAGAGTTAGGGTTAGAGTTAGAGTTAGGGGTGGAGTAAGAATAAGAGTTATGGTAAGAATCAGGGTTAGGTTTAGAGTTAGGGTTAGCATTAGGGCTATAGTTAAAATTTGGGTTAGCATTGTTAGGGTTATAATTAGATTTAGAGTTAGAGTTATAATTTGAGTTAGATTAAGGGTTAGAGTTAGAGTTAGAGTTAGAGTTAGGGTTAGAGTAGGAGTTAGGGTCAGAGTTAGAGTTAGGGTCAGAGTTAAGATTAGAATTAGTAATAGAGTTAGGGTTATATAGGGTTACAATTATGTATAGAATTAGAGTAAGAGTTAGGGTTAGGGTTAGGGTTAGGGTTAGTGTTAGGGTTAAGATTAAGGTTACAATTAGAGTTAGAGTAAGGGTTAGAGTTAGATTTTGG
The DNA here is from genome assembly GCA_028749045.1 of Cupressus sempervirens. Taxonomy (NCBI): domain Eukaryota; kingdom Viridiplantae; phylum Streptophyta; class Pinopsida; order Cupressales; family Cupressaceae; genus Cupressus; species Cupressus sempervirens. Next base: position 752,776,525 of record CM053789.1, on the reverse strand, counting down.
GTTAGGATTAGGGTTTGAATTAGAGATAGAGTTAGAGTTAGGGTTAGAGTTAGAGTTAGAGAAAGAGATGGAGATAGAGATGGAGTTCTAGGGTGAGAATTATGGTTAGGGTTAAATTTAAGATTAGAGTTGGAATTAGGATTAGAATTAGTGTTAGGATTAGGGTTAGAATTTGAGTTAGAGTTAGAGTTATGGTTCAAGTTCAAGTTCAAGTTAGGGTTAGGGTTAGGGTTATAGTAAGCAGTAGAGTTAGAGTTAGGGTTAGAGTTAGGGTTAGAGTTAAGGTTAGAGCTAGAGTTAAGATTAATCTTAGAATTAGGATTAGGGTTAGAATTAGGGGTAGAATTAGAGTTAGAGTTAGGGGTAGAGTTAGAGTTAGGGTTAGAATTAGAGTTAGAGTTAGGGTTTGTATTATTCTTGTGGTTAATCTTATTTTTTGGTTTACTATTCATATCGTAATTGATGTTAGTGCTATTATTACAATTTAACTTAGTGTTATTGTAACTATTAGGTTAATAATTTATGTGGGTTAGTCCTACTAAAATAATAATCATTAGTTTTATTGTGACACATATTATTATATATTTTTATAATGTACTCACTCCTTATCCCATTCCTTCCCACTCTCTATAGAGATTTCCTTTAACTACTGCTCGTTCTCTCTCTCTCTCCCTACTATTTAGATACAAACCAAAATCTCTCTCTCCCTCCCAATACTTCCCCTACTCTCTCTCTCTCTCTCTCTCTCTCTCTCTCACACACACACACACACACACACACATCTAGATGCATCCCCTCCCTCCCTCTCTCTAATATCTAGATACACCTAATTATCTCTCTCCCTACTCTTTAGATACACCTTGTAATCTCTCTCTCTCTAATATCTAGATACACCCAATTATCTCTATCTCCCTACTCTTTAAATAGACCCTGCAATCTCTCTCTCTCTCTCTCTCTCTCTCTCTCTCTCTCTCTAATATCTAAATACACCCCATTATCTCTCTCTCTCTCCCTACTCTTTAGATACACCCCATAATTTCTCTCTCCCTCCCAATACTCCCCCTATTCTCTCTCTCTCTCTCTCTCTCTCTGACTACTAAATGGAAATAATATTAAATTTTTAATAGGGATATATATATATATATATATGTATATATATATATATATGTATATTCCCCTATTAAAAATTTAATATTATTTCTATTTAGTAGTAGATATAGGGTTAAGGTTAGGCATATAATTCACTAAATGCTTAGTGCAATCACATATAGAGTTAGGATCGAATGTTTATAATTTCATTAATATGACACTTAGTGTTATAGTTAGGGTTGATAAGTGGTTAAATGTTACACTAAAATAAGGGACATGGGAAGTAGGAGATTTAGGTGTAGTGTTGAAGTATTATAAGTAGAACTATGGTCAAAATTGGGATATAGGTTTTTAAAATGACTCTAATAGTGAAATATTTTAAATTGTATCTCATTCATGAAAGTGAAACTATAAGTCCCAACACAGCTATTTAGATGATGTAAAAAGTGTGAAAAATAGATAAGAATCAATTTTATGGAAGATATTTCTCCATGATGATGTAAGAAAATTATATATTGTTGAATTTTCAATAATGCTAATGCAAGTTTTATTGTAACAATTAAGAATTATAATTAATAATCATGCCTGTCATGAAGGACATCTATTTAGGCTTATGATTTTATTTCTTAATTAACATATTTAGTAGCCACATCCATTGAAGATATCTTTTGTAAAAATATATTTATTTTCTTCTTGTTCTCTTCTTGATGAAAATTACATAGAAAAATGGCAAAACACAACTCCTAATACAAGTAATTAGAAGAAGTAAAAGCCTAAAACTAGAGACAAGAATGAACAATAGACATAACATTTATCTATAATAGTGTAAATACATGTTACATTCTTCAATGATTAGGATTGTATTGCAGCCTTTATTTGAATAATGATTATGAAAGACTTCTTTCATCATCCACTTTTGCATATGTGTCACACATGAATTTTTTTGCATCTTTGATCTGCATTACTTCCATTTCCTCAACATGGTCAATTGACAACATTGCATTCTCCACAAATTTAATTATATTTCTATGTGACATGTTAATTATTTGTCAGCATTTATCAAAACTTGTATCCAAGAAATTATTTGACACCACTGAAGTAGTTAGGCTAGTATCAATAATGTTTGATTCTCCATTCAAGGCATCCATAGCTCAAATATTAACCTGCAAATTTATAAACAAACATCAACATATAGAAATAATTAGAATAAAAAAGTATTAGAAATTAACATAAATTCTTTCAAATGAATAATGTTCAAAACAAGATAAATAAAACTCAAAACTATTTTGAATGAAACATTTAGATTGCAATGTTTGAAATATGGTGGTATTGCCTTCCAATTTTCAAACATTACATACATAAACATTATACACATATTTTTTTAGTTAAAAATATTTAAATAAAATACATATATAATCTAGTTTAATAATGAAAAAATAAATACTAAATATATTATTTATCTACTTTAAATAAATTATTAACTTTAATAAAATATAAATTTCATTGATATGGTGACATTGTCATCCACATTAATGATATCATTTAATTATGAAACATGAACATATAAATTTTTCGAAACATACAAATCTAAAACATGCAAACCAAAACCATTTGGAAATATGTAAATCTAAAAACTAATATCAAACATGAAAATCTAAAACTAATTTGAAACATGTACATTTTTTTTTAATTTTGTTGTTGTTCGGTAAATGGCTAAAGCCTTGATTAATTTTATTAATTAAAAGGAAATACAAATAGTTTCCCCATTTTGACAGGTACAGGTAGGAAAGAACGGGGAAAGAAAACCTCCTATCTTCCCCGAATTTGAAACATGTACATTAAAAATATGCAAATGAAAAGTATTAAAAAACATATAAATCAAATAGGATTTGAATGCAATTCTAGATCTAAATCAAACATGCAAGGCTAAACTATTATATGCAAATCTAAACACTTTTGAATGCAATTCTAAATCTAAATGAAACTAATTGAAATTGAAATCTAAATCTAAATCAAAGTAGAATACTACAACTAATTTTAAAAACAAATCTACATCTAAATCTAAATACATAACTAAATCTAAGACTAAATGCAAAACTAAATTAAAAATTAAAAAAATAAAAGTAGAAAACTCACCTGCAAAAAAAGTTCTTCCAAAACTTCAATCAACTCCTCTTCAAAAGCTTCAATCTACTCCTCCAATAATCTCCAGCATTTCCTCCCTCCAAACACAGAATGAAAGTGAAGTGATGAGCCTTTTTTATAACTTGTGAGAGGCTCCTCATATCCCCCAATGGATGTCTCTTCACATTCCACGAATTTGGTTAAAATTCCACCACTCTCCAAACAAAAATAAGCGTACATGTGCATGCAAAAAATAATATTTAATATTTAAATTTTAAATGAAATTATTTGAGCCTTATTTTTTCGGCCCCTATTTTTTAGGGCTTAATATTTAGCCTCCATTTAGCTCCCTATTATTTTAGAAAGCTATTATTTCGGGAATGCTTTGTAACTGCTCCATCTTCTTTCTTATTGTTTATTTTAAATTGATTTCTAAATATAAATTTTGTTTATAACTCACATCAAATTTATTTTTTATTTATATTTATTAATAATTATGATTGCCAAATGGCATTACACATTTTAATTTGATTTTTAACATTTTTGTGAATGCCAAATGACATTTTATATTTGAAATTGATTCTTAAAACTAAATTTCATTTGTAACTCCCATCACGTTTATTTTCTATTTCTATTTGTTAATAGTTATTATTGCCAAATGGCATTCCATATTTTAATTTGGTTTTCTTTTTGTGAATGCCAAATGACATTTGTTATTTAAATTTATTTTTAAAAGTGAATTTCATTTATAACTCTCACCAAATCTTTTTTCCTTACACAGATTATTCCTTGGAATATTCTCGTGCTAGAAATTGTTGGTTCCATTGTATATGCCTCTCGGCATAACTACCATAAAACAAATAATAAATTCCCATCCAAATACAACTAAGCACCACCATTTTGCCCAATTAGAAAATTATAGTTCTTTTGTGGATCACACCAAATATTAAATGCATGATTTAAAGAACTTACCACAAACTTCTAAGATGCCACCTACACACCTCGATAAATAAAATAACAACCATTTTTCTTATTTTTCTATTTACACCATCTATGAACTTTGAAAATAGAAATTCCTCTTTCCCCTCTTTTTTCCTTTTTATTATTTTTTATTATTTTTCCTCTAATTTTCGTCACTTTCTCTCTCCTCCAAAAAAATTATTTTTATTTTTTATTTTATTTTATTTTTTATTTATAATTTTGATTACACCCACTTTTTTGTGATGCAAGATGTTCCTACATCAGACACCCATGGTAGAAAAAATTTGCAAATATGAATTCACAAAATGAAGCAACTGGCAATGGCATTTTTTTCTTCTCTTCCTACACTTAGCTAGAACAAGTATCCGCTGTCGATATATTTTCTTCTTTCTTCTTTTTTAACACCTAGCTAGAATGAGTGTCTGCTACTAAAAATACTCCTCTACAATGAACTATGTCCAACCATAACTTTCATCCTACTCTAATCAAGTTGAATTAAACACACCAGTAAACTCAACAACACCATACCAATCTTCCTTTCCATACCATACATCACAAACAAGATCCTTATGTAAACCATCATCAATATCTTTCAAATTTATCTCAAATTCAATATGACATGATTCATAAAAATTTACCTCTTCAACATTATCATCTTTGTTTGTTTCTTTAGAGTCTTCAACAAGGCATGTAACCACTTCACTTATTTGACCTCCAACCAAAGCATTATACTTGTCCTCTATTGTTGTAGTCTTCAAATCATCTTCATCTGCTTTTGGCTCACAAATATCATCATCTTCCCGCTCTTCCTCTTCTCTTTCATTGTCTTCAACTTTAGGTTCACAAATAATTTCATCTTCATCCTCTTTCTCTTCTTTTGTATCGCATGTGTAATACTCCATGAGATCTTATTTCCTATCTACATCCAAAGAGTTGTCAATATCACTTTTTTGGTGATGGGCTCTTCTCTTTCACAACTTTGCTTCTAATTCATTCACTTGCTTCTGTCAATCAAAGAATGCAACTTGCAATGCCTCTTGATTTCTTTCTCTAATTTTCTCAAGTCTAGGAATCCTTTGAATTCATCCAATCACAAAAAATTTCTTCTTCTTTCTCTTCTCCATAATCATGTCTTCATAAGATAAATATCATGCAACACAAGCACCTCATGCAAACTGCCTCACAATCAGTGATTTTTGTACACAATCAAGAACTCCTTCTTGACAAACTTCACCTAACCCAAGGTCCTAGTGCAAACTACCTCACATTTGACAATCTATCCACACACTCAAGAACTCTAGCTCTAATACCATTTGATGAAGGGCCACTCCACCCTTGCTAAATCACAACCAAAATCACATAAAAAAGGAGACAAAGAGATGACAAAATTCTTCACAAAGCATGTTTTTATTATACTTGAAAGTTCTTACAACATCAACAATATGACAAAAAAAATGTGACTTCTTCCAAAATAAGTTTACAAATGCTTTAACATAAGAGAACTCCCAAATAAGAGCTTCCACAAGAAGAGTCTTCACACCAAGAGCTTCCACCAAGAGAACTTCTACAAAGAAGAGCTTCACCAAGAAGAAACTTCCTTTCAAGATCTTACACACTAAGATCTTTCACCTTCAAGCTTTCTTACAAGAGATTACACTATGAGAGCTTTACTAAAAGATCTTACACTTGAAGATCTTGATTACAAATGCTCATATTTCTTGCTTAAATAGGCACTTCAAACCCAAGACATTACAAACACAACCAATGTGGGATATATGGTAAATACAACTACCATAAAAAATATATTAAATTCCCAACTGAATCCAACTAAGCACAACCATGTGGCCCAATTAGAAAAATTACATTTGTTTTGTGGATTGCAAAAAATATTAAATGCATGACTTAAGGAACTTTCCACAAACTTCTAAGATGTCATCTACACACCTCAATAAAAGAAATGAAAACTATTTTTCTTATTTTTCTATTTATGCCATCTATGCACAGTGAAAATAGAAATTCATCTTTCCCCTCTTTTTCCCCTTTTTTAATTTTTTTTTTAAATTTTTCATCTAATTTTCATCACTTTCTCTCTCCTCCACATTATTATTTTTAAAATAATTTTGAGCACACCCCCTTTTTTGCTTTCATCATAGGTATAGCTTGGGCTTTCTGATGCCAAGTGACCTACACTCCACTTGAGTCCCTACATAGTTATCCTTAGTGGGTTTGACTAGTGACTTGATGTATTGCATTGTCTTCTTGATCATATAGATGATGGTTTCATGTTCTTGATTGGCATGTGTTTTAGCCATGTATGATTGTCTTATGTGATTATGATCAAGTCATTATCTCCATTAGCATAGTTGGTTTGGACCTATGAGTACCATGTGTTTGGGAGGTGTAGCAACCTATACCACAGCTAGGCACTGGTGTACATAGATTGTCTACTTCTATTTTGAGGTTGATGTTGTATGTTCACTTGGCACTTTGGTGTATCTGAAGTATGTTCTCTTCTAATTTATGCTTTACTTTTGATGCATTTTATATCATGTTTATATGATGTTTAGTATGCTACTTGATGAATTCCTTTATCATGATGTTGTATGCTTAGTTGAGACTTTTTACCACTGCTTTGGATTAGTGATGCTATTGGTAGATTAGCTTGTTAGATCTTTCTTATTTCATGTGATATTAATAGATGACTTATTGGTAAGAATTATCTCATGAGACAACTCTAACTATCTTGTTGACAATTTGAGATTCATGCTCAAGGCTATGCTTAAGGCCTTCGAAGTCTCATGATGCCATTAAGGTAGGGAGGAAGTTGATTTTATTTGGTTATATCTCTTTTGAAATACAATGTTGCTTATGTTTATTTCGTATATTGATGATGTAGATTAGATGGATGTATTTTATTGTAATGTTTATTTTAGCTTCATTTTTGTTCTTAGATTTATTTTTCTCAAGTGATATTTCCTTGATTTTCGTAGATTCGGTACTCCCTAGTGTGGAGGTTTCATGTGTTCACTATTTTTTGTAGTTGTAATTTTGTCTTTCTATCAATTTTCTATCACCTAGGAGGAGCATTCTCTTATGCAAATGAGTGAAGTCTCATGTGAGAGTGTAGTCTCTCACATGAAAATGCAAAGTCTTGCAAGAGTATGTATTTTCTTGCATGGCAAAGTGAAGTCTCACATGAGCCTAGTAGAGAAACTCGCCTAGCTCGTGGGGGATGCTCATGCAGGAGTCCATTCTATCTTGCACAAGAATGGAGGTTGTTTTCTTGTATAGAAAATAGTGAATATTTTTACACACTTCAAGAATATATAAATTGTAGTTTTGAATACCCTTTAGAGTCCCACATCTTTGTATATTAAAATAGATTAGCTATAGGGTGTATAATATATATTGTTAAAGTATAAGTTGGTATACTCTTCTTTCTTATACTTAAAATATATATTTTAATATATGAAATCATTCATTTGAGATAGGTTCCAGCCCTCTAGGAGTTAAGATAAATATTCTAGAAAAATTCAAGGTTTCAGGATTTCAAACTTTTTCAAATCTCAAGGCTTCATGATTTTAGACTTACCCAATTTCAAAGTTTTGCATTTTTCCTTCAGCATTGTGTTCAATAGATGAGTGGTTGTAACCTTGAGCCCTCATCTTGTGCATAACTATTTAAGGGCCTCTACTTTTAACTCTTGGTTATGATATGCTTAGTTCAAAATGGAATTGTATGTTTAACCATGTTATGAATTTTCATTTTGGGCTTAAAAAGAACATCTTGCTTTTGTTTATAGTTTTTTATTCCCTTCTTTGGATCTATTGATGTTATTGGATCTCCTTCGAGTATTCTCATGATTTGTGTTATCTTTGGATTGTAAGTGATGATTTAGTGCTTGTGGATCTTTGACAGTGTTCATAAGATTTCCACTGGTGTAGGTGGACATGTGAGTTCAGCCATGTTCCCTACTTTATTTTCTTGAGTAGATGTTTTATCCTTGCACTTGGTTACTTTATGTTGTTGTTAAGTAACTTATCTTAAGAAGAAAAAAATTTACTCCATGTTTTATCCTTATTTTCCAAGGATATATAGGCAAGGCATTACATATGGTATCAGAGTTAGGTTCAAACATTTGGATCTCTATGTATATATTGCCCATATGGTTGTGATTATTGTTGTTTGAGTGCAAGTGTCTCTTTGTGAGCTCATGATTTCTTGTTTCTTAAGAACCTACTCGGGATGAACTTTCTTATCTAATATATGTGACTCAAGTAATGTGAGAAAAGGGAGTTAGCCTTTTCTTGTTATGTAGATAGAATCAATGTGCCTTATCATGGTTGGTTTCTTGTGCGACCCTCTTAGATGGAGCCACTAATTGGTGTCCATGTGTTGTCTTTGAGCACCTCTTGTCTTTATGCTTGTGGAGTAAAGGTGCATTGTTATTGTTATGTTCTCCTATTGAAAATAAAGAAATGTAATGAGATTGTAATTCATTATTAATTCATTATAGTAAATAAATGGTTCCTTTTTATTGAAATGAATGAGTGTATATTGTAAAATCATTGGAAAAATAAGTAGTTGTTGCATCATATCATTGGGTTAATGACTTATGTCCCCAAATTTCTTGTTTCTTAAAATTATGAAAAGTTGTAGTCATATTGATGCATATTATAATGTTACATTGCATGTAAAAGAATTAGGGAAAATATAGTTATGCATATGCATGAGGCCATTAATGGTATATTTTCTAATGTGAGTGAGTGTGTTCTCTAATGACTAGGAGGATGTGTTCCTTAGCACCACACTAGTAAAATTCTACACATTTTTTGACAATGCATTGGTCAATTTTTCAATGCAAATTGGTCAATTTTTTGACCAACACCTTTGTTGCTATTTTTATTATCGAAGCTTCGATGACATATGGGAGTGTCAAATTTATGAACAATTGTGGCATCAAAAAAAGGTGAAACACTGGCCAAATATGGCATCCAAATATAATTGGTTGTCATTGACATCTCTAAATTTTGACATTGGGAAAAATCTATGTTTGATGAGGATGCTATAGCATCAATGACATCCTTATCGAAACTTTTATAAAAAATGAGTAGTTGGCATCAAAATTTTGATGATAACAAGTAATTTGCATCAAAATTTTGACAAAAATAATTTTTTTTTTTAAATGGTCAAAACAAGAACAACTCAGAAAAAACAAACACCGAGACAAAAATAAGAAATTTTAACACTTGGTAAAGTGACATGTTAACCCATCATAAAAAATAAAAAACAACATTCCAAAAAATGCACAAAGAAAGAACAAAAATTGCTGCTATGTATTTCCAAACAACCAAATGCACAATGGAATAAGAAATAGAGACAACAAAAATACAATAGACTAGAGATATGAAAGTATGCTTTCTTTCTTTCTTTCTATTAAACTGAAAATGAAGTATTACAACTCTTGAAATGATGATCTTCTTGGTGACCAAGTTATACAATTTGCATGCCTTGGATTTTGAACTATAACTAGTAAAGATGCACTTCACACCCTTGTCATCCAACTTTTTCCTTTGCTCCTTTGGCACATGTGCATAAGCTACACACCCAAACACCCTCAAGTGTTCAACTATCCATCTATCTCTTGCCCATTCCCCAAGAGGAATCTTGTCACAAGCTACCTTTTTTGGGCACCTATTTATCAAATATATAGCTATTGCTACAATCTCTCCTCAATATTCAGTTGGGAGTCCCTTTGCTTTCATCATGCTTCTTGCCATCTCAACAATGGTTCTATTTACATCTAAGCCAATCCATTTTTCTGTGGAGTATAGCTGGTTGTAAGCTCCTTCTTGATGCCAATTATCTTGCAAAAATTTACAAATGAATTGGAGGTATATTCCCCCCCCCCCGCCCTATTGACCTTAGGGATTTTACATAATTTCCACATTCTTTTTCAGCCCATGCTTTAAATGCTAAGAGCTTATCAAATGCATCAGATTTATTTTTCAAAAAACATACCCATGTCCTATGACTGAAATCATCTATAAATGTCATACAATAAGTACTTTCCCTAATAGAAGTGATTTTGATAGGGCCAACTAAATCAGTATCCACCAGCTCTAATGGTGCTCTTGCCCCTCTAGAATTACCAAAATTAAAGTGAAGCCTATGTTGTTTGCCCAAAATACAAGACTCACACTTGCTACATGACTCTAAAATTTTTGGCAAGCCATCTACCATTCTTTTCCTGGACACTAAATTCAAACTAGCATAACCAAGATGTCCATACCTGAGATGCTCGCTCCTTCTTGGTTGGCTAGTTGTGGCTACTTGCCTTTCTGTCTATTTCTATCAGGAGAAATCTAGAGCTATCTAGAGCTATTTATATTTATTGTTGCTTCATCATTTTGATCACCAACCTCATCTTCTACATCAATAATTGGCACTTTACTTGAAGTACTTACAGATTTATCCATCGAGCAAGAAATAATAGTTTGAAACAAGTTTCATGTCCTTGTGGTTGAATGTACAAGGTGTTAATGTATTTCTAATCAGAAAGACAACTAAAGGAGAGGTTTAAATAGCCTAAAAGCCCCATTAAAGTATTGGCATGTGAATTCAATCAACCAACTCACAAATAGCAAGGAAAACAAGGTTTTAAGAGGGTTTTTCTTTAGTTAACTATGAAATCGGTAAAAACCCAGATGCAAAAATGAGATATTGTTTTAAAAATATAAATGGGTACTCAAAAATATAAAAATATTGGTATATTGTTCTAATATTTTTGAGAAAATAGAGAAAAATCAGTTATTGTTGATCTAAACTACTAACTGGTTTGCATAGTTCAACCAAACAAGGGTTAAGGAGTCAAGAATGGTTGAAACCCATTGAAGATGATCATGAAACAAGGTGTTAGAAGTCTTATTGAGAAGTTAGTTATCTAATTTATTGAATATCCTATAATAGTGGGAGTAACAATGCTTGGAAGGATAAAGTCCTTTGAAGGAACTACAAGAGAATAGGAAGAGTTATCACTTGGGTGAGTTTGGCTTGACCTAGGAGGTTAAGAACTCATTCTTGGAAACCTGGGGAAGGCTCTACAAGCACCAAATTTTGGAAGGTTTAAATATTCCTTAAAGAGGTCATTACACCAATAAGAGGCAAGCAATTCCACTTGCATCAAATATGAAAAAGCGCAATATTAAAGAAACTATGAACTATAAAGGTTTTTGATGTAGAAACAACATTAAGTATTTCAAATATGCAGTATATCCAATAGAAAAGAAGAAAGAGAATCTCCACAATTGAAAATATAAAACATAGATGCCCAAAGATGTTTATTTCTATAACATTAACATAAAAATAGTTTATGTTTCGATGATGGATGGTATCATCATTTTATGTTCAAATGTTACAGTCACTCATGAAAAGATACTATCATGAAGTTTCAGTTCATTTTAGAGTTTTAGCATTAAACTACTATGTTCAAATCTTCCAAGAATTCCAAAATAATGTGTTGATTACAACATGATTCATGAATACAAAGAAACTTAATAGATCATTCACAAAGATATAATCTAGCACAAGGCGAAGATCCAAACATGTCTTAAAAAAATCAAAAACATTCATGTTACAGTATCTTTTGAAGTTAGTGATTAAAATTTTGTTTGAATGTTATGAGAGGAGTATATTGAGAGTAATTTGATGTGTGGAAGGCCTCTATGAATTCTTAAGCCAAGATTTTTGTCTTGGACCTAAGAAAATTTCAGATTTGAAGTAGACTATCATGACATGATAGTAAGGTAAAAAACTGATTTTTTTTAACTTGGATCTTGATGCATAATGAATCCAAGTTAGGTATGGTTATGGGAAAAGCATTGGATATGTATAAATTTTTTATTCATGGTAGGAGTAAGGAAAATACTATATGGTAAGGTTAATAAATAGTTGGATTATCCTAAATGCTGATAGGAAAGTGCAAAGTTGTCAAGCTTAGAGTTTTGGGTTATGGGTAATATGTAAATGCTGACATGATCAAGATACAATAAAAATAGAATGAATGGTTGATGTAAGGATGATCAAGAGTATTTAACAAGGTGTGATTTAAGGTTGATTAAAATATTATAATCAGCTAGGAAATTGTGCAAATTTATAATGAAAGATGAAAGTTTGAGGATTATTGTCCAAATGTAAAGATTATTACATAATATCAACTATGCATTAAGCTAATGATGGAAAGAAAATAATACATCGATGTCATTATGAAATGTAATGGAATCTTACATGGGTTAATGATTTTATAATAGCTACATGCTTAATACATATAATGTTGTCCATGATATACCAACAAATCATATGATTAAAAAATTACCATGTTTAGAAGCTTATTACATCACATACAAATTGTTTTGACTAAGTGACAAAAAATTCTTTACTTATTCAGCAACTTACACATGCAACTTCATACACATTCTCTACAAACTTCCTTACTAGTGACTTCAACTATAAGCTTCAAAATGCATATGAAACAAATTGTCACACATCTTCCTTTTTGCAGAAATATTTCTTTAAACAACCATTATTTTCTAACTAAATTTTTAATACTCAACACAAAATATTGATAACATTTTTAGCTTCTTAAGTTCACACATACCTAGATCTCTTACTAGCATACTTTTCCTTATAGTACCCAACTTTCAACAAACACCATTACATGGGTTTTAATTTTTTATGCCATCTCTACTCATTGTCTTCATCACTACTCTATAGCTATCGTGGGCTCAGCCTCTTCCTATGTTGATTCTTTTGACATTCTCTAATCATTACTTTTCTCTATCCACTGGCTATGTTTAGTTTGCCTACAACAAGTTTATACAAAATGGTCATATAAAGGATCTACTCTAACACACTCCAAACAACACAAAGATGATTTCTACATGAGAATCATTTTAAAAGTGCAATTTTATCTACTTGTTTGAAGATCTTTGATGAATTATAATAGTGACATGCTTAACAAAAACATTTTCCATTTTCTTTTGAACAACAATAATCAAGAGTTGATTACTTATTTCGAGCAACTCAAGTATAGATATGCATTATAGAGTACCCATAAATGAGAGAGATGAAGACTCTTGTAGTTATCAAGCCTTGTCCATGCTACCACATTTTTTCAAATAGTTACCATGCCTCATCCATTCCTATTTCCATAAATAGCAGCAACAAGTGTGTGGGGTTTGTATTCATGAAGTTGAAGGGATTTGATGAGTGACATTCCTATTTCCATAAATAGAAGAAACTAGGTTTCCCATTCATTCTTTCATTCATTCATTTAGGATTCAAGAGTGAATATATATTTTGTCTATTTTTGTGCCCTTGTCATCTATGTCTTTGCGGTGATATTTTTCAATGGAGATGGAAGAAACAAATAAGGGAAATAAAGTATCCAATAGATAATCCAAATAATCCTTAATCAATTGAAACAGAAGGCATTTTGTGAGCCCTAGTTTTTGTTGTTACTTTATATCATTACTACCAAAAAAACACACTAAATATTGGCATAGGACATTTATCCTAGCAAAGAAGGACTTACCAGTATCATTGGTCGACATGCGCAGCTAAAACCCTTCCTCCTGCCTATGATCTGTCTAAAACAAAATGAAATGATATTTACTTTTCTTTTTTGTTTGTATCCTGTGTTCATCAAAATTTTAAAAACCCTTCCTCCCATCGGTGTGTGATCCACCTAAAACAAAATGAACTGAAATCTACTTTTCTTTTCTTTTTTGTTTATATCCTATGTTCATCAAAATTTTGACACTAAACTTAAGTGGTGTTTAAATTTTGACCTTTTCAGGACATAAACAAAAAAAATTAAAAATCACAAGCCAAAATGACGTTTGGTCAAAATTGACCTCAAATGTAGTAGTGTTGTGTGGCAGTTAACCCCTATTAGGTGATTGTTCTCAGTGATCATCACATGTAATGTAACTTACTTGATGCCTTATTGTATTTCACTTGTGGAACTTTCCATATATTGTTTTGTCTAGCATTGGTTTTTAGTATTTTCCTTTCTTGGACTATTCATCAAAAAATTTCTATTGCTCTCTTTTTTATTGTTGTCACACTTAACTTATTGTTGAACTATGCACATTTTTGAGATTTACTATTCGACTTGTTCATTCCCCTCATTTGGGAATTTTTATTTTTGGTTCATTGTGACTACTCCAAATTTCTTTTATTGTTGCCCAGTTGTCTGTTGTGACTCTATCATGTTCATTTCAGACCACTAATAATATGTACAAGGGATAACATTGTGGAGAAATAACTAGTGTATTTTTTAGTACATATAAAGTTTTAATGAAAATATTGTTTGGTTCAATGTTGATAAATATAATGTTTTTACAAAAGAGAAAGAAAGTTGATAAAAATATGTAGTTGGTAAGTGGTTAATTTATTCTTGTTATTGGCTTTGAAAATCTATTGGCTTAATTGTTCTTAACTTCTTGTAAGATGGGTGAACTAATGTTGGCTATGTTAAATTCAACTCTATGACTTGAGAATGTGCTTTTACTTTCTTATCTAGATGTATGGTGTGTGTCAGCATTCCTCCTCTCTTGTGAATTTGAACATTTTTTGTTGCATTCTTTCACAACTAGGATTCTGATTGTTTTATCTTGCCTTGTAGTGTTGAGTTGTGGCTAGATAAGGGTTTTGTAACTTTTTGGATTTTGTTTGGGCACTTGGGATTTTGATTCTCTATTCTTGGATTACAGACTTCCAGGAGTAAGCCTAGTCTTTGGGGGAGGATGATGTAGTCTCTCTCCCATTTTATTTTTGTAAGTCATCTTGATGGATACTAACTTGATGATTTTTCTTTGTAAGTGATCATTGCTAGGACCTATGAGTGGTCTACACCCTTGAGGTGATTTGATTATATTGTTGCTTTAGTTTGTTGTTTATGCTTTTGCTTGATTGACGAGATTATAGTTTAGGATTTCAATGGATATTGTTGGATTTATTGTGATGTTCTTATGTTATGAATATTTATATCATTCTTGCAATAAACTTCTACTATAATAAAAATGAATGATTTAAATAGATTATTTTAATTAAATCAATTAAATAATTATTTACATGATTTCATGCACTATTGCTTCGACTATATTATTATTGTGCATCTACACTTGATCAAGTTGTTTATTGTGCAAGACTTATATCCCTAGCAATGGCACGTGGAGTTATTGATTTGACTATTCATACTAAGCCAATGTTGTCCCTATATGGGTGGTGTACCATGTTTAAATTAAATAATAAACCCTTTGGTTAATTGGTAAATCCAAACTCATTATGCATTTTTAATTAGACCTGTGAGTATGTCTATGCATTTAGGAATTTAGAGTGGTCACACAAGTAATTATAATATTGTGATTTAATAGTTTAATGGGAATTTTATAATTGATTTAATTTATTTTGATTTACCGGCTAATTTTCCATATTTGAATTCCAAGCAATTGGAATTTCCATATTTTATTTCGGTTGAGGGAGCCAATTAGATTATTTAATTTAAATAATCCAATTTATGTGTCACTTGGTAAAAGTGTATATATTGTTTAAAAGTGAGTTTATTCTCACTTCTCACTTTAGAAAATTATGATTTTGGAGCAAATCCTCCAAAACCCCCTTGTGATATTTTTTGGTTTTCTCGTTATGGGAGATTGGCTCGACAAATTGATGTGAGAGTGGTCTTGTTGGATCCATAACAAGAATATCTTCATTTGTCAAAGGTTTCATTGGATTTAGTGGCCCGTTTATTTTACTATGGATTTTTCCATTTTTCCTACTTGGCTGCAAGGTAGAACTTTCTCATTTAATTGTTTTGGCTTCATTTTAGATCCCATTTTTTATAGTAATTTGATTGGATGTTGAGAACTAGTGTTCCCATCCATTTTGGTATAATAGTTCTATCCGATTGGGTGGGTACAAGCATTTATGCATTTTTTAGGGTTTTAGTTTGAATTTTTACATCATTATGCTAGTTATTTTTTCATACGAGCTTGAAACTTGATTTTTATATAATTTTTGCAAGTTTGGAAACTATTTGGATAATGGGTTTTAATTTCATCAACTTTTGACAATGTTGATTTCGTAGTGAAATTTGCATCCCCTCATTTTGTGTGCCAACTAATTTTGTTGGGTATTTCTTGGCATTTTTTTGGTCATGAATCTGGAATGTATGTTAGGTTACCAATCCATCCATAGTTACTTTGTATCATTGAGATTCATGTAGAATTCATACTCCCAGATTTAGGTTGGTTGAATGAGTTCATGATTTTTGGTATTTTATCACCTCAGTGAGATTCCTATAGAATTTGTACACTTGGATATGGGCTAGTTGAGTGATATTATTGTACTTGTATAATTTTTTTCATTTCTCATATCCAACCCTTGCATTGGTACTAACATTAGTGAAGATGGTTGTGCCCATGCACGAGCACATGCGTGTGTGTATGATGAGATCTTACGAGACCTGAACTCCCAGATATAGGTTAGTTGAGAGATTGTTCATTTGGGGGTTGGGTTGGGAACTTTCATTTCCTTTGGGATTCATTGTGTGATGAGCATGGTAATATAGGGTAGGCAATGGAGTGACTTCTCTCATGTACCTTAGTGTGCATTCTGAAAAGGTAGCGTGAAGAAGTTCTAAAAAGTGATAACTAAATTAATAATTGGGTAATAAAACTTAATGATAAGATAAGAGAACACCTGCATGGTTAATCCAAGGGTGTCTTCTTGTGTGGTTCATTTGAGGGCATGGTGTGATGGTTTCCTAGGGGATTCATTCTATGCCAATGTGATGGTTTCTTGAGGGATTCCTTCTACACTAGAAATAGCTTGGGCTTTCTAATTCCAAGCAACTTATACTCAATTTGAGTCCATACATATTTATCCTTAGTGGGTCTAACTAGTGACATGATGTACTACATTATCTTCATGATCATATAGGTGTTGGTGTCATGTTCTTGATTGGTGTGTGTGTTAGCCATAGATAATTATCTTTTGTTACTGTGGTTGAATCATTATTTCCATGAGCACAACAGGTGTGAGCCTCCACTATTGGGACTAATGTACATAGATGATTTACTTCTTGTTTGAGTTCATTGTTGTATGTTCACTTGGTACTTTGGTTTATGTAGAGTATGTTCTCTTGTGACTTTTTCTTTACTTTGGATGCATTTAATATCATGTTTAGGTGATGTTTAGTATGTTTTTGAATTAAAAAGCAGCCAAAACAAGGGGGTTAACCCTTACAACAGACAAACTGGTCCACAACTAGTAGATTACCACCAACCAAAATTACCCCCCTACCACTTTTAACACAAAAAAAAAAACATTGTTTGAAAGCATGAAGATAAAAGTATCAATAGCCATTAAACAACTACTACTTGTACTAAAACTACCAAAACTAAGAAAGCATAAAAACAAAGGCACAATTGCCTTATACCCATCAAATTTTGACAACTAGAAAATTAAAAACATAGAGAGCTAAGGGGAAAAGGCCCTAGGGCTTCTTGGAATCCTTCCAACTCAGGAAGAATTTTGTCTAGTCTTCGACAAGGAAGATGAACAACATTCTAGAGTCTTAATTGGTCAGATCACCCTCCTAGACCTTTAGCAGATGTAACATGGTAGCAGTAGCATGCATCACCTTGATAGTGAATTTAGTCAAGAGATGCATTATTTCCTCCAAGGCATAGATTCTCTCCCTCAGCTCATTTCTAGCCATCTTGTAGACCTCCTTAGTGACCTCCTACTTGCCACAATGGTAGTCATCAACCTGCTTCTTATTGACATCTTGCACAATCAAGGGTTTAGGTATAATATTATTTGTGGTAGAAACCCTAGCAGGAGAGGAAACTATAATACAAGAGGGCACTCTATCCACAGTATCAAGGAAGTATTCCTGGGTTAGGTCCACATATCCTATCACAATGGAGATCAAAACATGTATCATCTCTTTCCCCCCTTTAATCACACCTCCCGAGCCAAACCTTGAGGAATCAAAAACCTCCACTTCCTCCTCCTCCATATTCCCCCCACAAAAATTTGAAGCCTTCTATTTAATCCTTTATTTAGGGTGGCCCATCTCCTCCAAATTTGAATCCTCCAACTACGAAGCCCCATATCTCAACTTCCTTTTTGCATTGAATTTCACAATCCTTGCTGACCTCCTCCTACTATCTATCCCCTCATTCTTTGAGTCCTCTAGTTCCTTCTCTTTTCCTCTTTCTAACTTCACTTTTTTACCTAGGGAGGAGAGCTTCATCTCTACAGGGGACCCATTAGGTGAAGGTTGGGGGATAGGGGCACTAGGGCCCATGATCCTTAGGGGGATTTGTTGGGGGAGGGGGTTGGAAGGAGTAGGGATATCAATCTCAACAATCCTAGGGGGACCAATACAAGGTGGAATTGATAGAGATGGAACATCAACCCTTGATACATAATGGTATAATTAACCCCCTTCCTCATTTTTTCCTGAACATTGACAACCGTATCAACCAAATCATGTAATAGAAAAATGAAAAAGAAATGAAATCAGAGTGGCGAAAATGGTTCAGAAGAGGCAAATGGTAATAATAGCAAACACCATACCTCTCTTCAAGCATTAAATACTTCATCAACACTAGACATACTTTGTTCCAAGGCTCTAAAAGCTTCTCCCTTATAAACTATCTTCTATGGTGAATAGGTTCCTCACGCTTTGATGAGGCATATTAATGTCTTAATTATGATGTAGTTTTTATAGTTTGGATTTATTCTCTATGCTTTGTGAAAAAGCATTTCCAAAAGACTTGTTTAAATATCTTGTGAACTTATGCCAAAAATAACTAGAACTTACTAAGCCTATGGGTAGTGCATATGACATACTTTGCTTATACATAGAATGTAGTATGTCATATAAATATTTTAAGCTATGTTCTAATATCTGAATAAGAGTAGGAATGTTATCTTACATATGTGTTCCAAATGTCTCTAACCTTCAAGAAATGAAGAGCGACGCAAAAGGTGGTGATTACTACATTAAAAGGGAGAAGAAAGATGGAGACCAATCATGGCAAGGAAAGCACAGTTCAGTTCTTATGAATAAGTCATACTTGTAGAGGAATTATTGTTCTAGAAAATCCAGGAAGACACAACTTGCTATATTTACTGTGAGTTGATATTTTGTTGCTTAGTAAATGTACTATAGCATTGTTGATCATCCACCTTCTTTTCTAGCGATGTTTGTTCAAGACTTTTTATGTCATTTTTTCAATAAGTATTCAATCCTCTATATAATGGAAGGGGGATCATCTTAGTAGAGGGAGGAGGAAAATAGACAATGCTAGTTTAAGACTCAAGAGTTACTCTTTTTCTTCACGAATTATTCAGTCAATGTAATCAAAGAAGGAATTTAATGAAAGACTGATTTTAGAATATTTGTTGTGTTCTTAGTTAGTTGAAACCAACTAAGGGGCCCACTTGGGAGGTGGAATATATTTAGGTAGAATAGATTCATTCCCTACAATTTCTTGTTTTCAACATAGAGTTATTATATTAGTCTTGCAGAAAGTTCCTGTAGCACTTGCAAAAAATGATCATGGTGGATGTTTTGAGTTGTTAACTAGTTTAGAATTCATTTTCCAAAGCTTTCTACAATTATTGATTGTTAGTCCAAGTGCTTTTACTTTTTTTCATAGTAGTATAGATTCCTTTTATGCATTTTACTTTCCTTTAGCATAGGTGTTAAGACTTGGAAGAGACCAAGAGACAAAAAGTGGTGTGGACTTTTACCAATAAGCACACTTTTTCTTCCTCTTTCATTGAAGAGAGTGATATTGAAAATAATGTCTTGGAAGATGTTTGTCCCCAACCAACATTGGGGCATCAGCCTGTTGAGATTGAGGATACTCCCACTACATCTTCTTCCACTAGACTTAGATGGGCTAAGTAGACATTGGATTCAGCATGACCATTGGCAAGAAATCCTTTTGATTCAAGGAGGACAAGATCACGACACAATTCACTCCCACATGCTTATATTGTAGTTGCTTCAGATCCACAATCCTTTAAAGAAGCATCAAGTATTCCAGAATGGGATAGGGCAATGGAGAAAGAGTATAACTCTCTTATGAGAAATGATACATGGGACTTAGTCTCTCTTCCTAAGGGAAGAAAATTAGTTTGATGCAAGTGGATCTATCAAACCAAATTTGCAGCGGATGGAAGTGTTAATAAACATAAGGCTTTCCTTGTTGCAAAAGTTTTTTCTCAAGTACCAAGCATTGATTACACTAAGACCTTTGCACCAGTGGCAAAGATGAACTCCATTCACTTGACAATAGCTATAGCAACATCTCAGATATGGGTTATTCATCAGATGGATGCAAAGAGTGCATTTTTGAATTGTGATCTATATGAGAAGATATATATGGAGCAGCCACATGGGTTCATATAGGATGCTACCTTGGTTTGCAAATTGAAGAAGTCTATCTATGGACTTAAGCAAGCTCTAGGAGCTTGGTATGCCAAGATGGATCCCTTCCTTCTCTCCAAAGGCTTCATCAGATGTCATTCCAATCTAAATGTCTATATTTATCAGAGGGATGATTCACATTTTCTCCTTCTACTTTATGTGGATGACTTGATCATTATAGGAAGTATTGCATCCATCATTGACAATGTTAAGCTACTTTATAGGATAGGTTTTTGATGACAAACTTGGGACTAATACACTATTTCCTTGGTATAGAGATACATTACTATTCATTAAGGATAACACTATCATAGCCCAAGTATGCTCTTGATCTTCTAGCTCGATCTCACATGAGTGACTACAACGCTGCAGCTACCCCATTCCTTTTAGATGTTAAGTTAGAAACAAAGTGTTCCTCTCCACTTGTTGATGTTAATTTTTATAGACAGTTGGTGGGAAGCCTCATCTACTTGACACATACATGCCTTGATATTTCATTTGCAATTGACATGGTTTCTTGCTTCAAGCAAAAGCCACATGAACTTCATTGGAAGGAAGCCAAATGCATTCTACATTACATCTAGGGTACACATACACATGGGATACACTATGTAGCTGGTACATGTCTTTAATTAGTGGGATATACAGACTCAGACTATGTAGGGGACCTTGATTATTGCAAGTCTACTTTAGAATATGTGTTTCATCTTGGTTTCGGCCCCATTTTTTGGTAGAGTAAAAAGAAAAACAACATTGCTCTTTCACCAAATGAGGATGAGTATCAAGGAGCTATAAATGTAGTGATAGAGGCTATTTGGCTATAGCAAATTCTAAAGGAATTTGGATTTGATCTACCCCAACCCATAGTCATCCATTGTGATAACTAGAGTGTTGTTGAAATCTCAAAACATCTAGTTCAACATCAGTGGACAAAACATACTGAGGTTCATATAGACTGCATCACAGAGCTTATCCATGAGCAGGTCATCACACTGTAGTATTGTCCTACAAAGTAGTAGGTAGCCAACATCTTCATTAAGCCCTTTATAGAGGTCAAGTATATTCATTTTTGAGATATTTTGGGGGTGAGGGATTTTTCACCAGGGGGTCACATGATCCTTCTCTTCTATATTGTACATATCTCTCTTTTTGGAGGAGGGTTTTTGCCATGAGGTTTTCCCTCTTTCTCCATTTGTGGAGAGATTTCAATGTATTTCAACATTGTATTGTACTGGGGTACCTCACATGACATAGTAGTCGGGACCCATTTTGCATTTCATCATAACTTTTGTAAGCTTAAGTGCATTCCCCTAAGTTGAGCTTAAGGGGGGTGTTAGTGTAAATAATTATTATTTACACTTTACTTAAGTTTACTTAGGATAAATGCATTATTTTATTATTTCTTAGTTTAGACACCTAGGATTTTGCATACTCATTTCAGTTGTCATGTTGACAACACAGGAGTAAGAAACTCCAATTTAGCACATGGCATCTACATCACTAGAGTTTGCATAAACAACTGAGTCGTCATGTAGACAACAGAGTTGTTCATACTATTATTTTAGCACATGGTGTCTACAAAATAATTGTACATGCTACACCTTTGTAGGCTTATCTTCTCATCATCACACTAACTCTTGTGCTTAATGGAGGATAACCCACATCTAGTGGACATGTGCCCAGTTGTAGGACTTATCATGTTGCTAACTCCTAGGCATTCTAGATGCATTATAGAGGCCTTTATATATAGGCACCTCTAGTGTACTATACAATGGAATTGAATATCATATTGGTTTTTTTATCATACTCTATTGGTCTTTTGTGCTAGTTATTGTGCTTCTTGGTCTTGGGTGAATTTTTTCCTAAGGCAAATTCTTACAACCCCAACAATTCTGTAGCTTGCAGATAGTTCTACTATCACTTCTGATGGGATAATAGAAGACATAGTAGTAACCCTAGACTCTCTAGAGTACCCTAAAAATTTCATGATTTTATCCCCAAAAGTCAATTTATCTAGTTACCCTATCATTCTAGGACAACCATGGTTAGCTACAGTCGATGCAAATATAAGTTGTGGGTCAGGGAGTATTACCATATCAGATGGATAGGCAACAAAGAAATTTGACTTGTATCCTCCAACACAACCCCAACTAGATTTAAGCACATTTGTATAGCTAGATTTAGGGGATGGAGATGAAGAGCTAAACTCTATAGTGCAGTTTATGATGTTACATAGACAGTCTTCTTTGAAGTTGCAAGAGGAAGATTCCTTAATTTGGAGTATTCTCAATAATACTTGTGTTGTAGAAAAGGATGTATCTAATAGTTTTATATCGGAACTAACTACATATGAGGAATTCAATGAGAATTATTTTTTCCTAAGGAGCCAAAAATTATCCAATAGCTTTTACAATGTGAACTAGATACAAGTACAATCTCTAAAGTTGCTATGGTTGATCTCACAACTACTGTTGAGTTGTCAAAATGTCATAATCTCCATGTCAATCACAAACTGCCTCTCTTCAAGAACATGAAAAGGCTTTTGCATGGGACTATGGGGATATGAAAGGGTTAAGTCCTACATTATGCACTCATAGAATATCTATCAATGAAGGGTGTTTTCCAATCTGTCAACCCCAGAGGAGGAGTAATCAAGCACTCAGAGAAATAGTTAAACTCAAACTCCAAAAGTTGTTTGATGTTGGTGTTATATACCCTATATCTAATATTAGATGGGTCTCACCTCTGGTTATAGTACCTAAAAAGGGAGAGAAATGACAGATTTGTGTAGATTACAAAGAATTGAATAAAGCAACCAAGAAGGATCACTTTCCTTTACCCTTCATTGATCAAGTTCTGGATACTCTGGCTGGTAAGAAATATTTTTCTTTCCTAGATGGGTATAGTGGTTAAAATTAGATAAGTATAGCTCCAGAAGATTAGGATAAAACCACATTTCCATGCCCATGGGGTACTTTTGCATATTTTGTCTTGCCATTTGGCCTATGTAATGCTCCAACAACATTTCAAAGAGTTGTGATCAACATTTTTGCTGATATATCACATGATTATATATAAATATACATGGATGATTTCATAGCATTTGGAGTTTCCTTTGAGGAAGCCTTAATAAATATTGAAAAGGTTCTTGTCTAGTGCAAGGAACATATCACTCAATAGTGAGTAATGTTTTATGCTCATGCAGGAAGGAGTGGTGCTTGGTCATTTTATATCAACTACAGGAATAAAAGTGGACCCGACTAAAATAGAGATTCTAACATTACCCATACCTATAAAATTAAAGGATGTAAGATCTTTTTCAGGTCATGTTGGCTATTATAGACGTCCATCAAAGAATTCAATAAGATAACTAGTCCTTTGTCTACACTATTGACTAAAGAAGCTGAATTTAATTGGACATCTACATGTAATGAAGCCTTCCTACAACTTAAGAAACTCCTAACAAAAACACCAGTTCTAAAGGGACCAGATTGGTCAAATCCATTTTATATCCATATTGATGCATCAGACTATGTTGTGGGTGTTGTATTAGGACAAAACCCTATTAATCTTGAAAATGTAATCTACTACATTAGTAAAAGCGTCCATGGTCCTGAACTAAATTACATAGTAATCGAGAAATAAATTTTAGTTGTATTCTATGCATTGAACAAATTCTAACATTATGTAACTAGATATCCTATTTTTATTCATACTAACCACTACACTATAAGGTACTTAATAAACAAACCTGTTGTAACTGATAGATGGCTCTTGTCATTGCAAGAGTTTGATATTACCATTATTGATAAGCTAGGAAAGTCCAACATCATTGTTGTTTATTTTTCGAGACTGCACCTTGCTGATGAAGATCTAACTCCAATTGAAGATACCTTTCTAGATGAGCACTTGTTCCACATAGCAACTCATACAACATGGTATGCATCCATAGAAAACTATCTTGCTACAAGTAGAATGCCCCCACACTTCTCTCACAAGGATAGGAGGAAGCTAGCAGAGAAAAATTTTCATTACTCATGGATAGATAATTAATAATCTCTTCTATACTAGACCAAATCAGGTCATGAGGAGATGTGTTAGAGAGGATGAGATATATGGCATACTATATGCCTATCATGATGAACCATGTGGAGGACATTTTGTAGGAAAAATAATAGCAATAAAGGTACTTACAACTGGATATTATTGGCCAACATTACAAAAGGATGTAGCAAATTATACCACCAAGTGTGACAAATGCCAGAGGATGAGGTTGACCAACCAAGTTAGATGAGATGCCATTCAATCCATAGATTATTGTAACACCCTTTGACAAGTGGGCTATGGACTTTATAGGTCCAATTAACCCACCATCAAATGGAAAATCCTACATCTTACTATGCATCGATTATTCAACTAAATGGGTAGAGGTCAGGGAAATGAAAAATGCAAGAGATGAGAAAGTAGCTAAATTCTTATATGAAGAAATATTCACATGCTATGGAGTTCCCAGAGAACTTGCCACAGATCAAGGCACCCAGTTTACATCAAACTTGATCACTAAAGTTATGAAAGAATACAACATAAGGCACCAAAAATCTAGTCCTTATCACCCTCAAGAAAATAGGTAAGTAGAGGTCACCAATAGAGAAATTGAAGCCATTCTGACCAAGACGGTGCAAATACACAAGAAGGATTGGAGCAGCAGGTTAACTAAAGTTGTATGGGCATACCAAACTACATGGAAGACAACAACTATATTTACTCCATTTGAATTTTTGTATGGAAAAGTAGTAAATTTGCCTATTGAATTTGAATATAAAACATTGTGCACTACCTTAGAATTGAACATCAGTCTTCGTGCAATACAACAAGATAGACTTCTCCACTTGAACTCACTAGATAAAATGCAAAAGACAACATTGGAAAGAATAGAGATCATTTAGCAACAGTGAAAGAAGTGGCATGACACACATATCAATAATAAACAATTCTAAGTGGGAGACTAGGCTCTCCTATATGATTCTTGTTTCAAAGAGAATTTAGGGAAATCGTGGACTCGGTGGCTAGGATCTTATGAAATTCAGTATGCATTTGATATTGGAGCAGTCCAGCTGATAACCATTGATCCTATCTAGTTCAAATTGCTTGTCAATGGCCATTAGTTATGCCTCTATCACAAGGTATAGACCAAAGACGAGTTCCTACAACTGTTCCAACTAAACAGTTTCCCAGCTGACATAGTTCCTACAGCAAAAGATGAAAACATTCTTCCTATAGTCATACCATGAAAAACCCTCACTAAGCACTCATAATAAAACCTCATCTAATCTGAGGTCCATTCTTTCATTCATTTTTCCTTTTCTTCATATCAACTCATCTCATTTCTTTATCTATCATCCACTCACACTCCACGTAACCCACAAATTCTATTTTTACTGCTTACAATAAACCATACCATTAGCACATTTTTTTGCAGTCATCAAACTTTGCCATCTCTTCATTTTACATGTAGAAGTATGCTCTCAAATTTTAGGTACAGTATTTTTTACTCTTTATTCATTTTTAGCACATCGGTTTCAATATTTATATATAATACTACATTAAATGTAACATATAAGCCTTAAGCTAGTTTCTCATTCTTGTGCCAAAATATTTAACTATAAACACTTGTCAAAATTTAGTGGGGAGGTGAGAAAGTATATTAATTTCCAAATTTCATCTCCACATCACCTTAGTCATGTCCATATTATAGGTTGTACTTTGGTGGTGGTTTGATTTTAATTTTAAAATCTTTTTGTATTTGTTGTACCTTTTCATTACAATTTTGGGAAAGATCTTTTGTGATTGACATGACTGAAAAAGGAATATGATTTATTATGAGAACACTTCCAATTAAACCTTGATTTCACTCATAATTAATTGCATCATTATTGTACATGACAATCATAACGGAGTCTTGTTAAGAATGTGGTATCAACATTTCTCGAAAAAAATCAATTTGAAATTTTGAGAAGAGGGTATTTGCAAAAGTAAAACTTATCAGGGTAGTGAAAGTGGAGAAATTTGATACTAAGCATTTTGAAGGTGGGAGGAAAGTTGTGGAGATATGAGTCATTTGTTCATAGTATTTTAATTGTGGATGTAGAAGCAGTCTGACAATTTCATGCCTGTGGATGGCTCGACTACTTCCTATAGTTAACTAAACTTAATGAAGAAGTAGAAATGGAATTTATGAGAATATTTGATGAAGGGGAAGCCATAGCATGGGGATTAAGAGTGATTTCTACTGAGGAGTGGATAGTAGAATTCATAAGACTACCAACTAATGGGGAGCATTATCCAAATGAACATGATGCTATGTAGTCACAGGTGCAATTCTCTTAGCTGAGTGACCCCCAACTAGACATTTCAAAGAAAGGGTGTAAAAGACTCTCTCTTCCAACTCCATATCTAGAATTGGCAACCCATATCATCAAGTATTTGACTTGCAAAGGTAGGTTTTCAAATTTGCATGCTCACCATTTTAAGTTGCTTAGTTGTATAAGACATAACATTCAAATTAATGTCCCCAATTTCCTTTATAATATGTTGTGTATTAGTGCTAAGGAAACTTAGAAAGGAAATGCAAATTCTATTTCTCATCATGCCCTCATCAAAATTTTACTTGAAAGGTCTCTTAGGGATTCCTCCCCTATGTCATGGGTAGACTTTGTTGGATTTGAAACCTTGCAGCCTCAATCCAACACTGTTCTACAAAATTTAGGGAATGAGGAAGAAATTACAAAGTCGAGTCAGAATCCAACTAAAATAGAAAAAGAACTAGCATTACAATCTTCTGATAAATTTTTTGAGCCTATTTTAGAAGGTGATATACCTAGCTCTTCAAGAGACAAAGGTAAGTGTAAGGTTGGTAAAGAGAACCCTAATCTTGAAAAGGAAGCCCAAAACACTTTTGTTAAAGTAACAAAGAGAAAAAGGTTTGTTCTCGTAGAAACCACTCCTACAACATCTACCCTAGTCATGCCTAAACCAAAGCAGACCTGCAAAATGGTCAAAGCTAAAGAGGTTCATATGTGTAGAAGCCCTCGTATGCAAGGTCAAGTATCCCTAGTTTCCACTGAAAACCTAAATGCTCCAATTTCAAAATCTCCTACAAAATCAGTAGTTGGGAATATTCCAAATGACTCTCCTATACAATTGGAACTGCCAAATGTGAAAATAAATGAAAATGATCCTATTAATGAAATGCCACAAGGGAGTAAGGAAATGTGTAGTCAAACCCCATTGTTGTCCCATAAAAAGCCCCTAACAATGATCAACTTGTCATGCCACTAGTCCCTAAATGTTCTAATGTTTATCTCATACCTTATAGATCCTCCCGATATACCCATTACTTTTAGCAAGTTGCTAAGGAGCAAAAGAAGAAATCTATGGCTCAAGAATTCCCTTCATCAACAATTCAATCTATATTATTTGGTCTATACAATCATTTCATTTTTTAAAAAGGCCTTGTGGAAGCAAGAAAGGAACCAAATGTAAAAAGTAATATTTGATAAAGATAAGGAAATAGAGTCACTAATAGAGCAACTTGAGAAATAGAAACAACAAATGAATAAAGTTTTAAAGTTAGTTGACTAGGCAATGGCTTGTAGGCCACCACCTAGGGTGTATTCCCTTTGTATGAAGGAACAATTTATGTTATTTCAACTGATGATGACAATAAGGGATGTAGATTGTGAATTTAAAAATGCTTAAGATTTCTACAATGTGTATCAGACTTTGTCTTCATGGTAGAAGAATTTGTTGTGTGAACTTCACTTACATAATTTCATAATTCCACATGAGATAGAGTGAAATCCTCTGCTTTACATAGGAGATGTTCACCTCAAAGCTTTAATGTCCTGGATGCACAATGAGACAAATCATGATAGGTAGTTGGATACCTATAGAAATCTTGAGAAATCTGAACCATTACCATTACAAGATGAATCACATAAGCCTAATAACCATCTAAGAGACTAGTTCAAATTAATCTATAGAAGCCCAAAACCAGAGATTGGAGAGAAAGTGTTTGCAGAAAGAGAAAAGGTGTATAGAGAGTACCAAACACTTCCAAACTTTACACAACAAAGAGCTATTACAGGGCTTAGGAACCAATGGAACCAATTTCCAAAAGCCTTCAAAAAGGTAGAACCACATAGCACTATCAATTATGAGGCAGTTGTTAATAGGGTGGCTAAGTATCTGCAATTGGGAAGAAAAATCAAAAAGGAATTATGGATTCCATTGAATTTTTAGCCTTCTACCCTTCTTTGGCCTCTTTATGATAATAATGCTACCAAACTAGATCCATTAGTTGAGGAACACATGGGTGAACAATGGAAGCACACCAAAGGGTTCTTCTACACTTTCAAAAGTGGGAAGCAAGGGAAAACTATAGTGGGAGATTTTAGAGCTATGGCAAAGAAGTATAATGCTTAAGGACAAGCATTTTCATAGTGGGTGGCAGATGATGAGGTATATTAATGTCTCAATTCTAATGTAGTTTTTATAGTTTGTACTTATTCTCTGTGCTTTGTGAAAAAAACATTTCCTAAACATTTATTTAAATATCTTGTGAACTTATGCCAGAAACAACTAGAACTTACTAAACCTATGGGTAGTGTGTATGACATACTTTGCTTAATATTATACATAGAATTCAATATTTCATATAAATATTTTAAGCTATGTTCTAATTTTTGAATAAGAGTAGGAATGCTATCTTGCATATGTATTCCAAATGTTTCTAACCTTCAAGAAATGGAAGGCAACACAAAAGGTGGTGATTACTACATTAAAAGGGAGAAGAATGTTGGAGACTAATCATGGAAAGGAAAGCATGATTCAGTTCTTATAGATAAGCCACGCCTGTAAAGGAATTATCATTCCAAAAAATCCAGGAAGACTCAACTTGCTATATTTACTATGAGTCAATATTTTGTTGCTTAATAAATGTACTATGTCATGGTTGATCTTCCTTCTTTTTTGGTGATAATTGTTCAAGACTTTTTATGTCATGTTTTCAATCAGTACTCTATCCTTTATTTAATGGAAGGGGGATTGTCTTAGTAGAGGGAGGAGGAAAATAGATAATGCTAGTTTAAGACTTAGGAGTTACTCTTTTTCTTCATGAATTATTATAGTCAATGTAATCAAAGAAGGATTCTAATGAAAGAGTAATTTTGGAATATTTGTTGTGTTCTTAGTTAGTTGAAACCAACCAAGGGGGCCCATTTAGGAGGTGGAATAGATTCATTCCTTGCAATTTCCATTTTTCAAGATAGATTTAGTGTATTAGTCCTGTAACATTGTTATTGTGAAAGTTCCTACATCACTTGCGAAAAATGATCATGGTGAATGTTTTGAGTTGTTAACTAGTTTAGAATTTATTTTCCCAAGCTTTCTATAGTTATATGTTGTTAGTACAAGTGTGTTTGCTATTTTTTCACAATAGTATAGATTCCTTTCATGCATTTTACTTTCCTACAACATAGGTGCTAAGACTCTTAAAGGAACTTAGTGCACATATTGTGCTGACCCATTTCAAGTCCTACATCCCTAGGTTGACAATTCAAGTGTAATTCATGATGGAATAGGTAGTCTTCAAAATAGATATATTATCCTTGAGGGAGATAATGGAGTGATTAACTTCATCTATTATGAAACCCTTATACCCTCCAAGAAGAAATGATATGAAATCACTTCATGAGCCACCCTTTTCACTTTTTATCATTTCCTTCCCTTCATAGCAAGACTTGTCACTAGAGAGATAACTTCCTCTAAAATATGAAATGAGATACCATTAACCATGACTTTTCTATCCTCTCAAGAATTAACAAACAACAGGGAACAACTTTCATTATATTCGTTCAATGCCTTCATGAATGAGATAATCCTCCCTCCTTTCGCATATACCAAACTAGTGGTTTCCTAGCATTGTCTTGTACTATAGAAGGCTCAATTTGCAGAAGATCACCCCCCATCTCTGCAATTTTTCCTAAGATTCTCTCCTTCCCCCAAACCAAGAGGCAATTACTAAGAATGCAGTCACACTTAGGCTCAAAAATAGTGGGTCTTAAGCATTCATAAAGGCCTTTATTGTTAATAATATCTACGTCCCATCTAGACATATTTTTCATGTGTCGATCACCTTTATCCCTACTCTAGTCTTTTCCATCATTCCCAATAAGCCCAAACCATTCAAAATTTTAACTTTTACTCATCACAAAGTATGAGGACATGCACAAAAAAATTATTAAAAATACAGTCATCTCAAACTTCAATCTTCTTTCCATTTTGGACCATGCGAATTTATTATCACAATTACCTTTTCGCCACTCCTTGCTATCTATGCATAATGACTTTTTCCCATCTACCGACTCAGCAACAAGTCACTATAATTTTAAAAGATCCTCTAGCTAGACTTAGTAATGCTTAATTTCTTTAATCACTAAATCTCTTACCAAGTTTTTTAAGGCTTTAAATGCCTTCCAACACTATAGGTCCTTCACATTTAGACCTAACACCACCATTCCATCATCCACCCCATTTCCCTCCCAAAAAATATGATGCAATTCAAATCTTTTTAAAATAATAAATAAGTTTCTAATGTCTTCTAGAATTCTTTTAATTGCTCAACCTTCATTTATGATGCCTTTTATAGTTTCAATAATAATTTTTGAGCCATCTTCAATCTCCATGTTTTCCCATCTAATGTTGATCACCATTTTTAGACCCTAGAATAGAGCCATAGTTTTCACAATATTGTTGGAAACTTTTTCCAGATGTCTAGCATAGGCCAAAAGCATCCTACCCTCACTATCTCTAACTATACCTCTACCAGTTGATCCCTCCTTTCTAGCAGCACCATCAAAGTTGAGCTTAACCCAGTTCTCTCTTCAAGGTTTCCATCGTGTCCTATTCCTTGCTAGTGGATTGGAATTATCAATCTCCATGAGCCCCTCTTTTAGACTCTAGCTCTTGGGATTCCTAATTTACATCTAATTGGGGGATTGCCAGTTTCCTCCACTTGTAGCTCTTCATATTTTCGACCAAAAGTTTGCAAATCATGTTCGCAACAACCTCCTCAATTCCCTCTTTATTCCTAAATGCCCTATTATTTCTCTCCTTCTAGATACCCCAACAAACATGGGAGAGATTACCTTCCACATTTGAGGAAGGAGGGGGTGGATAAAAGGGTCTTGCCAACTCTCAAAAAAAATCTCAATTTCCCTATTAAACACCCAATTCAAATCCAATTTATGTAATAGCCTCCCCCATACATTAGAAGAATACTTACATTGAAGGAACATATGGGTAATATTCTCCTCCACTTTCTTGCACAAATAGCATTTGTTGGATAATTAGAATCCCCTTTTCATGAGATTATTAATAGTGAGGATTTTTCCATGAATGGTGGTCCACCAAAAAATATTGATCTTCAGGATCAAATGGTTGAACTAGATATTCCCCTAGTAATTAGGTGCTAAGACTTTTTCAAATATTAGTTTGTAAGTAGACCTAATAGAGAATTCCCCCATCGAGGTAGCCTTCAATTTAAAAATATCATTTTGGGCTGCTCCCAGGATTCTATAACCTTCAAGTAGGCCATTTAGCTCCCCAATCAACTCCCCACAATTAAAGGCATTCTATTTCAATTCAACCTTTTTTCACTTCCTCCCTGGACCAATGAAATTGACAACCTTATTCTTCACCTAGTCTTGTGGGTGATCCCAAAGGGACCCATACTTCATTCTGGCAAGAGATTTGTTAGCAAACCATGTATCCTCCTAAAAATTAACTTGATTTACATAACTCACCAACCACCTCACACCTTCCCTCAAAAGACTTATGTTTCTCATTATATTACCCCAAACCTTAGATCTCATTGGAAAATCATTTCTCCAGATGCAGTGAGAAAAATTTGAATTTCCCAGATTCTTGGCTTTCAAAAATTTTCACGAATTGGCCTCCTCCTTCATCAGATTCCACCCCACCTTCATAAGAAGCACAAAATTAAAATCAAGTATCCTTCTAACTCCTAAACCTCTCACTTCCTCCCAACCAAAAGAAATTTCTTTGGATTTTCTCCAATTTATCTTCCATGGCTTGAGTGATTTTGAACAAAGAGAGGAAATACGTAGGAATGCCTTGAAGGGATGAAATCAGAAGCTGAAGCTTACCCACACTACTTAGGTTTTTACCTTTCCACCCAATCAACTTCTTTTCCATTTTCTAGAATGGTATTCCAAAAGTTATTGCTTACATCTTTCATAGTCAAAGGGAGCCCCAAATATGTATTGGGGAGCAAGGTAGTATTACACCCCAAAATGTTTAAGATTGTCTGCTGAATATCTAGAAGAGTGTTAAAGAAGAACACCTTGCTTTTATTCAAATTAATTTTTTGTCTAGCATTAATCACATAAAATTCTAGGACAAATTTCCAAGCCTTAGATTCCCCTACAGAGGATTCCTCGCTTAGGAAAGTGTCATCCACAAACTATTGTATCACCTCTGGCAGAAGTGTAGAAGCAGGCTTAATACCTTTGATCTCCCCACTTTCCATCTTTCTCAGGAAAGCCCTACCCAACACTCCCGCCACCATAATGAACAAGTAAGGAGAGATAGGGTCCCCATGTCTTAGTCTTCTCTCCTCACCAAAGTTCCCCTAGGGAAAACCATTTACTAGCACTAAATAATTAACAGTCTCTATCATTGATTTAACCATCCTTATAACCTTTTGACTAAAACCAAATTTAACCATAACATTATACAAGAAACTCCAGTTGATCCTATCATAAGCTTTTGAGATATCAAGTTTCAAATGCATAAGCACATTACCACTCTTCTCTATAGAGTGAAGAACCTCATGACTAGTTATGGCTACATCAAGGATTTGACGCCTCGAAACAAACCCATTCTGGGTTTTCCCAATAAATTTGTGCAGCAATGGTTTCAACCTATTCACCATAATTTTAGAAAAAACTATTATAAGTAAAGTTACAAAGGCTAATCAGCCTAAAATCGGAGAGAGCCCCAAGGACCTTGACCTTAGGGATAAGGAAAATTAGGGTTTTATTGAGTTTCTTGAGAAGCTTCCCAACTTTGAAAAATTCATGGGCAGCCCAAAGAAGATTTTTTTTAATCATCTCCTAGAAGTGTTGGATAAAAAACCAAGGGGAAACCTTTAGGGCCTAGGGATTTATAGGCTTTCATAGAGTAAATAGCTCTATGAACTTCCTCCTCAATGACCAACTATGTTACTTCCTTATTCTCCTCCGCTGAGATCACTGCGGGTATGGAATTAATCAGCCATTGTCTATCCTCCTCCTTGAAATTTATATGCTCCTCTTTATAAGAGTTCTTGAAGTAAGTAGTAGCCCAGCTACCTATTTCTTTAGTTGTAGTAAGCTTCACATTACTATCATCTTTGACAACAACAATAGTGTTTCTCCTTTTATGGATGGATGTTGACCTATGAAAAAAAGTAGTATTCCTATCCCCTATCTTGAGCCATAAAACCCTTAATCTTTGCTTCTAGAAGTTCTCCTCTCTATTCATTGTTTCTTTCCAAACGTTCCTACAGTTTTCCTCTTCCAAAATCATATGTTTAGTATGTTGCTTGTTTCATTTATTTATCATGATGTTGTATCATTTCTTAGTTGAGACTTCTTACTACTACTTTCTATTAATGATTCTATTGGTAGGTTAGCATGTTAGATGTTTCTTATTTCATGTGTTATTAATAGACAGTTTACTGCTAAGAATGATCTCAAGAGAGAACTCCAACTATCTTGTACACAATTTGAGATACATGCTTGGGGGATATGATTAGGGCCCTTGAGGTCTCATGATTCCATTATAATGGGGAGGAAATTGGCATAGTTGATTTTATTCAATTGTATCTCTTTTGATAGATTTGTTTCACTATGATGTTGCTTATTCTTATTTTGTATATTGATGGTGTAGATTAGATGGATGTATGCTATTATAGTATGTATTTTAGCTTTGTTCAAGTTCTTAGATTTACTTCTTTTATCTTGAGTGATCATGCCTTGATTTACATGGATTTGGTACTCCTCCGTGTGGAGGTTTAATGTGTTCATGCTTCCCTAGTTGCAGCTTTGTCTTACTATCCATTTTTTATCACTAGGGAAGTGTGTTCTCTCATGTGACTAAGAAAAGTCTTGCACAAGAATGCACTCTCTCACATGGTATCACAAATTCTCACAAGAGTATGTACTTTCTCACATGGCAAATAAGTCTCACACGAGCCTGGTAGGGAAATTCCCCTAGCTCATGAGGAATGCTCACACAGGAGTCTATTCTATCTTATGCAAGTATGGAGGCTATTTTCTCATGTGGAAAATAGTGAGTATTTGCACATACTTTGAGAATATGTCAATTATAGTTTTGAATACCCTTTAGGGTCCTACATCTTCCTATATTAAAATAGATCAGCTGTAGGGTGTATAAAATATATCGTTAAAGTATAAGTTGGCATACTCTTCATTTTCATACTTAAGATATATTTTAATATATGTGATAATTTATTTGATATAGGTTCCATCCCTCTAGGAGTTAAGATAAAGATTTTATAAAAGTTTAGGGCTTCACAGTTTCAGACTTCGTCAAACTTTAGGGCTTCAGGATTTCAGACTTAGACAATTTCAGGGTTCTGAATTTGCCTTTATGCATGGTGTCTAGTAGATGAGTGGTTGTAACCTTGAGACCTCATCTTGTGCATGACCATTTAAGGGACTCTACTTTTAATTCTTGATTATGATATGGTTAGTTGGAAATGGACTTGTATGTTTAACCATGTTAGGAACTTTTACTTTGTGCTTAAAAAGAACATATTTCTTTCGATTGATAGTTCAGTATTCCCTTCTTGGTATTTGTTGATGTTATCTAAATCTCCTTTGAGTATTCGCATGATTCATGCAATCTTTGGATTGTAATTGATGATTTAGTTCCTGGGGATCTCTAGAAGTGTTTATAAGACTTCTACTGGTGTAGGTGGACAATGTGAGTTTAGCCATGTTCCCTACTTCATTATCTTGAGTAGATGTTTCATTCTTGCACTTGGTTACTTTATGTTGTTGTTAAGTAACTTATCTTAAGAAAAAAATTATTCAATGCATACTTAATCCTTGTGTTCCAAGGATACCTAGGTAGGGCATTACATATGGTATCAGAGCCAAGTTCAAACATTTGGATCTCTGTGTTTATGTTTCCCATATGGTTGTGATTGTCGTTGTGTGAGTGTGAGTGTCTCTTTGTGATCTCATTATTTATTGTTGCTTGGGTGCCTACTTGGGATGAACTTTCTTACCTAGTAGATGTAACTCAGGTAATGTGAGGAAAGGAAGTGAGTCTTTCCTTATTATGTAGATGAAATCGATGGGCATGTGAGTTTAGCCATGTTCCCTACTTTATTCTCTTGAGTATATGTTTCATTCTTGCACTTGGCCACTCTATGTTGTTGTTAAGTAACTTATCTTAAGAAAAAAAATTATTCGGTGCATGTTTTATCCTTGTGTTCCAAGGATCTCTGGGTGGGGCATTACAATTTGTTCTTACTATCCTTGGATTGTCCCTATGTATATTGACCAGGTTTGATAGTCAAAGGCAACAAATCTATAGCTATTAGCCTCTCACTATTCACCCCCTTAAACTTGACCTAACCATGACATTCAAAGACTCTTCATCTTCTCATGACAATTTAATTAACCTATGCTTGTTAAGCTTCCAAATTGATAGGGCGGGGGCCCTAGCTCGATTGGCTAAATCTTCCCGATTGCAGGGGGTTGGTCATGGGTTCTAGTCTCCCCCATTCTCGTGGTACTGGTGGGCATGTCACGCCAGCGCTACCGGTCACGTTAAAAAGTTTACCAAGCGCACTGCAGTTTATAGGGGGGTCGTGTTGCACCGATTCCTGCAGTCTAAAAAAAAAAAAAAAAAGCTTCCAAATTGATTGTTTGATTACTATGATAGTTACAAGTTGTTAACCAAACATCTTCCCATTTTTTTAAATTATTGAGCAACTTTGAGCTAGTTCGTGACTTTTAGCTTGGATTACCTACAAAACAATGACATTCTATGATTTCACAAGTTTTAGTTTTGACACCCATGAAACAACAAAATTTTATAGTTCCATAGGTTGCAATTTGGGGCCTTGCAAAATAGTGAAATTATGTTATTTCACAAGGTGCCTATATCAACCTTACAAAATGGCAATCTTGATTCACTTTGACCTTTCATAACTTGATTATTACAAATGGATTACGAATATCTTACATCTTAGACTCTAACACAATATCAATGACCAAATATAGTACAATCTCTCACATAGTGACTCTTTAACTTCTGGGATGCTCTCCCTTTAAGTGCTTCTGCACCATTGCACAATGGAAATATTTTCTTTTTGTATGCTAAAATGGATACTATTCAATGGTATGGAAAATAATTGGTTGGCACTTGGACAATAATTTTAGTTTCTATGTTTTTATTCTATTTGATACAATGTTTGAACTAAAGTTGTTTTTAAAAAATAGACAAGAAGAAATAATACAATTGCTGGAGAAAATGTTGACATGACATAGCTAGCTAAGGAAAGAAAAAATTTAAAAAGTGAGATGATTGATGAATTTGATGCCCCCTTGGGAGATTATCCTTTTAGAAACTACATGGGTGATCTCTTAAAAGAATACATGTAGAAAACATATCAAAGGGAAAATAGAAAATGAAGAAAGATATATGCAGGAAACATGATCATGAATAACATCACGATGATGGATATATTATGATGTATTATTCCAACTCGTTGTTTAACATTTATTTAACATAGAAATATATGGTGTGCACCAAGATATATGAACATATTATAAAATTTTAACAATTGAATAGACAAATTCTCCTATTCTAGTACCATGAGAACTATTAGTATCATATATTCATCTATAAACTACATGTATATTAAGACAGGTCAATGACAATTAACTTTGATATTTATTGGTTCAAGAGGAAATTTTTCATGTAGTTCTAATTCCTTTCCCTTGTAGGATATATTTTTATATGTTATGATTTCTTTGAGAGGCCTCTTGGAATTTTATTTGGCATATTCTTAGCCTCCATATAACTAGACACTTAAGTCACTATCTATGATCTTGTCATCAAGCAAACCATTCTAAAAATATTATTTGGTTGTAGTGGATGACAATACTATCTCTCTATTTATCTTAATGTGATTTTTCATAAGACCATAGAAAAAGAGGGAGTTGGTTAACATGAAAAGCATTATGTATCTCATACTCACCACAACTTTTATCTACAATCTTGAAGTTGATTTAGGATGTGGCTTTGGTGGATGATGACAATATTAAAGTGGTGAGATTAGTATAACATAAGAACTAGTAACAAATTTTTTCCTTTTGAAGTTTTAATTTGATTTTGTCCATGGCGAGCCCTAAGCCTCTAGACCCTCCACCTTGCCCTGATCTACAGATGGTGTTGAATTTGTATAGAGATTTGGAGGTCAAGATAGTTGGGTGTGGGTGTGTGGAGGAGGTAGGAAGGAATCTTTCTAACCCTAATCTTTTGGTTAGTGGGTTCTCCACTAGTTGCTTGGTGGTATATGGTTAGAAGATGACAAATGGGACTATGGGAGGTTGGAAGAGTGTTCTTGTAGGATCCCAGGTGGTTAATATTTCTAAGGAGGAATCCAAGATAGCTCATAATGCCAATGGGTTGGTGATCTCCCTCTTGGATGATTGGGTGGACTATGTTACCTCTGGTTTAAAATTTTGTGTGGTTGGGAGATTTGTGGCCTTCAGACCCATGATAGAGATGGTGCATAAGTGGGTCAACAAAAAATGGAAGATAAGAGGTAGTGTTGATATATGGGCTATGTCAAGTGGCCTATTCAATTTTAAATTCTCTACAGAGGAGGATTTCAATCTCATACTCTCAGGAACCTGGTATTATGGGAAGCATTATCTTGCATTGAAAAGGTGGCGCCCAAGATTTGATGCTAGTATAGAACTCAATAAGCTAGCTCCTATATGGGTAAGGCTACCTGGATTACCACTTGAATTTTGGGATGAGAAGATACTAAGGTGGATAGGAAATTCCTTTGGTCACTTTGTGACTATGGATAAGGTGACAATGCAAAACTCTAGATTGATTTATGCCAGATTCTATGTGAATGTGGCATTAAATTAAGCTCTTCCGACTATAGTTACCCTAAAAAATAAATGGGGAGAGAAATACCAACCCATAGAGTATGAGAACGTTGGGATTTTATATTAGAAATATGGGCAATTTGGACATCTTATTGTTGACTATAAAACCCAAATGCAGAAAGAGAAACAAAAAGTTGGATCCCCTGGAATAGTTAAAGAGATTGCCAGGGAACCCTCAGATGCCCCAAGACTAGAGGAGGAGATTGTTGATGTTCAAGATATAGAGGATAACATGACTCAAGATACCCTGGCTAAGAGAGTCAAGGGGTAGACTGTACCTGAAGTAAGGCTAGCTCTAGAGGAGAATAGGAGAATGGAAGAATACCCATTTAGACATGAGATAGAGGAACTAATAAGTTCACCATTGGGGGGGGGCTTAAGGAAGGAGCAATTATGGAGGGTGAAATAGTGGTACACCACTCCCTACCTAGTTTTCTAGTAAGCTAGGGTGATATGTGCTTGCAGGAACATGGTGAGGTAGACTATGGTACACAGAAACAGGTGTGCACTCCTCTAAGAGTGATAAAGGCCTCCCCAGCAGAGATTGTTGCTAAGGTGATGGAAAGTTTGGAGAAATTTGAGAGGGAATTAAGTCCTATCTCACTACAAAAGGATGAGGATGAGGAATGGGAGGTCAAAAAAAGAAAGAAAAAGTGGGGGAAGAAACCAGAAGTTGGAACCTATGGGACAGTGGGAAGACCAACTTGTAGAGCAACCAGGACAAAACAAGTAGCAAGGGACATGGCTAGTGGTAAGCAACTTACACTGGAGACTATAACAAGAGGTAAGAAATGAAATTTCTCTCTTGGAATCTAAGGGGGTTAAATAACCCCTAGAAGCAATATGCTCTAAAGCAATGTATATTTCAGGAAAAGGTTGATTGTGTGTTAATTCAAGAAACACAAATGTCTAGTGCTAATTTTGCTAGACTTGTTAGTCATGTCTAGCTAGGGCCTATCTTTGTACATATGGATGTTTATGGAGCCTCAAGGGGTATTGGAACCATGTGGAACACGTGCTTTACGACTAGGGCTGAGGTTTGGAAGGACAAATTTTTTATAATAACGAAGTTCCAAACTAGTAATCAAAAATGGGGTCTTGTTAACATTTATGCTTCTAACAACAAGGTAGGAAGGAAGGAAACTTATGAAAAGCTGAAAAGGATTATAAATACTATGAAGTATGAATAGTTAATATGTATGGGAGATTTTAATACCCCCCTCTATCACTCAGAAAAATTAGGAGGAAATAGAGACAACCTTGAAAGCTTGCAAGATCTTCATGATTTTATGGGTAGAATGGATTTTATTGATGTTGATTTAAGAGGGAACCCATTCATATGGACTAATAATAGAAAAGGAAGGGATCTAATCCAAGTAAGACTGGATAGATTAATGGTGTCAGGGAATTGGGACCAATTGGGTAATTCCCTTCTAGAGAATCTCACAAGAACTACCTCTGATCACTCCCCTCTAATGTTTCATTAGGAGGATGGTTTAAGAGGAGGATCAAAACCCTTCAGATATGAAATTATTTGGTAGTCCAACCCAAAATTCAAATATTTTATTCAAGAATGGTGGAATATAAAATTGATGGCACTGCCATGTATAAAACTAATGCAAAAGTTAGACGATATTAGGAGGAATGTTAAGGGTTGGGCTAAGATTTCCTTTGGTGATTTGTTCAAGATTAAAGGGGAAATGGAGGAAACACTTAAAAAGTTGCAAGAAGAGATCATGGAGGGTAATAAATTGGATGTTGCTACTCAAGAGGAGGAATAATATAGAAAAAAATGGAAGGATATCATTTTAAGGTAAGAAATTTATTGGAAGCAAAGATCGAGGGTTCAATGGTTAACTGAGGGAGTGAGGAACACTACTTTCTTCCATCGGTTTGCTTCAAATCATAAAAGAAGAGACATGATTAACAGGTTGGAAGGACAAGGGGGAAGGGAATATAAGGATCAAGAGGAGATGGGGAGACATGTGGTTGAATATTTCTATAAGGCCTATAAATAGGATAATAATATAGGAAATCAAGTTATCAGAAGAAGTTTGATAAATACAATCCCACAGGTGCTTGGTGATGTGGAAAATAATTGCATTTTAGGTAACATCATGGAAGAGGAAGTGAAAAGGGTTGTTTTTTTCATGAAAGCCTATAAGGCCCTAGGCCCTGATGGTTTCCCCACTACATTTTTTCAGCAATTTTGGGAGGTCATTAAAAGTGAACTGATATGGGCTTATAGAGATTTTTTCAAAACTAGGAAGATGATAAAAAGGATAAATAAAACCTTTATTTCCTTGGTCCCCAAGACCCCAACACCTATGAGTCTACTGGATTTTAGACCTATAAGCCTCT
Organism: Cupressus sempervirens; assembly: GCA_028749045.1. Classification (NCBI taxonomy): domain Eukaryota; kingdom Viridiplantae; phylum Streptophyta; class Pinopsida; order Cupressales; family Cupressaceae; genus Cupressus; species Cupressus sempervirens. The sequence goes on along the minus strand of CM053789.1, from coordinate 752,735,166 downwards.
GTAACACAGTGTATAAGATATTTACAAAAGTGAGTGAATAGAATTAAGCCTTTCCTAGAAAGTATTATAGGAACACCACAGAAGGGATTTGTGTTGGGTTGATAAATCCTAGATGTAGTGATTGCTACTCATGAAATAATACATTCTATAGAAAAGAATTAAAAACCTAGTATGGCTTTCAAGCTAGATATATCTAAGGCATATGATAAGGTAAAATGGGATTTCCTGTATGATGTGCTTGGAAGAGTGGAGTTTAATGATAAATTTATAAACCTTATCAAGATGATGGTAGGGATGGTTCAGTATAATGTCCTTTTAAATGGCTCTCCTTGGGTTAATTTTATTGCAGAAAGAGGACTAAGATAGGGTGATCCCCTGTCTCCTTATCTTTTTATTATGGTGGCAAAGGTGTTGGAGAGATCATTTTCTAAAATGGTTAATACAGGATGTGTGAAAGGAATAAAACCTGAAACTACTACTAATACTAAGGTATTACAACAATTTGTTGATGACATGTTTCTATTTGGTGAATCCTCTATTATGGAAGCTAAGGCTTGGAAAAGCATACTTAGAAATTATGAAGAAAGCTCAAGGCAGCAAATAAATTACTCTAAGAGTAAGCTTTGTTTTTTTAATACTAAGGCTATCATGTAGAGGAGGATAAGGAACATATTAGGTTTTCAGTCAGCCAACCTCCTAGACACATATCTTGGACTACCGTTAACCACTAGGGAGGTGCCTAATGAATTTTGGAACACTATTGTTGAAAGAACCCAAAGGAAGCTGGCAGGATGGAAAGGGAAGATTTTAAGTAATGCTAGTAAATAACAATTAATCTTTGCAGCCCTCCAAGGCATTCCAATCTATTTTTTGCCCCTTTTTAAGATTAATCAAAATATGGCTGACAAAATAGAGAAAATACAGAGGAACTTTCTATGGTCAGGAATGGAAGATAAGAACAAATTAAACGTCATTAACTGGGAGGAGGTCTATAAACCAAAGGAAAGGGGGGATTGGGAGTTAGAATACTTTTTGACCTGAATAAAGCTCTCCTTGTAAAAGTTGGATGGAGATTGGGAGAACAAAATACTGATTGGAGCAATATCATGAAAGCTAAGTATCTATCAAACTCCCTATTCTCCCATAATCTGTTTGATAATGATCTCCTAAGAGGTTCCAAAATTTGGATGAATATTATTAGGAGCAGGGGGTTGTTAAGGTAAGGGGTAAGATGGATCTTGGGTAATGGGCATAAAATAAGGTTCTGGGAAGATAGTTGGAAGAACTTGCAAAATGATACATACTCTAGGGCTTGCAATTGATAAGGGAAATGCAGATAAAAGAAATAACCATAGAAGGGGATTCCAAGTTAATCATTGATTTGGTGAAGGGAGTTTCTAAACCTAGCTGGAATATCCTAAATGTTACTGTGGATATAAGACATATTGTTGATGGGATGGAGAAAGTTAAATTGTAGCATATTTACTGAGAAGGAAATATGGTGGCAAATGTTGCTGCCGCCATGGGATTTGAATTACAAAAATTGACATGTTGGAGAAACTCAAAAAGTCTAAAGGAGGAAATAAAGGCCTTAATCGGCAAGGAAAAGGAGGGAAGCAAAAGTTAAGCATGATTTGGAAAATAAAGTTAAGTGCCAATTTTGGCAACATTATACCTAGGAAGATGAAATGTGCTAAATTTAATAGAAATTTTAAGGGGAAGTTGATAAGGCAACACCATACTGATTGGATAATGAATAGAGGTGATTTGAGGTGGAAATTATTTCACTGCTATGGTAATGCAAGGCGAGATTTGAATTACTTTCTTTTTGAAAGTATGAAAGCTTTTAGTACCAAGGTTGTCAATACATTCAGGGATGTATGAATAATAATGCTAAGTATGTGTGAATCCCATCATAATTTTGATTGGGATTTTGAAGCAACCCAAAAATTGGTTTGGGAGATGATTAAAACCACTATTGGTGTTAATCGTAGAATTGTTGTGATATTGGTAAGTAATATTTACAAGAACACTGACAGTAAAGAAATTCAAATGCGAATTACTGAGGTTGACGGGGCAGAAATCAATGAGGAGAAGATGGGTGGAGATTTGAATAGACTGGAACCATCGAAGATTGAAAATTTTAAGGATAGAATGGAAACTTGGTTTCTATCAAAGGAGGGGGGATTTCTTCCCTATATGCAGGTGATGGCAGGATATGACAAAAATTGTTCACTCCAATTTGTGAAAAGGTGGAATGAGCGCAAGGTCACAATAAATGGCATTACATTTCAAGTTAATGAGGAAGTGATCTTAATGGCTATTGGGGTATCCATGAGGGGGGGAATGGTAGGTGGTCACGAAAACTACAGACGGGGCTAGTATGATCAATTTTTTTGACAAGAATGAAGAACCAATGTTGTATAGGGGAGGATTCAGAAGGGACAAGTTTTTGGCTTTGTGGGATGACATCTGTATAGTGCTTATGAAATATATTATGCTTGAAGGTAGGTTTGGAGTTAACTACTACTATCACTTGCCACTGCTCAAACATTTTAGAAAAAGGGATTTCATTTCTATTCTATTTTTTCTCTTGCATTCTCTGGAGGATATGGTTAATGATGTTAAAGAAAAAAGGAGTAAGGGACTTAATTTTACCATTATCCATCAAGGCCTAATTTTTAGGCTCTATCAGTTCCACCTTTCCCTTTGTCCCCCTAGGGTTATAGTGGTTGATAAATAGTGCCAAAACTAGAATTCCCCCCTGAGTACCAGCACAGGTACTAAAATCTACACCCTATGTTCCTCCCCTAGAGGAGATGATAAGAAAAAGAAAAAACTAGGGTCGGCCATGGAAAAGAAGGATTGTAAAAAAATTAAGGTTGAAAAACTTGTGGAGGTGGAAATTGAGGAGTCGAAAGAGAAGGGAGGGGGTAAGGGTAGGAGAAGGTCGGGAAGGATTGCTAAATCCTAGGCTAGGTATAAGGAGAAATCCAAAAGATATAGGGTAGAAGAGGAGAAAGAGGAGAGTTCTAAGAGCAAGGAAAGGGAGCTAGAGGAGGAAAATATCTTTGATTCCAAGAGAGATAATGAGGAAGGGAAAAAAGAAAAGAGTGAAAAATCAGTGGATAATTCCTAGGCATCTACTGGTAATACCTTGGCGTTAGCTGGTAAAGACATTACCACCGAGACTCATGTGTCAGCCAACTTCACCCTTCAGCCAATTACTTTTTGTGAAGACAGTAACAAAGTGGACACTTCCCCCCATCACAATTTTTTACTAACCCTCAATTTTTTTAGGATGAAAATCAATTGACAAAGACTAAGTACGGTCTTGGAAAGGTTGATAAAGATGGAAATGAAAAAGAGGAGGAACGAAATGAAAAGACGACACCACTAGAAACTAGAGTCAAAACCTTGGAGGAGGGATTTCATACTTTCTCTAAATTTGCACTGAAGGCCACTCATGTAGTGGCTACCACCCTCTATTTGCTAGCATAGAAGAAGGATGATTCGAGGATGGACATGGAAGATAATAAGCTCCTCTATAAGTTTCTTGCCGATGACTGGGCTCGAGTTCTTTTGGCCAAGAAAGGAAAAGAAAAAGTTGACAAATAATTTGACTATTTCTATGGGATCTAATGATCCTAGTTTATTTTGTTTTGTGTTGCTACATAGTTGCTAGTTCACAGCTGTTACTAAGACTTCGGTTGGCCTGTTTGAGCCAACAATTTTATTCAAAACTTTATAGTTTGTTTAGTTCTATAGTTTTGGGTTACTATTCTTATTAGGAACTTTATAGTTGTTTAATTCTGTAGTTCTTGGATACTGTTTATGGCTTTTTGGATGATTTAGTCTATGTGGCTAGGATGCCCCTTGTTACTTCTATAGGTGCTTGCTAGTAGTGTGTTGGTTACCAATTGTTTTTGTAAGGTTTGACCCCCTTGTTTTGGTCACTTTATATTTCAAAAACATAAGAAATAGTAATGATGGCCAAGGAATGATATAATCCAACCAAGTAAATGATGTGTTTAATTAAAAGAGCCTTTCAATGATTTTTAGTATTGAAAAAGATCGGGATTGGTGGGAACTATCACTTCTACACTATTGTGCAAAAATTTGATACATTAATGAATGTAGATGAGATTGTCCACATTTCATGGATATATTAATGGCCAATAAGGAGCCTATGTAGAGGTTCAAGGTCATGAATGTGAAACAAGTATTTTGTAACACATGATCCACCCATATTAGAAGCTAAATGATGCCTTGGATCCTTTCTTGGTATCATAACAATCTCTCATAATTATTTTCTTCTAGGACTCAATGTTATCACCAAAAAAAACTGAATTTTTAATAAGTTTTTAGGTAAATAGATTCAAACAAGGCCTAATATTTGTAAGGATGAATTTTTACATCACATTTGTCAAAAATAACCTCTATATGAAGTGCTTTGGTATGTCATAGTTTTCTTTTCTTTCTTCTATATGATTTTCTCTTGGTTTTTGAATGTCACCTTAATCCATTCAAGTATTTATATGTAGTAAGGTCTACTATTAATTTCATCTCTCCTCCTACTATTTCATCCTCACAATAGTTCACATAAAATGATCTAAAATCTCAATGAAGAAAAATATATATACACAACCAAACTAAAATACTCAACTTAATTTTATAGACTATACAATGTGTGTATCTTTTATCCATACTTTTAACTCTAATTGGTTATGATGTAGATTTTATATTTGATTAAATGTCATTTAAGGAGACAAGCTAATGTTAAAGTCAATACTATGCATTTATTATGATGCATGTATAATATTATATATGTCATATTGTATGTGTCATTCAAGCCATTATTGCTCACAAAATTTATCAAAAAGCTAAAGAATAATTTGAGTTTTGTAATGATTATTACTAGAGTAAGGGATAAATATATAAATAAATTTAAATTGATAAAATTAAAAAATTAAGTATAGACTAATAGTTGTACATTTTTTTTAATTACATACATTGATAGGTTGAACTATTCAAAATTTTAGATTTGAATGAATATATTAGAATTACCAATAATCTCTTTACTTTCACCAATATAATAAAATCAAACAAACTATGCAATCTCTACTCATGCTTGACACAATAACTTAGATCAAACAATTGTATGTAGTAAACCAACTAGAGTTTCATATATTATGGATCCTTGAAAATATAATACTTCTTTACAAGTTCTTTGGGGAAAAGGCTCAATTATAGTTCATATTCCAATAGTTGTTTATTGAAGTTCTCTAATTTAAAGTTCATTAAAAATAACTTAGTAGGTCAATAGTGCTCCATGTATACTCCCTTAAAAATTAGAGAAATTGTGCAACTTTATGTTGGTACTGATAGTACACAATTACTATGCAATTTATATGTGATTACGAGATTGGTTGTGTAAATTTTTTTTGGTGGGAAAAGTGAAAAAGTAATGAGACAATAGAGCATATCTATTACATGTCAACTTCAATATCCTAGGTGGTAGAAGTGAATGACTATCTAGTTAACTAAACCTCAAGATATATGAGAATTTTTTTTAAACAAGTGTCCCTTTGGTAAGTTATGTTGCACTATGACCTATTGTTAGTTTTGAGGGATGGGGTCTGAATTCCACATAGGACTGCAAGAGGGAGGAAAGTGAAAGACAACACTAAAGAGCCCATTGTTCATTCAATCAAATGAAACACATCTTAGTAGTCAACTCCTCTTAAATTACAATGTTCTCACAATTTATCTTTTCACTATCACCCTTTAAAACATAAAATTGTAGTTAAAATGAAAGATGCTTAACTACATTCTATTTTAAAAATCACAAGGATTATGATACAATGTGTCACATCCTCAAAGTCAAATTAAAGATCAAGTTACAAGGAACTAGTGGAATACATACATCCTAAAAATATGTATCAAATTTACAATACCATATATAAGATGGTCCCCTAGTATGGATTGTGGAGGAAATAATCCCATTGGACTTTTCTCCTTTAGCTCTCTCATCTTGATGATGGATCACAGAGTGTGATCCGAAACGTTGATGCAAAAATTGTCACACAATTTGCCCAGAAAATACAAAAAAGAACACCAATGGATTTTGGAAAACTAATATCTACAAATGTTTTCATTCTTTTTATTCTAGTGCAATTCTTATTCAAATATACCTAAATGAAAACACGTTAATAGTAAATATGTAATCCAAGCTATAAAACAAAGCAATGGACCACTATGTGGAAGCCCTGTAATAAATTAACTACCTCTAATTAAGTTTTTTTTTAAAGTGTTACAGTATTTTTTTTAAAAAAATTAGCCTATTATTATAATAAAGGTTTATTTTCTTGCAAAACCATATTTTTTTAATGTCACGAAGAGGGTGTAGTCAACTACCTTCAGTTCTACATATCTGGTATAAAAAATTATAAAGAAAAGGTGATAGATTATGTAAGGAATAATAAGAAAAAATTCAATTCTACCTAGCAACTAAGAAAATTATAAGAATACATCATAAAGAAAAGAATAAGAGATTGTGCAAGGAACAATTTGAAAGAAAAAAAAAATCTATATTATAGATCAAATTTTCATTAAAAACTTGTAAGGCAAGATACTATTATGACCTTTTCTAGATTTTGTAGTTGCTAGAGTTTGTTGCTTCCCTCCAAACATCAACCCTTAGTGATCTGGAGGGATGTTTAGAATAATATAGACATCTTTTTTTGGAAATGAGAGTAAAGAACACATAACCATATATTGTATACTTACCTTTTCAACTTCTTTCTTACAAAACTTCAATTTTCAAGATATGGATAATATAATTTTATAACCATTTCTCCATGGTTTCACCACACTATTTAGACTTACTCATGACATTCATTTTCCGTTTTAAATTTTTCTCTCTCTCTACATTATATCCTTAAAAGCTAAATAAAGAACAACAGTGTGAACCACTAAAAAATAGACATATTAGATGTCTTTTGAAATATAAATACATTTAATAATTTTCTATAGAAATAATAATGTAACTAGATCATATATTGTATCTAAATTTTAAAAAAATGGTTCTTTTAGATGTTTTTTATTAAGTAATTTAGAAACTTTGATGGGTGCATGAAATTGGTACACTATATTTTGAATGGTTCTTTTAGATGTTAGTTTACCTAGACCAATGACAATATAATATGGAATAATTATGAGTTATAAAACAATTAAGATAATTTTTCATGTGGCATATTTCAATTTGAATAGTAAATACAATGGTACTTTAATGATCATTATTAGAACATAATCTATCCATCCACACATGCATTCTTAAACTATTCACAAATGAATTCCATGCATAAAGCTTATCCATAAAGATTTTTCTCTAACAAATGAGCACATAATTTTATGAATGGAAAGCTCATCAATGTAGAATAAGTGAGAGACTGTTAGCACCAAAATATTTGTTAGTTTGATTTGTATTTTCCTTTTAAGATTGAAAATTATGCATCATAACTTGTGCTTTGGATTGCCATTACTTACTATAGTTAAAATTCTAATGTGATTTAATGTCTAGAGAACTTTTAGGCTTCTTCATTAATTAAGTTTTTAAAGCTTCAAAACTGTGGTCAAAAGTTCATGATAGAATTAATGACTATTAAATAGTCATTATAATATACTTCATGTACGGAGACATTAAAAAAAGCATTAGTTGGAGTACATAGATCAGTTTGCTCATATTTTTGGAGCATTTTGGACATAATTTTTTATGTTTAAAAGTCTTAGTTTATTCATCCACCATCAAGTCTATCTCCGCTAAGCTATAGACAATGGAAATCTACAGCACGAGTTATGGCAAGTTATGATGTATAGATTTGGAAAATAAAATGTAATGATAATATTAGCTCCATCAACAACATCCAACCAAAAACTACCAAAATCAGGTACTTACATCTAGATCTTTTTGGCTTCCTTCATCCTCAATTTGCTGACGCTTAAACATCACACACTAGGGTTCATTTGGCATCGAGAATATGAGTGGAATAAGAAATATATAAATTCTTAAAAAATCAAATTCTTCATTTGGGTGCACCAAATTGGAATCGTGAATAGGAATATGTATTCCAATTTTGGCCCAAAAATGAGCATTTGCAATTCCACCTAAATAGGTGGAATTGGACTACGTATTCCTATTCCAGTTTTATTTATTTTAGTAAACATAAATTTCTGGGTCCATGAATTCCCCATCAAATTCTGACTAAACCAAACAAGAATAGGAATATGTATTCTTATTTTCTATTCTAAAATAACAATTCCAGAATACATATTCCTATTCTCATATTCTTATTCTTGTAGCAAAAGGTTCGATTCCTAAACTAAAAGCATTAAATAGTCAAGATTGATTTATTTTTTCAAGCTTAATTTCTTCTTTAATGTGTGATGTTTAAGAGTGATCCTCAATCTGCCTCCTCAAGAGAAAAAGAAAATCAGACGAAAAAGAGCTCATAGAATTCCATGCTTGCATTCATTAACCTCTTCAACATCATCAAGTTACAAGGAGTTTCTCAATTCAACTAAAATCATATTCATCGGCATTTAGTGTCACTTTTCAATCAAACTATTATGGTTAGAATATTTGATAGCAGTATCTACTATCTCAACACAAAATGCATGAATAGTTCCACTAACTTCAATCAAATTATCTAATTTCTTCATACTTAATCAATACCTTCAACTTTGTCATTGGTTAGGTTACAACTTAATAAATATTTGTAAATATTTGTTTAGGCAATTCCTCTTATATCATTGTTGAAAGAATGATTTTAGCATAGGGATTTGGGAACAATGGTCAATTCCATTTTGTTTGACTCTATAGGACAACACAAAGTTTGTCGAGTGCAAGCAAAAAGCGAAAAATAATTGAAGTCCTCTTTAATAATGCAATGCAACTGATGGTCTTTCTCATCTTCGTACAAACTTGGCGTCTTCTGACATAATATACTCCTCCGACTTTTATCTCAAAACCTTCTGGTTCACAAGACACACAAAAATCTGTGACATGACAGGAAATCTAGCAGTTACGTCTGTTTTTAACCAACAGCTTTTATATGTAACTACTTTATTTAACTGCGGCTCAATGGTCTGTAATCATTTTTATTCCAGTGTATTGGCATTTCAATGTTCAAAGAGGTAATAAGAAATTTAAATATAGTTTTGTTGGGTAAATAATATGAATTCGTATTATTAAAAAAAAAGTTAAAACGTACTTTGATTGAATGGTTACAATATATTTATGAAAATCTTAGCATATAATTAAACTATGGTTATTTATGATAAAGAGTTGAAGTCGAGGTTCGTTATTGTTATTTGTTGTAATTATTTATTTTATATGTTAAGGGAATTCAAATTCAAGACCTCCCCTCACAAGTTACCGTTGTGCAATTCTAAGATTGATTTATATATTTAAATGTGAATATTATCATCACTTAGCTAGCTCATTCTATATAATTTCAATTGAACTTTTGCCATATTTGGGGTCTAGTCATGTCTTAGGCTCTCAAATCATCAAGTCTCAATGATTCCATATTTACCAAATCTAATTTCATATTTTACATATCAATTATTAATTCATGTTAAGGAGGACACTATTACATCATTACATTCTTGTCAATTTAATTTTTCAATTAAACTGATCAATCGGATCATAAAATTAAAAAGTTTAAATAAAATTTCAAATGTCTATATTTTTCCCTCAATTTATATGATTTTTTTTTTCTATTAAGATAGTTTTATAAATATTTACATCACGAGTTCAGAGTTCCCAAAAACAACCAAAAAAATAGACTTTTCACACCCCCTTGAATATATACAATTACAAAATTAAGGGGGTGATGGTATCAGTTCTTTTTAACTAGCTATACTTAGACTAACAATCCATTTTCAACTACTAATTACATTACAAGTATCAACAATTTTATAATCTGATAATTCACTATTGAAATTAACCCCATCCATCCTTGAGGCTGGACACCTCTGCATGGGCCACTTGATCAGCTTCACTCTGTCTATTATCTTGACTAGGCACTGTATTCCAACCATCATGTTGCACTAGTCCCTGCTCTTCATGATTATGGACTGAACCTCAACCAGATTGTTGATCAACTCCCCAACCGGATTGAACAACACCAACGTGATCTTGCTCTTGATTATACCTATTTTCCCAACATGTATGAGGAAGCTCAGTTTGAAGGACATCTTGCAACTATCATTCACTAATATATTTGTTCAATTCATCCATTTCTGTTGGAGCCAAGAAGGATTGGAATCCTGAAACATAGTTTGCAACTTGAACTTGATCTTTCTTTATCATTAAGCACCCTTCATAGACTAGCTTCATAAAGTCTGATCTTGTGATTTGAAGAACCAATGATACCTGTGACATAATATTAAAATGGATGAGTTTAAAATTAAACTCAGTAAGCTTCCTCCTCTCGGCTTAAAAGATTTTTTTATTCCTATCCTTCCATAGAGTCCATAACACCTCAATAGTTAGAACAAACCAAAAATTATTGAATTTAGAATCAAATCTATCCACATATCTAGTAAGGATCTCTAATAAGGAAAAACTATTAATACAGTTCCAAAGACATGGAGACCCCAAAAAAATAGAACATATCTTACGTGCATATAAACATTCAAAAAAAAATGCTCAAAAGACTCATGAACATTACAAATATTACAACACATAGGAGCAAGACCAATTGATGAAAGGACTTTCCCAACAACTAACTTTTTAAATAAGAGCAACCACTTGAAACAAAGTTTGTTTTGGCTCTGCTTTACTTTTCCACATGTATTCAAAGAAAAAAGACCAATTAGAAAAAGGGTTAATTTGCCCCCAACACTAAGACACCTTGGCTATGAGAGAGGAGTCATTTTTCATACAGAGATAAACATTTTTGGTAGTACTTTTTGACAACAGATTACCATCAATCCATTTAATCTTCTTTAAGAATCCATTAGCATCTAACAATTCTTTTGGATTACAACTAAGCATTGCTTTCTTAATAAGGGTATATGTCTTTTTCTACGAGTCAAGAATGTTAAATTTGTATTTGATATCCTCTCACTCCCTTAGCTGCCCACCATCCATAATGTCTTGTATCGAAGAGATCCCCTTTGAGTTCCAAGCCTTGGCCGAACAACTTTGTGCTAAAGCCAAAGGTTTACCATTATAGGAAAGCCCCCACCAAATAGATCTATCTTTGACCAGATAGTGTGGGGGACCTCTTGTTGCTCCCCTCATCAGAATATACTGCCTCACTTGAATCCAAGCCTTCCAAAAAACCTAAAAAAATCTTGGATCCAAATATCTTCGTATTAAAATCACCAAATACAATGTCCATAAGTGGAATATATTTCCATAGTTTCCCTTTCCTGGTGACAGGCCTGAGAATGTTATTCCTAATAAGAATCTTCCATGGTTCATTCCCCCATAAGGCTTTTACCATCCACTTAGATGCAAGAGCATACCCCTGAGTTTTAATGTCTTTTAATCCCAATCCACCTTGATTCTTCTCTTTGCAACACCAAGCCCATTTGACACAATGCCTTTTCTCGTTCCCTTTCCCATCTAACCATAAAAAATCTCTAAGGATTTTGTCAATCATATTTGCTTGAGAACTTAAAAACAACCAAGCCGAAGCATAATATAAGTGATGAGCTGCTAGAACCTTTTGGACCACCTAGAATCTACCTGCTATAGAAAGTGAATGTGTTTTCCATTTAAAATGTTTTCTACTAATCTTACTGTAGATCCATTCCCACATGCTATTCAAATTAGGCTCAACTTAAAATGGAATCCCCAAATACCTTACTACCTCATTAGGCCCTGCCCAGTTCCAACCCTTGCTTACTAACCAGTCTGGTGAGTCTTGTTTCCATCCCAAAATTGTGGATTTAGATGGAGCTATTTTGGATCCAGAAGCCTTACAAAAGAAATCCAACCTCCTAATGGCATTGTCAAAATTTTCCTTAGTCAGACCTAAGAATAGAGATGTATCATCAACAAATTGAACATTAATCAACTCATCCATATTTGGAAGAGAGATCCCTTTTACAGGAGGTCCTAATTTTGAAGCTCTTAAAACATAGAACATAGCATCTGCAGCAATAACAAATAGTAAAGGAGCGATTGGGCAACCCTGTCTAATAGACCTTTGCAACCTAATAGGTTCTGAAAGATTGCCATTAACATCTATAACAGTAGAAACCTCATTAAATAGAATGTTGATCCAATCACGATACTTCTTTGGAAAACCAAAAGCCTTTAGCATACCAATAACAAAACACCATTCTATTCTATCACATGCCTTTTCAAAATCTAACAAGATCATAGCCACCTCTTGCCCATTCTCTTTTGTATAGTGCATTACTTCCCAACTTGTAATGAGATTTTCCAGTATGTATCTACCTTGTATGAACCTAGTTTGAGTTTGTGAAATGAATCTACTAACCAATGGAGCAATTCTCCTGGCTAGGGCTTTGGCTAATATTTTATATGAAAGTTTTAATAAAGTAATCGACCTCTAATTTTTAACCAATGTTTTATCTCAAATTTTTGGAAGAAGGTTAATGACTCCTTTATTAATATCTTTTCCCAGAGATCCTTTAGCAAATGCCTCCTCATATACTCTTAAAAGCTCAGCACTTACCAATTTTTGTTCTTTTTATAAAAAAAATTTGGAAGGCCATCTATTCCAAGAGATTTTCCATTAGATAAAGAATCAATAGCAGCATCAATTTCTTCTATCGAAAGCCCTTTATTGAGACAATCCTACTCTACTGCAGACACTTTCACTGGAATAAGCCTAAGGCACTTGTCCATACTTGAATGCTCCTCATACCCCATCTCCAAAGAAAATAAATCTTTATAAAACTAATAAAATGCCTTTTGAATATCTTCAGGCTCCTTAGAATTTCTACCATCTACTTGAATCTCATCAATCAATTCCCTTCTATGCTTAGCTTTAATAATATTAAAGAAATAACCTAACCCCTTATCTCCTTCATTTATCCAAATCATCTTGGCTCTGATTTTATGACCTTGAATTTTATACCTCTGAATAATATTTAGTTTATGCTTGATCTTCACAAGTTGCATTTCTAACATTTCATCATTCCCTCCAATTTGAAGATCTTTTTTAGTGTTATTAAGCTTATTCTGCTAGAAGGTTTCTTCTCTATTCTTATCAGTGGCCTGCTTCTTCCCAATAACTTGACAAAGATTTTTCCAAGTTTCAACCTTTAGATTCCACAACTATATGGTATTCAAAAGGGGGTTTCTCATACTAGTAAGATCCAAGACCATCTAAATAGCCTCAAGATTATCTGTGTCATCCAAAAGGGAAATATTCAATTTGAAATTATTTTCATTCCTCTTCCTCTCCTCCTTACTCCTATCACCTACAAAGAGACAACAAATGTAAATTGGAGAATGATCAGAAAGTGAAGCAGGAAAAACTTGTATAGGGGCATGATACTGATCTTGTGTGAAGGACATTGAATTCACTTCCCCATACACTCTATCAAGTCTACAATACACCCTTTGTTTACCTCTCTGATTATTACACCAAGTGAGCCAAATATCATGGAATTTCCTATGCATATTTTCCATAGGATCAATCAGATTAAATTTTCTTTTAAATTAATGCCAAAAAAATAGTTCATTTACTTTCCATGAGTGTGCCAAACCTCTTGATTTATCAGCTCTATGTTCTACCCTATTGAAATCCTCAATAAAAACCCAATGAATTTTAGGGGATTAGAAAAACACCAATCCCATAATTCAACTCTTTCTCTATAGTTATTAGAAGCATACACATTACATATACCATAAACTATCTCATCTCTTTTCAATGACACCCATAATAATTCTCTGGCAAGGTGAGCAACCATGTTCTACAATATGGCTTTCCTACTTAGGGTTGACCAGAATAGCCACCCCTCCTTTTCCCCTTTCATGATTGGAATGAAAACCAATTTCTTTTTCTAATAAGAACTTCAAAATAGAATGACCTTGAAATCCTACGATTTTAATCTCTTGTAAACAAATAATATCTTTAGTATCCAATCTATTACACCATCTCCTAACTAAATATTTTCTATTAGGCATTTCTAACCCCTGAACATTCCAACTATGAATGTGAAGCATCATCATGATTTAGGGGGAGATTTGGAGTTCTTACACAACTTGTTAAAACAATCCAGCAAGTTCTTTCTACCTCTTCCCCCATTAGGAAGAGCAATCCTTTCTACAATCTTTCTTTTCTTTTTTTTCACTACCTCAGTGAATTGATTACCCTACTCAAAACTGACCAAAAAAAGAGGTCCAGGTGAGGCATCTAACACTTTTGACTAGGGGAGAAACATCTTGTTATCCACTCGCATTTTACAAGCTCTTTCCTTAATGGTAGCAAGGGCCAGCTATTGGGCATTCAAGGCTGGAACTAAAGCCTTATCAGAAGGGGCCTCTAAAGCAGCATTTCCTAGTAGGGAGGTAGCTAAGGGAGTGGGAATCACCTCTAAAGTAGAACTTTTAGTAGGGACTACATCAAACTCTTCTTCAAATAGAGGATTCGAAAGGGAAATAAATTTATTAGATGTTGAGGTATCCACATGATCTGAAGCCCTTGACTAAACATTTAGATTATTATTAACATCCACATCACCATTAACATTCTTATTATTAGCAGAAACTATTAAAGAGTTCTTCTCATCCACCACTGCATTCAAATCATTCTTCATATTATTATTAGGCCAATTTTTATTAACCCCATTAAATTTTTCCTTTCGCAAATTCATTAGGGTCGGACAATCTTTCTTCGTATGGTCATTGCATCCGCAATGAAAGAAAGCGCTAAGATTTCCTAGCAAGGAGATATCCCAAGAGAAGGATTCCCCATTAAAGTCTAAGGAAATTTTGTCTGGAAAATCCACCTCTGGGGCCAAAGCAACTAAAACCCTAGCATTCAAATGTGGCAATGTAACTTGGGATTCTTCAATTTGCAGCATAGACCCTAAAGGCTTAAGAATTTGTGGAATAAAAGACTAGAGTTCAAAATTAAGGTTTTTAATCTCCACCCAATTTGGAGGGGCATGAGCAACTATTTTTTCAATATTACATTTTGGAGACCAAGGATATGCCCTGAACATCGACCTACCAACATTCCAAAATTTCTTCTCTAAAATCCTTTCCTGCATATTATGGTTCTTTAAAAACACAACAAACGTTCCTTTTTGAATCATACAACAATATGTCACATAAATTCCAAGTTTCTTTCCCCACACTGTAGTAAGCCAATCATCAAAAAAAAAATTGGTTGGCATAAATTCCTTATCAAGACATACAAAGAAACTAACAATGCTTTTAAGCCTAGATTGTTCACCTTTTAATTGGGGGACAAAGAAAGAACTTTTGGGCTGAGAGAAGGAACCTTACCATCTTCTCCTCTGTCATCACCAACGATGGCATCTCCTCCTTGGGAAAGTCCACATCCAATGGCTATGGCCTGTCCTCCATTTCCACTGGCACCAACACACTCTGTCTCCACTGGAATCCTCCTGAAAATTCCATCAAACTCTGTAGAGGCCGAGAAAATAGGACTACTATCAGCCAGGATTTGTTTATACGATGGCTTCTCCCCTATCTTATTGGCATTAATACCTCCATCCTCAGTAAAAATTCCCTTAGAAACACATTCCAAGCCATCTCCCATAATAATATCCCCCTCCTTTCCATCATGACTCAGCTCTCCCATAACACGAGTGAACCAAGTCGAGGGCAAAGAAACCAAAAACAAACTAGGGCACAATAAAGACACACAATTGCATCCCTTAAAACAATTAAACAAATGCACGTAAGAGATAAAAGGACACTTGTCACAACCAATACAGAACTAAAATCATGAAATGACACCTATTCACACAAAGCATGAAATCAGGCACAGATTTCATCACACATTCGCACAAGTTACAGAGCCATCTTTTTTCATTCATCCTAGACATTTATCGTTCTCTCAATTTATATGATTTAATAAATCATATATTTCATAAATTGCATATTAGTACAATTGTAGAATTCATTCATGACAACTTTTGTCAAACATTAATGAAAACTTTATCCTTTTTAAAGTCATGTACAAAAATATTGAACCACTCACTTATTCATTCATGATGGTTAAAGTAGATTTTGTTAGCTCTTCAGGACTCTCAACTCCATTGTTGTAAGAATTCATTCGTTAATTGGTGAGACCATTCATATTCTTGTTACTTGGGGAACATGAGTCATCAAAATTTTTTATTTTATTTTTAAATTATTTTCTCGTTATTTTGTTAGAAGAAGTATTTTATTAATATAAAATTAGCTTATGTTATTTTTAAATTATTTTTAAATTTT
The DNA here is from genome assembly GCA_028749045.1 of Cupressus sempervirens. Classification (NCBI taxonomy): domain Eukaryota; kingdom Viridiplantae; phylum Streptophyta; class Pinopsida; order Cupressales; family Cupressaceae; genus Cupressus; species Cupressus sempervirens. The sequence continues at coordinate 752,718,704 of CM053789.1, read as the reverse complement.
TAATAATACATATTGAAATCTTAAAATTTAAAATTTATTTTTTATTTTTTTCTAATATTTAAGTATGAAAAAAAATTATTGTTACTCTTTATAATAAATTAATAACAAGATTTTCTATTTGTTCTATTATCTATTCTATAAGCAAGAATATCATTCAAAGGGAAGGAACATAAGTCACTTATATAAGTTTCTATTACTAAACTACATATTATACATATGCTAAATTCTTATGTTAGAATTAAAATAGTAAATTATGTTTCTCAATTTTTTTTTCAAATATTTTTATTTGGATTTTTTATTACTATAGTTACATTAATTTATTTATTTTTTAATTATTGCACAATATTTTTATTCAGTGATTTAATTTTAATATATATAATATAAAATTTAAGTAAAATGTCTAAAAAAAAAAATTTTTTACTGTATTTCTTAAAATTTAAAATAGTATTTTTTTTTTAATAGGATAGTTCGAGTTCTATCTCTATATGTATCTCATTATCTCTCTAAGCCATTATATCTAATTAGCTTTTATACAATCAATATAAAATTTAAATTCTCCCCTCTAATGGTTATTTTTCTTTATTCATTAATCTCCTTATTTGTTTCTCTATTTTAACCTACCCCCCTACCTCTATCTATTTGTCTCTCTTCATCCCCACTTTCACTTCCCTATGTTGCAAATATAAGAGGAGTAACCGAGAGAGGAGGGGTGAATCAGTTACCACAAAAATAAATTTCAAATCCCTTAGATGTCAATACAAATCAAAACATAACTCTGTTGAAACTAGAAATACTGTTGTAACTCAGTTTCAATTAAATCACTCAGCAAACACTAAAAATTATTGTAACTCGATAAGCACTGAAATATTACTTCTTTATATTTTTAATGTGATTAACCACAATTAACTTAGTTGTAGAACAAAAAGCAAATAACATGAACACATATGACACTAGGATTTAGCATGGAAACCCAATTTGGAAAAAACCAACAATTGCAACTAGTTATTATTTTTCACTCTTCTGAAGTGAGCCATGTTAGGAGCCAACCCTATTAAAGGTTACAAAACACACCATTAGGTGTGACCCTATTAAAAGATTTAATCACCTTAGTAGGAGTGGCCTTGTTAGAGATCTTTAGACACTTCAATCTAGAAATGCCACCTTATTAGAGGATTTAACAAATAGTTGTTAAGCTAACTCTTTCAAGAGATTTGATGCATTGCTACAATTATTATAGAGTAACAATGATACAATGGTATTGTTGATTTCAAATCTATGTTCTAGCTTGAATACTTCATCCTCCTTGACTAGATAAAACTTTTTAGCTTGGTCAACTCAGGATACTCTGCTATCCTTCCAATTTGCTTCCTTGGTTTATCTTTTCAATCCCATTTTTCTTATATTCAATCCCACAACTTGACCTTATATATTTTGCCTTGTCAAGTTAGCTTGATTACACTTAAAAGTATTCGATGTCCATCCCTTAAGTTGGCTAGACTTAACAAATTAATTCATTAAACTAAATATGTTGGTTTAAGAAAATCCTTCGTTAGTCGACCCAGCTCGGTAGACACTAACTCTGAAATGATTTTTCTGTGTTAACCAAGTGAACTCGGTTAACACTACAAATTTATAAACTTCCTTTGGTAACTAAGTGAGCTTGGTTAACACTGATTCCATTCTAACTTTCATTTGTTAACTGAGTGAGCTCAGTTAACATTGAACTTCTGCGAACTTCTCTTTGGTGCCCAAGTGAACTCGGTAGACACTGTCTTCTGAACTTGATAAATAGTGCAATGCTCGTCAGACATAGGAAATTGTCTTCATTTCCTGAGTGAGCTTGGAAGACACTGACTGGTAAAGATGTGACATTTTGTGTAACATCAAAGACAATATACAATCGATCAATTATTTTCAACAATCTCCCTCTTTTGCATTTATGACAACACAACATGTCACAATACAATGAAATTTTAGAGAAAAATAAAAGTAAGGATAATATCCTTAGTTTCATTCTAATTCTCATTCATGAGAACTCCCTCTATCAGTGTGAACTCCCTCTAGAATGATTAAATCTGATTAATCTAATTATAGTGACTACAATATCAAACTCTCCCTCTTTTATATTAACTCAAGTTCATTCTCCCTCTTTATCTGACTTGTCAAAAAACTTTGACATCTCATACAAAAAAGAAAAAAAAAAAACTTCATAGTAAACTCTTCATATAAATTGTCTCTAATGTATGACAAAACTTAATTGATCTTCAACATGCTTGATTGATCCATCACATAAATCTGATTAATGAGCTTTAGATAGAGAAATGACCCTTAGCTTACCTCCTAGATACAAGAATATATCCTTAGGTAATGGTTTGGTGAATATGTCTATAATCTGTTCTTTTGTATTCACATATTCCAGTCTTACTTCCTTATCTTGCACCAATTCTCTTAAGAAACGATACTTAATTTCAATGTGCTTGGTTTTGGTATGCATCACATGATTCTTGAAAATGTTAATTGCAATGGCGTTATCACATAAAATAACAATTGGATCCTTGATCTCTTCCTCCATACTTGTCAATAATTTTTTGAACCAAACAATATTTGAACAATTGACTATTGTAGCAACATACTTTGGTTCTATTGTTGACTAAGAGATACATTTTTTCTTCTTACTTGTCCGATACTAGCCTCTTTCCAAGAAAGAATGCTCCACCACTACTGCTCTTCCTATCATCAATGCTTCCTACCCAATCAGCATCAATGAATACTTTCAATTCAAAGTTGCCTCCTTTCTTATACTAGAAACCATAATCTTTGGTACCCTTTATATAACTCAAGATTCTTTTGATTGCCGTCATATGATTCTCTTTTGGATTAGCAAAGAATCTTGCCACCATTCCAACTGCTAATGCTATATCAGGTCTTGTATACACTACATAGTGAAGTTTTCTAATCATTGATCTATATGTAGTTTGATCTACTTCTTTTGAAGCATCATCTTTGGAAAGCTTATGTCTAGTTGACATAGGTGTTCCAAGTGGCCTAGAATCTTCCATTCCAAACTTCTTTAGTATCTCATTAGTAACATAAATATCATCCTTCTTTTGTTGAATTTGCAAACCAACAAAGAATTTGATCTCTCCAAACATTCACGTATCAAATTCCTTACTCATTTCCTCAGAAAAATATTTACACAAATCATCATTTTTAGTAAATAATGTAACATCCACAAAGATTTCTACTAGCACAATATTCTTATCCAGTCCTTTTTTAATGTATAGGTTGTTGTTGTCATTAGTTTTTTGAAAACCAATCTTTATGAGATACTTGTGAAATCTCTTATACCATGCTCTGGGGCCTTGTTTGAGACCATAAAAAGTTTTGCAACAGGAGAAAAAGTTTCTCCATAGTTAATACCTTCCTCTTGAGCATAACCCTTTCAAACTAGTCTTGCCTTATTTCTTGAAACTTCTCCATTCTCATTCAATTTATTTATGAATACCCATTTTGTGACAATTACATTCTTATCCTTGGGTCTAGGAACAAGATTCCAAGTCTTATTCTTTTCAATCTGATCAATTTCTTTATTCATAGCTTTTATCCAACTTTCATTCTATAATGCATCTTTTACATATATAGGTTCAAATTCAATAGGCAAACATGTAACTTTTAATTTGTTCATTGTCATTGTACCAATTGATTGATCCCCAGTGATTTTCTCAGGTGCATGATGTTTTCTAACATATCTAGCAAGTTTGGGTTCCGTCTTTGTGAAATTACTAGGTTCACCATGATCTTATGTTTCATGTTCGGATCCCATTATTTGTGACTTAGGTCCATCAGATTTTTACTCGGTCTCCTCTTGTTGAAACTTGGTTCCTTATGATGACTTGGGTCCTTCTAATGACTTGGGTTGCACTTGCTGCAACTCGGGTTGAACTGGTGATTTTGGGGACTTGATTGGTGAAGGTTGTTGATTCCCATTTTATTGAATATCAGGAATAGTATCAAGCTCATAGTAAACAAAATTTTTGTAGTCTTTAGGTTCCTTACTACTTTGTTCTTCACTCTTTTTTGCAAACACTATTAAATTTAGACCAATTCTTGACAAGGATTAGTCGTAATTTTGACAACATTATGACGTCAAAATGATAAACCCTATCATCAATCTTTTTTCATTGAGCTTACGACACCCAAAATGTTTGTCAAAATTGTGATGTTACTATTGTAGAGATATCGAGAAAACTATTGTCAGGATATCCACCTCAACTTGTAAGCATTGTAAGCATCCTCATTGAAATATTGTGATCTTTTTCGTCAAAATTACGATGAACACCCGTCGAAACTCACGTCGCATGTATAAAATCCTTGTCAAAAGACTAAGTTATTTTTCATCAAAATGGCAATGAATATGCATCAAAATGCATGTCATGCATATAACATTCTCATCGAAATGTTTTTCTCTTTTCTATCAAAATTGTAACAAATATGCATCAAAACTTACGTCGCACGTATACCATCCTCGTCAAAATGTTATGCTCTTTTACATTGCAATGGCAACAAAGACACATTGAAACTTATGTCGCACATATAACATCCTCATCAAAATGATGTGGTCCCTTACATTGAAATTGTGACATTCGATTCTTTTTTTTTTTTTTAATATTATCAATTAAAATATGTAATGCTATCATGTGTGACTATTGCAAAGTCCTTCAAGCTCTACAATAGAGGCCTCTGTAGGCAAGTCTAGAGTGTTTGTGCAGGAAGGACAAGCTCCTTCTTCTCTCGTGTGTAGCTATTGCAGAGTCCTTCAAGCTCTACAATGGCAGCCTCTATAGGCAAGTGTAGAGTGTTTGCTACTTTTTTCATCACTACCAGATTTTTTAATAAAAACCCCTCGATAGGGAAGATCTCTCCAATTTTTTTGTTGCAAGACTTGCAGTTTACAAAGATAATGGATGCAACAGTGCAGATGATGGGAATCAGTTGTAAGTGCTTGTAGGAAGTGGAGCTAAGGGAATCATCGAGAGAGAAATTGCAACGCATCTTCAACAAAGCCCATGAAAGGGAGAAGGTGACCATGATTGCGCTTCTAGGGGCATATTACTGATCTAGCCATCATGTTCATGATGAAAATCTTATTTGCAACATTTTCCTACCCATCATTCAAGTTATAGGCCACCCAGAACTTGTCAACAATATGGTTAGAAGAATTCTCACGAATGAACTCTTTCACCAAGTGATTGTGGCCTTAGACCTAATGGATGCCAATCTCTCAGGTGGGCTACTAAAGGAATTGTTTGCTCTAGAAGATAAGGAAAAGAAAAAAATTATGAAAAAAGCCTAGACAATCTTCAAGAACTATGTTTCCCAAGTTAATGATATGGAAAAAAATTTGTCATTCTGTCATGTTAATGACAAGCCTTTTTCAAAGGATGTTGTAGCTAGGTTGACCTCAATTGGCGAGGGTATTGAATACCTTTATCATTGAGGATGTATTTTTGGTTTAGTATTGGACGATCTTCTCCGTAACATATGTATCTATTTTTTGGTGATCAATATAATGGGTACTACCCCCTAGGTAGAGAAAACAAAGAATGAAATGCATTAATGCGCACATATAACTAAGTAGGTTGATACTAGTGAAAATGTACAGATATGCTTAGCATGATATTAGATGATTTGAAAGGAAAGCAATTTAAGATAGTTTGCATGATTTTTTAAATCAATGACAATTTAAAAGAACAAAATGAAAATAATGTAGACTTTAAATCCATCGAATGACATCTTATTTAGCTACAACAGTCAACAGTACTAGCTAATTGGTCAGCAAGTATTATACCTTTTGTCAAAAAAATCCTTGAAGCATGCAAGCATTTGCACTAAATCCTCAATAGTCAACTGCCCAACATAGATCTTCTAAAAATAAGAATTTGACTCTTCATCAATATCGACAACAAATACTTTAGATGGTGATTGCGCTACAGCACCAACACTTAATAATCAGGGGTTCACACGGACCATTGTAGAATGTAACCATTTCGTTTCTTCCACAATATCTCAAGACTCCAATTGGCCAACATTAGATTGAAGCACCTGAAAAAAAACCACAGTCCTATAGCAAACCAAGATACATTCATTCATTCTAATATATATCAAGGAGAGAAAAAATGACCAACCTTAAAGAAGCTTGTAGTGGTATCCAAAGAAAGATTGACTATAGGTCCAAAACATTGGGCTAAATTTACCAGTGCATCATTTGATGCTTCGAATAATGTTCTCTCTCCCAAAAACTTCAAACATGCCTATAGTCAATGACAAGAAAAAGTATGCACTAGTGACCAAAACATTTGTTCAATCATTATTTTCACTAGAAAGACGAAGAGCCCTTAAACGACATACAAGTAGTCAATGTCATGAAATAGTATGCATTAATGATCGTGAAATAGTATGCATTAATGACCAAAACATTTGCTGGGTCACCTTTTTTTACTAGAAAGGTAAACCACCTTTAAATAAAAATTTATTTTTAACAAATAAAATCCATGTAACTTTAAAAAGCATACAACATTGCTCATTGTAACCAATTTGGAAGGGATAAGCATCATTCAAAATCTTTACCTAAAATAAGGTATCCCTATGAGTGCTCAAATTGTCATTTAGCCACATTTCCAAATTCAAATACTCCCTTCTGCATGCAAAAGCCGCAAGTTCAATTGCAAAAGAAAAGGGTGTCATGTCCAACACAAGAGACAATTCCTAAAAATGCAATTTATGTGTTTAATAATGATGACAATAACCTAAATATTAAACCAAATACAACTCTAAGATAATAAAATGTAAATTATAGGGGCCCTCTCGAGTTGTTTCTTTAAAATTTACTGGAGGGTAAGGAAAACATGGAGTTCCCTAGATGTCCCCAGTACACAATCCCTAAGCAATGACATGGTTAATGTTTATAATACAGACTTTTACCCAAAATTACCAGCAATTGTGGCACTTGGTTCTTTCTTTATGGAACATTAGTGAGACATGATATGCATAAATAGTCTGTGTTAAAATGTGGGCAAACAATATAGCTTTATTCCTACATACAAAATAATAAAAATATCCACACATAATTGTGTTGTAATGAATTCACTGTCTTACCTTTATCTCTTGGCATGCCTCTGCAATTTTTGAGATACTACAAGGATCTTTTGAATGGATGTCCATCATACTCTAGAGGAAAATTTGAGGATTAATATGCCAAAGTTGGTTAAGTATAATGCTACTACTAAGATTTTCCCTAAGGCATAAGGAAAAAAGAGTAGAAAACATATCACGCTAAAGCATGTTGAAGTTGGTCTGCACAAGTGGTGTTGCATTCTGATTAGTCAACATAAATTAAGTGTTACAAGAATATAAGAGAAATGAAACAAAAGTGCCACAGGAAACTAACTTTGACTTAGACAACAATGATGAGCAAAGTCTCTAGACAGTGATTAATAGGATACTCAAACATCGAGCACACAACAGGCCCATGCCCCATCTCTGCCAAATAGCACAGTACCTCTACCAGATCAATAGACAACCATGCCTAATTCATATTTCCAAATGGAATTTTATTTCCATGTACACCTTCCAAGGGTGCCTGTCAAAGTGGAATTTTTTTAATTAATCAAAAATTGAAAAATAGCATAATCGCTAAGAAGGTTGTGTCAAATTGGATGGGATAAAATGTTAATGTTAAACCAAGTAAACCACTACATCCAATTCTGAGTATGGTGTACTCCAATGGGCAATGCTTCGTGCAAGTCATGAAGAAATTGATTGAAGAGATGACTCCACTCTTAACATTGAAAGGTAAAAGGCAATCCACCATTAGAATATCAATCAAAAAAATAGATGAACTTGTAAGCTAATTCATCACCTATAGCGTTCTTGAATTTGTAAATGGCAGAATTTTAGCTGATGTGGATATAGAAAATCTCAAGAATGATAGCTGACCTTAATCATTCTTCCATACACTTCCACAAAATGTCTGAATGGGAAGTGGATCGTATAGGAAATTAAAATCCAAAACCAATTATATTCAGTTCATCATTTATGGTTAGCAAACCCTTTTTTTCCCTACTTAGTGAGCATTATAGAAATGCAAAAAATATATAAGCATGCAAATAGGATCTAGTGATATAGAACTTTTCCATGTTTACGTGGAAAATTTTTGCATAGGTCGACATCAGCATTGAGAATGATAGTTGATCTGGTATATAAAACCCTTCATGATCTAAAGCCTCCATTACTTTAACCCAACTAATGTTTGGGGCCTACAGTAACAACCAATATCAACTTCATCCAAAGCTCCTTAAAGCATGACACAAATAAAATATATAGCTTTGCAGCAAGTTAAGTAAATCGCAGAAGACGAGCACCAATTCTTTAATAGAATCTAAAAGAATGTCTATATTTTATGAGGTTAACTATGAACATCCAGTTGTGGAACTACTAAAAAATGAAGAATAAAATGTTTTTTGCATGCCATGAGCATCAACAAGGTTTGTGTGAGTGCGAAAAATAGTACTAATTATCTTGGAAATAGTCTACTCTATAAGTGGGCAAAACAATGACAAAACATCTTTGCAATGTGCAACATCGATTGTACAACCATATCCAAGCTCCTCCATTATTCTTGCAACATCAATAGCCTCTTCCAACTATGTCAAAATAGTATCTGACACTTGCAAATTGCATGCATAAGAATGAAAACTCCTATAGTGACCAAATAGTACAAAATTGAAGTAGTGTGCATATAAAAGTAGCAAAAAAAGGCCAAAAAGAGACCTTTTCAAATCAAGGATCTAATCTTGTCTATCCTCCAAGTTTAATAAATAAGAATTATTGGAAAAATACCAGCTTCACAACAATAAAAGAAAAGAAAAGAAGCAAATACCTTAAAGTGCTAACATCATTTACATCATTTTTTAATAGTGGTTTGACAAGTAGTGACATGTGCACTTTCAGCTCTAACAATGAAAAAGCCTGAAGGAAAGAAGGTATGTGTTTTGATAGCACTTCACTATGATAGAGGAATAACAAAATCTACTAAATAAGATCTTTAGGGATTCCAGATGTAGGATTCTCACAAATTTCAGCCTAAGAAATGTACTCTAATATTTTTCCTTCCAAGGTTGAGGCCATTGTTAATGACCAAAATTCATAGTCATGAGTAATAAAAAGAAAAGAGCAAGAATTGTGTGAGAAAGAAACCATTAATATTATATCAAAAAAATTTAATTAGACAATGCAACAGTCCATTTTCTTGCCATGCCATATATGTACCTAAATTTTATGAGAATGGTAATGAACTTGAAGATGAGAGTTTAGTGGTTAATTATATGCTACAAAGTGCATGCATAGAAGATAATCAGCATCCTCTACCCAATAAGGCATAGATGATTATATATAGCTGGCCTTAAAATTTTGATTTTTGTTTAGTTTAGTTTGAGCTTCACTTGGTTTTGGGAATAGTTTAAAATTCTCTACTTAACAAGGCCGATCACATGAAGGTGGAAGCTCATTTGGCCCCTCCCCCCCCCCCAAACATCACTTTAAATTCCCCATTAACATCTAATAACTTTCGTTCATTCATTCATTCAACCATTTTTGAAATATAACATTCAATCATTATAATCACATGATAACATTCATTAACACATAAAATTCATTAACATCTAATAGCATTCATTCAACCATTTTTGAAATATAAAATTCAATCATTATAATCACACAATAACATTCATTAACACATAAAATTCATTAACATCTAATAACATTCATTCATTCAACCATTTTTGAAATATAACATTCAATCATTATAATCACATGATAACATTTATTACCACATAAAATTCATTAACATCTAATAACATTCATTCATTCAACCATTTTTGAAATATAATATTCAATCATTATAATCACACAATAACATTCATTAACACATAAAATTCATTAACATCTAATAACATTCATTAACACATAAAATTCATTAACATCATTTCCTTTTGGGCTTCTTAATGTTCTTTTCTTTAAAGTATCTTGTAAGAGGAATATCAATGTCCTCGCCATTCCCCTTGTCTATTGATTCTAATGACAATGCATGTCTCCTCCTCATCTGTTCAGGAATAGGTGGTTGTTGTGGCAAAGGGGAGTTTCTTGCAAAAACAACTGCATCATGAGTTAAATTCAAACCATTTAGAGTAGTGAATTACATGTATTTAATTAAGTGAAAAATAACTATAAATCAAAGAATTTATTTAAATGAACAAAACATAGATTTTCTTTACTTGAATGTGCCACATGATCTACATGGTGATCAGTCTAAACATCCTTTGGTACTCATTCAGCACGACATTATGTACCTCTAAAATATACACAGAAAAGGTTACACCAAGTTCAATTTAAGATGTTAAATTGTATTAATAATTACATAATTATTTTTATATAGAAAATGAACACCTCCATTGACACTACAATGCACATTAGGGGCTTCATCATGCGGCGTATAATAAAGATATGTGTTCCAATTAGGAGGTTGCATTGCATGCATACATTATTATCAAATAGATTATTGCTCAAGTATTCAATTTCTAATATATATATTGCATATTTACCTGTTCACATGATGCAGGGGGCTCTTGGGTTGGGCCAATGAAAGCTTGGGGTAGGCATTCAACCATGGCTTGATAGCCTTCCTTGAAGGCAATTTTCTAGTGTTCTCTCGTGGCCTCTAAATTAAATTTAGAGCCCTGCATTTTTTGATTAAAAAAATTATTTCCTTTTTATAAATAATGTTTTTTAGGAATTTATTTACTCCTACTTATAATTTGTGCTTTAATTTTCAAATATCTACCAAAGCCAAGTTTGTGCAGCCCAATCTTTTCTAGCCTAGCCTTTGTTGCTTTTGATGTATCCTGCAACCTATGAAAAGTTTGAAATATGTTAGATGATATAGATATAAAGATGCCTAATCAGTGCATTATTATATTGTACTAGTAGTTAATACTATTGCATAGCTTCTTCTGTCATTTGCAAGTGTAACTCCTCTTTTAACATCCATTTTTTCCTTTGCATCCAAAATGAAGTCATTCCAATCCCTCACTGAAATAAAGGGAGGATGCTTGTACTTTGGATTGTGGATGAGACTCCTTCTATAGGAGTCCCTCATAGTGCTCAGATGTTTTGTAGCTTTTTCCAAAATTTTCTTCTCCTTAAAATTTTTACCAAACTCATGCTCTAAATCTGCAATGAACTGATCTTTTAATTTTTTTTATCTTGCAAGTTCCACCTTTTAAGAAAAAACACAAAATTGTTAGATAGAAAAATTAACTAAAGTTGTGTAACTTGATTATACTAAAAGAAAATTTGTGTACCTTATACATATGGTGGGCCCGAATATCTTCAATGCATGGTCATAAAGCGTCTTATAAAAGAAATTATTTCCTACAAAAAATGTCATGGGATCATCAATCCAAAACTTGTTATGAATAGGTAAATGCATATTACAATATAAAAAATAATAATTTAAAAGCAGCAGGAAACTTAGGACATTTCAAAGGCATCAATTCATTGTCGTCAATCAACAATGATATCTACATAGCTCCCGTGCTAAAAACATGAGTAGATCCAAGAAATGGTGGTGAATTATCACAAATACATGTACTATGATTTGTATCTGGTGTCACAGACCTCAGCAATGAATGTACTACTAGATGCACCCATGATTAAAGTACAAATTATCAAATCACAATTAACACAAAACCAAATATAACAAAACAAGGATTTACTAGGCATATACTGTGAAGGCATCAATGTTTGCATGGCCCTTATTGTTGACATTGCAGTCGGCAATCTCTGATGGACCTCTATCAACCTCCTAGGAGTCTTCTACACTTGATGACCTAGTGAACAATACATTGTTAGAAAAGACATTCTGACATAATAAAAGTAAGTGTTAACTTAAGAAGTTTTTGAATGTTTGATCAAAGAAAAAATTCCTTGTAACTTATCAACTTAAGGATTATTTTACCTAAGGTAGTCAGAGCTCCACTAGTACCGGCCTCACTGCGATGTCCTGGACTAGGCACTTGAGTTTGCAAAAGATCTTGTAACAAGAACACATACATATTTTAGTTCACAACATTAAATTAACCTTTATTGAACTTTTGTTATAATTAAAGATTCATTACTACTTACTTCAAAATGACATGATATGCCCATCAATTCATGTTGCCTCTTCAACACCTCCTCCGTTGGATTTGGATCTTCAAAAATGCTCATAATTTCCAAACTGATTTTTTTTAGTTTTTTCATCATCATATATGTTAAATTTGGCACCTCTGCAATATCGTCATCAAAAGGGTAGGTGCATCTGTTGTTGTAGGCACTTTTCCCCTATCATGAACATCAAATTGTGACAGAAATATCAGTAAAACTTTCATAAAAACCCCAAAAATCTAAATAAAATAACATAATAATATAACATTTTTCAACTATCTAATTTGTACAATTTCAATAAGGCTTACAGTCGCTAAGGAATGGCTGGGAGCTGGAGCATCCTCGTGGCCTCTATCCTGTGGGGGATCCATATTGTCCTGTAACAAAGATTAAATATAAAAATTTCAGCGATCATCAAAAATGATCATTATTTCTATATTGATATTTTTTAGTTTTTTTTTTCATCTTGTATGTTAAATTAGGGACATCTGTGATATCCTCATCAGAAAGGTTAGTAGCTAACTCTATTCTTGCAGGTGCTCTTCCCTGTTCCTGAACATCAAATTGTGATAGAAATCTTAGTAAAACATTCATAAAATCTCCAAAATCATAGCTAAGGACGTTGATTAAGATTTTTGGTTTTTTTTGGGTTTTTTGTTTGCATATTAAGTTGTTGTTTATCAAGCTTAATTCAATACCTAATCAGTTTGAAACTTTGATACAATATTGATTAACAATAAACTTTATCACTGTTCAAGTCAGAAGTTTAACATTTGCAATATTTCATTGTCATATGATTTATGATCTTCTCGTTCATGTTTAAAGTTTTCCTTCTCTGTTATGCATCTAAATAGTTATCATATATTATTATTACAAACATACAACAATCTGAAACTGAAAACAATGCATTACATTAGCAAACTTTATCACTGCTCTTGTTTTGAAAAAACTTTTCATGACTCCTAATTGTAGGGACCTACTTTGTAACATCTAATTTTTTTAATTTTCCAATGCGTTTGCCTTGCAGGAGTGATGGAATTAAGTGCAACAAGTGCATATTATGATCCTTTTGAGGTTGCAACTCGCATCTTACAAAATGTTGTTGTTCTTACTATCGACCTAGATAGGTAATATAACTTGAGATTTCGAGGGCAAATCAGTAAAGTACAAAATTAAATACAAGATAAATCCATTGTATGTTGTTCTTGGAGGGCATGCACTTAGTGGAGTTTTTATTTTAGTTTAAAATACTAAATAAATGTAATTAACAACTTAACAGACTAAATGTCAGATTTGATTTACTTTGGGATTCATGAATATCCATTTTCTCATCATTTTCACTTACTTAGCATCTTTTCATTTATGCATTTTAAAATTGAAAATGGTGTTGACCATAAAATGAAAGATAAGCAAGGAACCTTCTTAAGACTCCCAAAATGATAGCTCATGGACAATTTTTGTTAACCATGAGGATAGGAACCGAAGAGAGAAATAAGTGTAAAAGAAAAATATGTTTATGAAAACCATTTAACAAGAATGTGTCATACAACAAAATCTTGTTTTCTTGGAATGAAAAAGCATGACACTGAGAATTTTTTGGAAAGTTTCATAAGAAGCTTCCAAGATCAATACATGTGTGAATGTATCTGGCTTTGTAATGGTATATGGAAAAATAGGACCAAACTAATTAGACAAATCCTCCTAAAACAATGAAGGGAAAACTGCAAAGAAATGATACATGCAGCTTAGTGAGTCTAAAATATTATCAACAGATGTTGAGAAAAGCTTTAATAGGAAGCTCCTATGTGTAATGTATGTTAAATTAGGGACATCTATGATATCCTCATCAGAAGGGTTAGTAGTTGCCTCTATTCTTCTAGGTGCTCTTCCTTGATCCTGAACATCAAATTGTGATAAAAATATCAGTAAAACTTGCATAAAAACTTTCATAAACTTTATCACTGTTCAAGTTAGAAGTTTATCATTTGCAATAAGTCATTGTCATATGATTTATGATCTTCTTTCTCATGTTTAAAGTTTTCCTTCTCTATTATGCATCTAAATAGTTATCATATATTATTATTACAAACATACAACAATCTAAAACTGAAAAAAATACATTACATTAGTAAACTTTATCACTATTCTTGTTTTAAAGAAACTTTTCATGACTCCTAATTTTAGATTTTCTATATAGCAGTTAATATTTTGAGGCTATCAATTGTCCTCTATTAATTAGATGGATAATTGACTAAAATGACATGTTCTATTTTCTCACACTATGAAAGGTTCAAAGAATGAAATGATTTGTTCACATAATAATTTAGTTTTACAATTCTATATTACATGGAAAGAAAGTTCTATTTGCATTACTATGGTGTTCATTTGGCAAGAGAGTTCTAGGAAAGGGTTGTTATTACAACGAATTATTAACTAGGGGGATGAAATTATTATTTATATAATAAAAGTTTGAAAGCATTTATGGGTGATTCACATACTAGTGATTTCTCATCCTACTGGGCTTCAACATTTCAAGTCTAAACTGGTTCTCTGCCAATTATGATCTTCTTGTTCATGTTTAAAGTCTTCCTTCTCTGTTATGCATCTAAATAGTTATCATATATTATTATTACAAACATACAACAATCTGAAACTTAAAACAATACATTACATTAGCAAACTTTATCACTATTTTTTTTTTTAAAAACCTTTTCATAACTTATAATTTTAGATTTTCTATGAATATAAAAGTATAATTAAAAATTAAGTTTGATAACCAAGTAACCCTGTCCCCTATTATGAAAAATAGATGTACCAGTACTGGTACCCTAAGTACCCAAAGTACCCCCGTCCACATGCAACCTTGATAATAATATAACATTCTTCAACTATCTAATTTATACAATTTCAATAAGGTTTATTGTGTCCCATATAATGCCCCACTCAGAGATCCTTGGAAACAAGGATGAAATACAAGCCAAAATTATTTTGTTTACAAGTATGAATGCACATGACAACATCATACAAGGATCACAAAGATCACAATGAAAGACTTCACCACAATCCCAGCAACCAACAGATCTCTGAATGCCACTACCAACTGACACACTTGAACAAAAGCCAACAACCACCACAACAAGATGAGGGCTCAAGAAATGACCACTCATCAACAAGACACCAAGTTGGAGTAAAATGCAGAATCTTGAAGCCCTGAAAATTGGCTAAGTCTGGATTTTTGAAGCCCTGAAATTTCCTAGAATCTTTAACTTATCTCTGAGAGGTCTGAAACCTATCTCAAAAGATTCGTCGCATATATCAAAATATATCTTAAGTATAAGTAATAATTTACTTAAATGATATATTTTAAACTCCGAAGGACTAAAATAGAAACACAAAAATTGGATTTCAAGAGAAACCGACAGAATTCAAAATGCAACAGCATAGGGTTGAAGAACACCCAAAAAGGTAGCCAAATCAACCCTCAAAAAGTTTGGAACACGACGAAAAGTGCCCGCTATCCGCCCGTGTAGGTTTTTACAAAAAAAGTGCAACACTTCTCACTAAGGGAGGGCGACACTTCTCCTTAAGGCATGCGACACTTTATCAATGTCATACGACATTTCTCAAGAAGGCGTGTGACACTCTTCTAGTGTCATACAATATTTCTCAAGAAGGCATGTGATACTTTACAGTATTGTATGACACAGTTTGCATGGGCGTGCAATACATTGTTAATGTCGTACCATGCTGAACAAATGTCACCCAAAGAACACAAAAATACTTCAAGAAACACAAAAGACCAACAACTGACCAAAATAGAGAAAAGAACCTCCACACCAAGGAGTATCGGATCCACAAAGGCTCGAGGAATGAACACTCGAGTGCAAGAACAACACAAAACGATGAATATCTAGCCATCTAAACTACAACAGAAAAGAACATATTGAAATAAACATCGAAGAGAACAAAAGCAACATCACAAAGTACAGAAATACATCTCAAGAACAAAACAACCAAACTAAGTACGTGGATCCTCCCATCCATCAATAGCATCATAAGACCATAGTGGGTCCTAGCCATCCCCCGCGCGTAACATCCCAAGCCATCAACCAGATTGTCAGTACTCTTATAATAGGGATGTCACTACTAAAAACATGCACAATATCAGCATAAGGAAATCTAACATGCTAGTGATAATGCATAAGATAATCCTATAGTAGATAACATCACCTATCACATGCTAAACAATAGTAAGCAACAGATATACTACTAAATCAAATAACATCATCTAATCATATGCTAAACATCATGATAAGGGAATGCATCAAATAAACTAACATCATCTAAACATGATATACAAGATCCCAATGAAAGCACAAGTCACAAGAAAGCATACTCTAGAACCTGAAGTATCAAGTGAAGACATGCAGCAATGGTCGCACTAGGACAAAAGATCGTCTCTATACACCAATCCCTAGCAATGGTGAAGGTAGCTACACCTTCCAACCACGTGGCACCCATAGGTCCACACCTGCCTTGCTGATGGAGATAATGATCCAACCACAAACACACATAAAGCACAACATCTAAGGCTAACACTCATGCTAGACAGTATGATGGCTACAACCAAGAACCTAAGACAATGCAAGGAGTACAGGTTCTGGTTAGACACTCAATAGGCTACTAAGTAGGGACTGACATCATGGAGAGTCACTTGGCATCGAAAAGCCCAAGCTCGAATCATGTGTTTCAACTCCTCAACGAAGGGCCCCGCACACACATTTTATTATCTTAAGTTTTATTACCATTCACACATTTTCTTTAATTATCACTTATTTAAAACTTCCTATCCTCCACCAACCCTATGGGACTAAGGTCACCAGGCTGCAAGATAGAAGCCCCCTCCAGATGCTACCCTACCCTACCCATGCTCATCTTATGACAAGTGCCCGTGGGCATGCATACTCTCATCCCAACCCCAATGATCATAACTTTCAGCAAATCCACGGAAGATCGGGCCTCGCAAGTCACCCAAAAAATGTATGCGCACATACTCGTGTGTGGCGCACCACCATCACGAAGATCATAACACAAGGACAAGAATGAGAACACAATGCAAAGAAAACACCCAATTGAAAGCAACACAAGAAGGATGGATTCTACACGAATCCCAAAGCCAAAGAAACCATACATCATAAAGTCACTCAACCAGCCTCAATCCGAGAGTATGGATTCTACATGAATCTCAATGATGTAACAAGACCAAAAGTCATGAACTTACTCAACTAGCCTCAATCTGAGAGTATGGATTCTACATGAATCCCGACATCCATGAAACAAAGCAAAGGTCCAAAAGAAACCATAACAACAAGTATAAAATCACTCAACTGAACACAACGTCAGGAGTACGGATGAAACACCCATCCCAATGCAACATAAAAGTGCAGAAGTGGTCTAACTGATATCCAAACAAATCATCTAGGTTCACGACCCACATTGTAACAAGAAAACCTGAGAAAACAAGGTGGCACACAAAACGAGATAAAAATTCCAAATTTTGGAAAACTTCAAAATTAAAACCCATTTGACCTTTGGGTTCAAAATCCCCAAAAATCCAAAAATAAAAAGAATCAGACACTGTATGCAAAAATGGCTAGCATAACGACCCAAAACCCCAAACCCTCATCCCAAAAAATAGGAAAATGTTCATACTCGCCCAACCGAGTAGAACTAACCTACAGAAACAAAGAGGGACACTAGTTCTCAGCCTCCAAACAAACAACTACCAAAAACAAAAGTAGAAACAAAGCAGAAACAATAAAACAGGAAAGCCCTACCTCACAGCCAAAAGGGCAAAACGGGAGTATGAACCATAAAATAAATATCTCGCAGAAGTAGCTGAAAATCACGACAATCTAAGGTTTTCTCAAACTAGATCCAATGAGTCCAACCTCATGATGATCCCACGCTCGTAGCTTCCACAACGAACAAAACAATAAATCCTCATGAAGAGGATTTTGGGTTTTACTCTCCAATTTTCTAATTCAAAAGTGAGAAGTGAGGAATTAAATTCCTTTTTGGATACTTATTCACTTTTCGAATGAATAATTGATTAGGGTAAATAACCAGTCAACCTAGTTAAAACCCGAATCGACCCAAACGAAAATAGGTTATTCCTATAAATAGGAATTCATCTATGGAAAAGCCTCTCGAAATTAAAATAAATCAATTAAAAAGCCTGAAAACCCAAAAACACATAAACCTCCTTAATGACTTTCGCGACAATGCGAACTCTAAATGCACAGAAATGCTCACTAGTCTAATCACATAATGCAAATGAGTTCGGATTTAATAATCACTGAAAGGTTAAATTAAATATTTAATCAAGGATACGTCGACCATATAAGGACGACATTGGTAAAATATGAATGGTTGAATCACTAACTCCATGTACCACTGTTTGGGATATAAATCCTACACACTAAACAACATGATCAAGTGCAATTGCATATAATAACATAGTTGAAGCAATAAATGCATTAAATCGCCTAATTAACCATTTATTTAATTATATTAACATAATCTATTTACATCACTCACGTTCACATAAAGCATAACAACGCAGGAATGAAGTAAATAACCATAGCATTAAATCCATCACATAACGTAATCAAAGGTATGTCCAAAAACCATATAACCAAATATCATCATAAAACACACTGTCATCTCAAAATGGCATCGTCATGCAATATGATCAACTGAACAACATAGTAGTCTAATATCTATGATACTGAAATCAAGGTATAACATCTAACCCTCGGGTCGTCTCAAATGTAAAACATCACATAAGAACAAATATCTCTCAGATCAAAATAAAACAAGGTAAATATCTACAACACATAACCAAATAATCCCACATGAACAATCCATTTCTAATTACTTAAGCATTTAATAATGATTGATTACAGAATCAACAAAAAGAAACTTAAAACACATAAGAAAACACAGTCATAAACATGACTAACCACTGCTATAGGAACCTAGTCTAGTGTAGCATGGTAATAGAACATAGTGTAATCTTTGCACACATCTCAGGGTAATCACGGAACAACCTCATGATACCACATTGATCCTGGTAACCACTAGCACAAACCTCAGTGAACCAAAAATCACATCATAATCTCAAAGATCAGTCCAAAGCATAATCAAAGCAACTAATACAGAAACATAAATCCAAACACCTCAACGGTGTAGACCACTCAGGGTCACAATCATGATCCCATCACAACAAAAGATCAGCAAGGTTGCATCCATCGGGATGACTAACAAAAGTCAAATGGGAGAGGCACTACATCCCAAGAATGGGTAGGAGGAGCATCCTTGTGGCCTCTATCCCATGTTTGATCCATATCATCCTATGACAAAGATTAAATATAAAAACTTCAATCCACTGATATTAGCAAAAAAAACTTATTAATAAAATGGTATATAGTGCTTACCACCCTCATGATAGTAACTTTGTTTGTATCTTTGTGATTTAAATGGTAATCTATTAGCAGTTCTTCCCTTGCACTTATTGATTTTATCGCACATACAAAAACTCGATTTCCCTCACGCTCCTCAAAAAAGCAATTGGGTTTCTTATTAGTTGAGGAAGGTCACGTACTATTTATAAAACCCACAATATTACCTGTTGCTTTTGGTCTCCCATCAATGTACATAGAAAATCTTTTACTTTGATAATTTTCTTTCCATCGTATATAATTTGTGGATAGTGCATACCTACACATACTTTTTTTATATTGAACAATCTACATCCAATCATTGTAATTGTAACAAGGACCGACATACTTCATCAATTCAACAACTTTGTTGTAACATACCTTTATCCCATCCATGGAAAATAAGCCCAAACCATGTAATGAGGATGGAACTATCCAATATATCCTCTCATTAACACAAAAATCAGTGTTAATTGGAAGTAGCTCATTTGGTACCTATTCTTTCTCAATATGTGTGTACCAAAAGGGCACCTTGATGTCGCCTTTGCTCTCATCATCATAAGAACATGACCACCCTTTAGCAAGGATAAATTGCATGTGTTTATTGAATTTTTTTCTAATGTTTTGACCTCTAGTTGATCTCCCCATTTTAGTCGTAGTACATGTAGAACTTTCATCTACCATTCCCTCATTTCCCTCATTTAATGTAGATAGATCTGAAAAGTACCTATTTGGTGGTCCTTGCAATCTATCAAATGAGATATTGTCACGTCCCCACTTCAACCACTAGATAATTTTGATAATAATTAAATAATATACATAGAATAATCAAGTCGTGACCCATGCGTACGGTTCTTATTTGTCTATACATGAGAGATATAAAATGTACTAAGTTGAAAGTGATTATATAATTACATGTATATATGGTTCTTCTTTGTATATTTAAAAAAG
Source organism: Cupressus sempervirens (assembly GCA_028749045.1). NCBI lineage: Eukaryota > Viridiplantae > Streptophyta > Pinopsida > Cupressales > Cupressaceae > Cupressus > Cupressus sempervirens. The sequence continues at coordinate 752,697,990 of CM053789.1, read as the reverse complement.
AAGAATATAAGAAAATTATGTCTATTTATTGAATTATACCTGCCGATCCATGTCACTGTGCACGATCCTCACCAAAGGCGTTAAATTTCCTACATGTGTTAATCATTTATCTTAAGTTAGCTACAAATAACTTAGAAGACAACATAAACATTTCACTCAATTTATTTCAAGACACCTGCATGTGAAATGATCAGAGCTTACAAGGAGTCATGTATATCTTAAAAAAATTTGACATGTTATACTTAGTGTTTATATCTACACATATGGTTTTGAAAGAAAAATTTGGTGTGTGTTGTACTTAACAATCAGAGCTTATTAGGAGTCATGTATATCTTAAAAAATTTGGACATGTTGTACCTAATGTTTATATCTACACATATGGTTTTGAAAAAAAAAATTGGTGTATGTTGTACTTAGTGATCAAAACTTAGTACGAGTCATTGATCACATACCTTGTACATCTCAATCATGTCATTGATCATCTTCTTCATCTATATCATCATCATCACCACTATCATCATCTTCATCATCACAATCATCATCGTCATCATCATTATTGAAGTCTCAAAGAGAAATCAATTTCTCTACCAAACAAAAAACTACAATTATCAGCATTAAAGAGAAAAAGGCATCCCCTTTCCACCTACACGACTTGTTTATTAAAATCTATAGACAAATGTAAAGATTAGCTTCTTAAATCTATTAGACAATAGTATTTATAATTGTTTCAAAAAAATTTCCTTCACCTATGACCATTCCTTGTACACAAATGGGGAGTTGTAATCTGTTTATTTTTGTGTATAGTGCTCTCTACCCGCAACTTGGGTTGTATCACTAATAGTTTGAAAGAGCAAGAAATTCATTCATTTTGTTTGGATACCCTTTTGTGGGATAAACTTTACATAGAGAGATATCAAATTAGTTTCTAATTGCATTGTAACTTAAACGAAAGCATAGGCAATTAAGAGGGAAAAATCCAATGCTAGGAAGTATCCAAGTATCAAGTGTCTTGTCTAAATTTATCTCAACTAAGTTTGAATTATTGGTGGATTAAGCATATGTAATTTATTTTCACTTGTTTTTTAGTTTACGTGTTTAAAAAGCAATTGGCTTAAATGATTTTGATTCTACCATCCATACATGAGCAAGACTATACAAAAACATTGAGTGGTGGAAGTGAATTATATATCTAAATAGCATGCTGTCAGATGGACTAAATCTTTATGGTAGTGAATTACATGTATTTAATTAAGTAAAAGGTTAAAGTAATGGAGGCTTTAGATCATGAAGGGTTTTATTTACCAGATCAACAGTCATTCTCAATGCTGATGTTGACCTATGCAAAAATTTGCCAAGTAAACATGGTAGAGTTCTATATGACTAGATCTTATTTGCATGCTTATATTTTTTTTTCATTTCTATAATTCTCCCTAAGTAGGGAAAAAAAAGGGTTTGCTAACCATAAATGAAAAACTTAATATAATTGGTTTTGGATTTTAATTGCCTACAAGATCCACTTCCTATTTAGACATTTTGTGGAAGTGTATGGAAGAATGATGAAGTTCAGCTATCATTCTTGATATTTGTTATATCTGCATCAGCTAAAATTCAGACATTTATAAATTCAAGAAGGCTATAGGTCATCTCTTCAATCAATTTCTCCATGACTTGCATGAAGCATTACCCATTGGAGTACACCATACTCAAAATTGGATGTGGCAGTTTACCTGGTTTAACATTCATCTTATATTCCAAATAAACATATTTATGTTTTTTTGGTCCAAGTCATGTAATTAATCTCAAGTCAGTAGGTTTGCCTCCGGAAGCCACAGGTGAGAAATAAAAAGTACTTCAATCAACCTTTGTTTTTGGTAAATTTATTTTAGAAGTTCTTGATTTAATCAACATTTCCATTCTAAGTTAAAGCTACTAGTTTGTTGTCAAACTGTGTGTGACTGATGTGCACTGTATAATCCACTCTACTGACTTTCGAATATTCAACATTCTGCCCATTGACAAGCTTGAACTTTTCAAATCCTAAGACCAATAAATTTCTCATAGACAAGAAAACCTAATTCTATCCTTTCAACCTTCCTTGATTATTCTAGTTTGTAATTTGGGGGAAACATGGTGCAATAATGAATTATCATGACTATCTAGCAAGGTTCTAATAGTACTTTGTTTGATATTGAATAGGAGGAAAATATGTGTCAATTAAAGGTATGTTGTTTTAAATTGTATATATATACTTCTAAAATGTCTATTATTGAGGCTACACATTCATTTGTAGTCCAACATATGGCTTCACCTTTTGAGCAACCCATTAGATGTTGCTTTTATTTGCTAAAATGAATCATGGATGTAAAGTATAAAGAAATGATATTGGTTTTCCTTTTGTATTCAGTTAGTATTGGCAAAAGAGAATTCCAAACAAGTCCTTATGAACTAAATGGAAGAAAAACAACATGGAATTCAAATTTTTCTTTGTAAGTGACTATTTCTACAGCTATAATTTTTACTCTCTTATTTCTACTAATGATCTCAATTTGGTGTAGCTCTGTACTAAATCTTCAAGACAATCTAATGGTGTCACTTCTTGATAGCAAGGGTGACAATATTTCTCAAACATGTTTGCTTTTAAAGAACTTTGTAAGTTCCATCTTGATATATAGGATTGAGAATATGTTCGAAATATTTGGCTCATCAAGTTAAAATATGAACTCATCTGTAGAGATTGTAACCCCAATTATTGTTGAGAAGGGCTCCTTGGAAGAACCATTTCCTCTTAAAGGTGGTGGGTGTGTTCATCTAAGGTTGAGCTCTAGGAAGATGTTCAATACTTTCTCACTTTCTTTGTAAGAAAGGGAACTCTTCAACAGAACCTTACATAGTTGTTCACAACATACTTTTATCCCATTCTATTGATGTCAATATGTACAGGAAACATTTAAAGGTCTCAACCTACTTTTTCAAATTTCTATTTTCAATCAAAATAAGTCTTGTGGGGGAAGGCTAACTCAATGGAGGAAAGTACTTCCTTTGTGAGATTTGCATGGATCAACTAGGACACATGCAGGAGAAACAAAGAGGGTGCATTGGTATAACTCTCGATGCCAAGTGGTTTGAACCAATGTCAGATTCAGTTGAAGATCAAGATGTTGCTCAGAGAGAACAAGATTTTGAACTTGGATGGTAAATACATTCAAATAAAGAGGACTAATGATTTATTTTTAAATGATTCAAGATTCATATTAGTTTTTCACAATCTATAAACTAGAATATGATTGTTTTTACTTTTAAATGTTTGCATTTTTCAATCAAACACATTTAATGATCCATTATAAAAATAAAAATAAAAGAATAATCCCAATATCAATTGAAAAACTTTGACATAAATTGCAACCCTTGATAAAAATATGGATAATAATTTTACATAAGCAATTTTAAACATTATCTTCTTAAGGTATCAACATAACTCCTGCAATCAAGACCATAGGATTAACAAACCTTAACATTGTATCCACCAACCAACAGCTTGCATGAGAACATTATTCTCACTTGGTTGAAGGATTTTGTGTCCATACATATTCCCTATCACAAGATTAGTTTTCAATCTTCACCTATATACACATAAAACATCATTAACGTATCATTTGAAAACTCTTTCATAGTTCATTATGTATCTCCCTATTTAATTGTTTGCATTCATCATGATTGTATTTGTCTGACCTACCACAACACTATCCTATTTTAGGCCAATCATCCTTCACAATAAAACATGAAAAATCTAATCAGGGTTTGTATGACTTAATGAGGATACTAAGCCCTTCCACAAGTTTCTAATGAAAAGCTACAGCTTTGGAATAGTTTACAAGGAATCATGATGTGATCATCATTTACATTGCCTATAACACAAACTTGACAAGTTTTCACTTTCCTATTAGCATATAGGTTAACGCAACCATCTACTAACCTTAACATATAGTATCTTCCTTACCTCTACCATTAAAGACACTTTTATCATGATTTGATCAGCATTTACATTGCCCATAACCCAAACTTGACAAGTTTGCACTTTCCTATTAGCATATAGGTTAACACAACCATCTAATAACCTTTACATATAGTATCTTCCTTACCCCTACCATTAAAGAGACTTTTAAACATCTCTATTGATTTTCCAAAACTCTAACCATCTTGACGCACTAAATATCTTTAATCAAATCAAATAAAAACAAGTTTTATACCTTGCTATTGTGTCATGACAGTCTACTCCAAATATACAATTTCTTGTATCCAATCCAAAAATCTTGTTTCTTTAGACTTAATACAGATCTTTCAAACATCAATATACTCTTATTATACTATTTTCACAATATTATATCCATATTTTAACCACCCACCTAACGGACAAAGCCCTGCTGCAACTTCATACGCTCAAAAACCTTACCCTATGAAAGTTTATTAGTCACATTCTAGTAATCAAATGCACATTCTTTACTTGCATGGGTTCCTAAAAATTACTTGGAAATATTTTATCTACACCTCTCGACATTAAATTGAAATCATGCAAAATATTACATTGGAATGTTGTTGGGTTACCCTAGATAAAGGTTTGATAATCAATCTTCAAAGGAATTATTTTGGGTTACCCTTGGAATTACTCTTGTCGCATTTGAGAACAACAATTTTGTGGGGATTCTGCTTTGGCAAGGGTAACCCATTCTTTCTCAATATGCATTTGGGTCTATCTTCAGGGATCCCCTACCAAACAATACACTTCTGGCCTTGTAAAAAAATTAGAAGGTTTTGCACAAGGAGAAAAGATATTCCATGTGTATAAAGTAAGCATAATTCAAAAAATAAATCACCTAAATTAGTTGGATATGGGGTTTCTGTGTACGAATTTTAAAGAATGCATGATTCTAAGTATATAGAATGCATGATTCTAATTATATACAAAATGGGTCTCTCAACTTTTTCAAGCATTGCAATGCATTACCTCAAAAAAATATTACCTCCTTTCTATGTGAACTAGCTTCTGTATGTGAACCTGCCTTCTCCCGCAAACAATGAAAAATGTGTTTCAACTTTCTTTCTTTTTTTCAAATATAATCGCATGTTCATGGCTACTTCCACATACACAGGAGCATAAACAAAAAAAAAGTAGTTCACAAGCCAATTTGGCCTCTCTTTGAAAACTTTTGTCAAAAATAGAGGCGAAATGTACTAGTGAAACTCATCAATCTTCACATGTGCACTTTCTATAACTTTATGAGTAGATAGATTCAGACATTTATATGATTTTATCTTATTGGAATATCACAAAAATATTCCTCCATCACTTTTGACATCAGATTTTCCTTTTACTAGCAAATACTTTGAAGTAACATACATTGGGTTTATAGCCATACCATAACTCAAAAGGTGTTTGATTTGAATCCTTCATCAACTAAACTCAGTTCAAGGTATGAATTGTAGTGTTGATTGCTTCCTTCCAATATTTGATAGAAACATTCTTTTCTATTAGAAGGGTCCTTGCACAATCCATGATTGATCTATTCCTTCTTTTAGCAATGTCATTTTGCTGAGGTGTGTCAAGTGCAGACACTTGTATTTTTATTCCTCTCTCATTGCATAATTCATTATTTTCATTGGAAATGAATTCTCCTCCTCTATCTAATCTCAAAAATTTTAGTTTCTTTCTTGTTTCCTTCTCAACCCTACCCAAATACCATTTGAACTTTTGAAAATCTTTTGATTTGTCCTTCAATTATATAACAATCATCATTCTAGAATAATCATTAACAAATAACATAAAGTACTTATCTCCTATGTAGATTTATGTGTCAATAGGTTCACAAAGGTTTGTATGGACCAGCTCCAGCACTTCTTTAGAATGATAGTTGTTTCTTTTAAAACTTATCTTGCCCATCTTACCAATTTGACAATTCTTGCACATGCCCGTGTCAAGTTTCTTCAGGCTTGGAATACCTCTAACCCTTTTGTTCTTGCTTATTTTTATCAAGTTGTCAAAATTCACATGACATAACCTCTTATGCCATAACCAACTTTCTTTTACTTGAGAAATGAAACATGAACTTCCATTAAGATCTAGGTAGAATAGGTTACCTTTTGTTTTCTCACCAATCCCAACCAAATTACCTTTTCCATCTAGAAAATTGGTCTTTCCACTCATGAAATCTACCTTGAACCTAATGTTATTCAATTGAGCCACACTAAGTAGATTTTTCTTTAGTCCCTCAACCCAATAAGCATTATCACATCTAAAATCATTGGTTAGTGCAATACAACCTTTACCTTTCACATAACATGGTTCATCATTTTCAAATCCAACACTTCCACCATCATAGTGTACTAAGTTCTCAAATTTAGATTTGTCACCCTAGGTGAGAACAACCACTATCAATAATCCATGTATTGATCATTCTTACTAATATGTGAGATAAGTGTCATTTTATCATTCTCATCATCTGATTCATTCTTAATAGCAATATAGATCATTTCATCTTCGTCTTCACTACTTTTAGAATCTTTAGCAATGTAACAATATTTCTTACCTTTGTCTTTATAGTCCTTGTAGCTGTTGAAGCCCTTCTTGCCCTTGTACTTTTCACTCTTCTTTTCTTCTTTTCTATCTCTATTTGGACAACTTGCAGTAATGTGAACAACCTCTTCACAAGAAAAGAAAATCAAAGGAATTTTACCCTTGTACTTCCCTTTTCCCTTTGGAGATATTCTTGCAAGTAGCGCTTCAATGACTTCAAGATTGTCATTAGAACCATCTGCATCCTCATTGTCAAATCATCTTTAAGATTTTGCATCTTTCTTCTTTAGTGATAGCTTGGCTTGAACTGTAAGCTCAAGGTTGCTAGAGTTAGGAACATAATTTTCATAGTTATCTAACTCAAATATTGTCAATCTTCCCACTATTGCATCCAATATTATATAATTATTGGGGTTGCATATCAGCTTGAATTGTTGACACTCTAATTGCATATGTAGGAAGAAGTGTTCTCAGAAACTTTCTTACCACTATCTCATCTTCAATCTTTCCTCCTGAGGTTCTGATTGTACAAACACTGGCTTTTATTCTTTCACTATGTTTTACAATATTCTCATCTTCTCTCATCCTTATTTGATCAAATTTTCATCTAAGACTTTCTACCTTGGCTCTTCTTACATTATCATCTCCTTCATAGATGTCCTTCATCTTGATCCACATCTCATGAATAGTACCACAGCCTTTTGCTTCATCAAATTCAACATAGTTGAGAGTTGAAGCGATATCAATCATCATGATATTATGATTCTTCTTTTCTGTTATTTGTTCAACAGTCATAGTTCTAGTAGGTGTCACATACATGGTGTCTAGGTACATTAGGCTTGAGTCTCCAATGGTTGCCAAATGTAATCTCATCAGTTCATGTCATGCCTTGAAGTTTTCTTTGTTCATCTTAGGGATCTCCCTTCTATAAGACATCCTGATCTTTAGCTTAGGTCCTTGAAACCTTCTCTGCAAGCACCAAAAGCTCTGATACCAATTGTTGCAAATACAAGAGTAGTAACTAAGAGGGGAGGGTTGAATCAATTACCACAAAAACAAATCTCAGATCTCTTATATGTCAATACAAATCAAAACTAAACTCTATTGAAACCGAAAATACTGTTGTAACTTGGTTAGAACTGAATCACTCGGAAAACACTAAAAATTATTGTAATTCAGTAAGAACTAAAATATTACTTCTTTAGATGTTTAATGTGTTTAACCACAATTAACTTAGTTTCAAAATCAAAAAAATAAAATGAACACATATGACACCAGGATTTAATGTGGAAGTCCAATTTGGGAAAAACCACCAAGATGTAACTAGTTACTACTTTTCACTCTTCTAAAGTGAGCCCTGTTAGGAGCCAACCATATTAAAGGTTACAAAACACACTATTAGGTGTGACCCTATTAAAGGATTCAATCACCTTATTAGGAGTGGCCTTGTTAGAGGTCTTTAGACACTTCAATCTAGAAATGTCACCTTGTTAGAAGATTTGGCAAATAGTTGTTAAGCTAACTCTGTTAAGAGATTTGATAAACTGCTACAATTATTAGAGAGTAACAATAATACAACATGGTTGTTGATGCAATTGTATTGATGATTTCAAATCGTTGTTCTGGCTTGAATACTTGATCAGATAAAACTTTGCATCTCAAAAAAATTAGGATACTCTTCTATTCTTCCAATTCACTTCCTTGGTTTATCTTTTCAATCTCATGCTTCTCATATTCAATCCCACAACTTGACCTTATACTTATATATTTTTCCTTTTCAAGTAGGCTTGAATAAACTTATAAATATTCAATGTTCATCCCTTGAGTAAACTAAACTTAACAAGTAAATTCATTAAACTAAATATGTTGATTTAAGAAAATCCTTCGTTAGCTGATCCAACTCGATAGACATTAACTCTAAAATGATTTTCCTATGTTAACCAAGTGAACTCAGTTAACATTGTAACTTTGTAAACTTCCTTTGGTAATTGAGTGAGCTTGGTTAACACTGGTTCCATGCCAACTTTCCTTTGTTAGCCGAGTAAGCTCAGTTAACACTGAACTTCTACAAACTTCTCTTTGGTGCCCGAGTGAACTCGGTGGATGCTGTCTTTTGAACTTGGTAACACTTGAATGCTCATCAAGCATAGGAAGTTATCTTTATTGCCCAAGTGAGCTCGATAGACATTGACTGGTAAAGGTATGACATTTTGTGTAACATCAAAGACTATATACAATTGATCAATTTTTTTTAACACCCTATTTTAGGCTTTCAACAATCGAAATCTCCATTGTGTCCATTTTAGAGAGGTTAGTTTTTGTGATTTTTATCTCAAATAAACCATCTCCTCCAAGGTAGTCCTAACACATTCATTCAATTCATTTTTTAAATTAGTTTAACCAATATTGCATAGAGTGGTATCTATATTTATTAATTTTAAATGATTGTAAAAAAAATATTTTTATTTTTGTTGTATATTATAGAGAAAGGGTGACAATTAATTTGTTTGTATTTTCCTTGTATATTATAGATAAATGGGTAGAGAGAGGTGTAAAGATAATGAAATGGAGAAAAAGGGAGAGATGGAACAATAAATATAGAGAGTTGTGGAAAATAAAGCAAAGAGATAAAGTTATAGAGGTATACAAAGAGTTAGAGGCAGAGAGATTGTTGTATAGAGAGAGGTTGACATGTCTAGAGATAGAGAATATGATAAAAGTGTCTAGAGAGAGAGAGAGAGAGAGAGAGAGAGAGAGAGAGAGAGAGAGAGAGAGAGAGAGAGAGAGAGAGAGAGAGAGAGAGTAATTGTGTGTAATGAATCCTTTGAAGTGTTGTTAACCTTCTAAAATGCTCTATCAAGCTATACCTGTAGACACCTAAAAAACCTTTAGAAAATAAAGTAGTTTTATTTTCTAAAAAATTCTTGATGACATCATCATTTATTAATTAATTATTTATTTATTTTATTTATTTATTTTTATGCCATTAAATCCCTTTATCTTAATTAAAAATATTTAATTAAGGAATCCCTCCCAAAAATGTTTAAATCTTATTTAAACATTATTTCCTTATTTATTAATTATTTAATTAATAAATTGACCAAAAATCCCAAAATAAATAATTTATTTATTTTTTGCCCAAAACTTAGCCAATTTCCTTAAGACCAATAACCTCTTCCAAAATCTTCTAATCCTTCTTTAAATTCGATTAAAGGCCAATCCCATCATTTCCTACCCCTAATCCCAACTCAAAATATTTAATTAAGATTAAATATTAATCCTCATGTTTATTAAAAAAGTTTTAATAAATATCTCCTCAACCCAAACCCTTGAAATAAATAAAACTTTATTTATTTCCTAAAAATCTAATTTATCCTCATCCTAAGAAGTTCTAGACTCTTCTAGAAAGTCTTCATCCTCATCCTAGGAAATTCTAGACTTTTCTAGAAAGTCTTTATCCTCATCCAAAGTCTAGACTCTTCTAGAAGATGTCTTTAAACCTAATCCTAATCCCCTCCTAACCTTGTCACATTCCCTAAACATGGGTTAAAACTTACTAACCCAAGCCAAAGTTAACAAATATCTCCTCCTTCACCCACCCTCATTAAATGCCATCCACTTGCCTATCCCTAAGCTAATCCTAAACCATCCTAATCCATCCTCTAATCATTTGCACAAGCCTAAACAAGCTTAAAACCTTCCTAATCAAGTCCAAGTCGAATTTTCTCTCATCACCCTCAAAATATCTCAACCATAAAACTTTATGAAGTCCACTAGGTCATAAATGACTCTTACAAGCCCTTTTATTGCTCTTACAAGTCATTATGAGGGTCTTTATGAAGATTTTATCCCTTGAGCCACCTTTGTTGGCTCATCCTTCCCCTTTCCTCCATCCTCTCACCATGTGACATGTGTCACTCCTTGATTGGCTATAAGGAAGCACAATCCATGTGCTCTCTTCTCATGCAATCTGAGCCCTCTGTGAGCTTTTTCCCATCCTTGCATCTTAGCCCTCAATCCCTCAAGCCTCTTGCCTATAAATTGGATCCTTCCCCTTTGCAAAATAACACAATCCATGAAGTAAAGTTATAATGCTATTTTGAGAGCCAAATCCATACTAAAGCCATCTATCCACACCAAAAATCCACAATCATCCATTGAAGCCTTTGGAAGCATATTGAGCATACATCCTATCTATTTAGACAAAGCTACTCAACAAGAGAGCTTCTCATTGAGAGAGCCCATTAATGGCTCATATTCTCAATTGAGAGCTCATCTTAGTCTATCTTGAAGTTTATGAATTTTGTTTAGTTTGTAGAAGCTTTATTTAAATTTGGTTTCTATTAGCATACTAACATTGCTCATATACATTTTGGCACGCCCGGTGGGACCCCGCATGGGTCATTTTCATTAGCTTTTTTAGTCAATTTTTGTATGTCATTTGCTGATTTTGGCTAATTTTACTTGTTTTTGTGATTGGTAGGATTGTATAAATTGGTTTTGTAGGTCCACATGAGCATGAAGAAGACAAAGGAACTCATAATCTATCTCATAGTGTTTGCAGATTTTTCAAGCTTATAGGCGGACAAAGAACTTGAAATTCTTCTTCCTCTTCTTGTCTATATTCTTCTTATTCCATCTACTTCTTCTTCTTCTTCTTGTGGGAGATCTTGGCCATTTTTTTTAAGGAAGAAAAATCATACACACTTCTTTTTAGTGCTTAAAATGAACCCCCAAATCATACTTAAATCCATTAAAAAATTAAAAATTTGCAAAAAAGAAAAAATCTTTTAACAAGTGAAACTAAACCAATCTAATCATTTGCATCCTTGCAACATCAAGGTTTTAGATGCATTCATGAAAAATTAGGAACACTTCATTTTTGAGAATTTAAAAAGAACTTCAAGTTTCCATTTCAAAAGGTTCAAAATCAACACTAAGTGCACACTAAAGTTCTTTTTTAAAAATCTCATCAAAACTAAGAGTCCTAAATGGTTGCCAAAAAATTGTCCTAAAAGCTTTGTTATTTGTTCCAAACAAATGTCTTATTGCAAAATCTTGAATGTTTCTTAGGATTTTCATGCATCAAAACAATCTAGGAATATCATTTTTGGGCTTAAAATATGAAAATTAGAATACAAAATCTTGAATGAAAACCAAAGTCCAAAGAGTCATTTTCACTTGTGAGTCCAAAACAATCTTGAATGATCTAAGGTTAAAACAAAGCACTTCAAAGTTCTTAAAACAACACACAAAATCTCAATCTTGAATGCTCAAAAGAAAACACTTGAATGTTTAACCACTTTTCTTTGAATGCATGTTGCTAAAATCACTCTTGAATGCCATGGATTAAAATCAAATTTTCCTTGAATGCACATTAATCTCGCTCACACTTTATTTGGGCATAAAAATTGGACAAATCTTGACATGGAGGGCCTCCGGGCGCGCGCTTGAAATCGAATCTCACACACCTTTGTTTTGGGCTTAAAACAAACTCACACTCAATCTTGAATGCCTAAAAATCAATGAACATCGCATGGTCTTGACGCATTTTCAATGGCGCTCGCATTTCTTATGTTGACGATCTCTCAAATTCCATTATGCTGACGACGCTATCAAGTTGGAATGAACTTTGTATGCCATAATCACAAGTGTCTTCAATCATAGCTTACAAAATCTAAATCATCAATTGGAAAAGAACAAGCGTGTTTTTTAGCCCAAGATCATCCAAGTCTTCTCTCCCCTTGTCATCTTTCGAGGCCATCTTGGGTGCATAAGATTAGGATCCAAAATCTTGTCTTAGCTTTTTAGGAGGCCTTCTTGGGGATTTCATCACCCCTTGGACGACCTCAACTCCAGCGTTCCGGCGGAGTATAAAGATTGGGAGGTGAATCCAAAGACACCTCTCTTGGGATCAAAATTTTGTCACTCAGGCTAAGCCTCAAGGAACTTTATACCCTTGAGAAGTGAAAGAGGAGAAGTGGGTTACCGCTCCTCTCAGCTGTGTGACATCTTTTTGGTTTCATCTACAGATTTGGGCCTCACGTACCTAGCGTATATCGAGGACACCCTAGCTAAACCAAATTTCATCCTTGTAGAAAGCTTCCTAGGATGTTGGTGTGTTTGATGTGCTTGCTCAAAACTTTTGTCTGCTTTTTTGTTCATAGCTTTTGAATGAATGTTTGCCAACTTTGGTCAAAAACCCAAAAAAGAAAAAATCTCCCAGCTCAAGGCATACTTAGCGTAGTCACTGCCTTATCAGAAAATCATCCAAGCTCCCCCGATGCAACCGAATCTATCTAGTTCTTTGCCTTAGAACAATCCCAAATCCAAAGTCCATCCAAATCATCCCCCCAGCCAGCTAGCAACCCAATCCAAAATCACCCAAGCCTTTAAAGAGTTGTTGTCACTTTGCTAGATTTTGCTATCCAATCAATCCTACCAATCAACCAATCTCACCAAGGTTATCCCTTTGACAGAGCATTGTCTAGGGTAATCCAGCTTTGTCACTTGTATCCCTCATCACCTTGAGCTAAAGGTTGGGATCCACAAGTGGTCAATCTCGTGTCATGCCCATAGGATCATTAGTCTATCCTTAAGTTGACACAATCTCCACCAATCCAGCGCATAGGAAAGCAAAACTCTCACTTTTTAACAACATGCCCTTGAAGTCTTCCATCCACAGGAAAGCCAAAAATCTCTAGCCAATCCTCCTTAGGTCTATCATGCAAATTTGACTCTCCCTAGGAAATCTTTCATCAGCCAATCCAAAATCTGTGCTTAACCCAAATCCAACCATGAGCTTCCGTGTTCATTCATACGCAAGACCCCGTCCCCATCAAACTCATCATCAAAGCATGAAGTACCAATCCTATCATGATGTGTTTGGTCGCATTGTCCTTGCTCCCGCCACCTCCTATTCCAATGATGATGAAAATCTTGTTGACTATGACAGGTATATTGAAAGCCTTAGAAACATTCCCCCAAGCATCCCCCAAAATCCAAGAGTTATTCCAAACTATCTAGTCATGCCATCTGATATTCCAGCTTCCCCTTCATCACCCCATCAACCAAGCTTCCAATCTTCCACCCCCATCACACTAGCTATTCTTGTCAATCCACCTCCACCTTCGACACACGAGTCTCCAAGGAATCTCCTAGAGAAAATACAAGAAAAGTTGCCTCCAACAATCGATAAGCCATGTCATCTAATCCAACCATGTGAAGTAGTCAGTGATGAAGCTTCCCCATCTATAATATCACCTCCATCTCCCATAGCTATCATCCCCATACCATCCATCAAATTGCTTAAAATCCTTCCACTTCCCGCAAGCATCAAAATCCCACCACCTATCAAATCCCTCCAAATCCTATCCACATCACCTCCAAGCATTTCCCAAATCTCTCGTAATGACCCTTATGCATCCATCTTCTACTCACCCATCTCCACTACTGAATCTCCCATCTATCCATCCGCTACCTTTGAAGAATCCATCCCTTCACCTCCTATCACACCATCCACTCCAAACCAATCCTATCAAGATCCTTCCCAAAAGCATGTTGACATCCCCCAAAGCATAAATGAAGATATCATCGTACCATGTCGTCCATCCATAGTGCAGTCACCATCTCCTCCATCTCCAAAACCTCGAGCCATATCTCCTCCACTACAAGATATCTTGTCATCCCACCAGCTACATCAAGATCCTATCCTTCCATCTCCCCCGCTCCATGCTTCCATCTTACCACCTATCCAAGCTATTCTACCATCTATAATCTACCCTCTTGGTTCACTTACATTCATCCATGGTGGCCCTCTCTTAGCAGAAGAATTAAGAACAGTATCTCCCCATTGCAACACACCTAATAAATCACTTCTACCATTTTCTACAAGCAAAAAGTTTCCTCAGCTTGTTCAAATGCTCAATTGATGGCATTATCAAGGTCAAGGTTTAAGACCACAAGAGCAAAGAATCAGAGAGCCTATTATTGCACAAAAAAATCTAGGATTTCATGGTCTTGGATATGTATCCAAAGGTTCACCATCTAAAGGTGTTGGTACACCACACCCCCAAACCAAGCCTATCTCCAAGCCCACCATGCCAGCCTCCCATCACTCCTTCAAGAAATCTTATGTCATCCCCCCTCCACCATCTTTACAACCCAAAACAACCTACCATATCCCCCCTTCATCCGCTAAATCCATTTTGGGTCCCTATGTCCCAAAAACTACCATCCTCCATCCTCCTATTAGCCATCATAAAAGTCCTATTCCATCCATTTCTATGCAAGATCAACAAAGGCACATATCAGGGCACATCATCCATCATCATCCCCCTACATGCTCTTTCATATCCTCTCCATCTCACAAAGCTTCTCCTAACCATCTTCCCAAAGCTTACCACAGCAATGTGAATGCCAACTTCAAAATGCATAAAGCTAAAAATCCACATCCTAGGCAATCATATGTCTATTCTAAAAGACATACTCCAAAAAGGCAAAATCCAATCAAAGAATACAAAACAATGCAAAAGCCTATGAAAAGAAAATCCAAAACCATGTGGATCCCCAAGAAAAAAGTTGAAACCCAATGCATAATGGCATCCACCATTGCTAATCCTCCATCTAGTGACTCATGTCCCCCATCTCCTAACTCCATCTTGGGTGCCTATATCCCCAAGCATGCTTCCACAAATCCTCCATCACACCTGCATCTACCATCTATCCCCCATATGCTCTTTTCAAACCCGTTCCAACATGTGCCAATGTTGCTCTTGCAAGCATCCCCATCTCATGCTCCTTTCCAGCATTTTCATCCCTCCATCTCCTACCATCAATCCCATCTAATCCGATCTATTGCATAAATCACACATCAGGTGTACCAACAACTAGCAACAAAATTGAACATTCCAATAGCCAGTGAAAAATCCCAAAAAAGCCAAAATAGCTGAAGAAAGCCAAAATCATTCCAGCTAAGTCCAAAGTCAAAAAGTCAAAAAAGAAAAGAAAAATAAAGCGTCCACTGGTGAAAACTTGGCAATTTAAGCGCCTTGGACAAGTACCATGATGAAAACTTGGCAAACAAGCATCATGCGTAATCCCGCCATCCCTAGCTTAGCCTATCACCCTCATGCTTTTGGTCATCTCTTGACATCCAACTCCATCTTCCAATCTATCCACCTATCCTCCATCCTCCAGCTTCCATCTCACACCATCCACTAATCTTATGCAGCTTCAACCAATCATCTTAGCTATCATCCATCTCCCTAGCCCCTTCAGCTTTTTCCATCCTAGCTTCAATCCTATCACATCCATCATAAGACCTCCTTCCACATGTTATCTTCTGATTGGGGGCACTATATTCCTTGGAGATCTTGTCTTGTCCATCCTCCCTTGTCATTGGTATCTAGCTCTAGGCTATCCTCATGCAAACCCAATGTCATCTCTTTATATCCATCATAATCCTAGCTATCTACCATCCTATCCAACCATCTCATCCTACTCCTCTAGCTATCCTTGGTCACAAAATCTCTCATCATCATTGGATGCATCCTGCCAAATCCATATCTTTCGCTATCACCCCACACTTAGCTTTCGCATCTTGCACAACATCGAACCATCCTGCTATCCTATCATCCTGAGCTTTTGCCTGCTTGTAACTATCTTGGTCCATTAGCTTGTACCATATCTTGATTAGCTCACTTGTAAATATCTTGGTCTGTCAGCTTGAACATCCTCTTTAGCTTAGCACCATTGTATCTATCCAGCATTCGTGTCAGTTCGTCCTTGGTCAACATCTTGCACACATCGCACACTTTGGTTAGATATTCCAATGCATCCTTTAGCTAGATTTCCTATCACCAAAATGTTATCTTTCTTAGTTCAGCTTGCCAGATGCATCACTCATCCAAATCTACCAGCTTAGGTGCTCTCCGATAGGTCCTTGTAGGATATAGCTTTCCTCATGTCTGATCTTGGTCCGTTAGTACCTCGTCCTACCCATCTCATTGGCAAACGGTTCTCTTTTGGATTTTCACTTTCTTTTGATTTGGGATCTTCCCTTTTGGGTCTTGAAGTATCTTTTCCAAGCAATCTCCTTGTTCCCTCCTCAAGGTTGCCACGATCTTCCATATCATGGTATGTTGCGAATGGGGCAATTAGAGCGTAAGGTCTTGATCAAGTCTTTTGTTTATTTTTCTTTTCTACTTGTGGGTTACCCAGTGTCGGTTCCACACTGCTCCCTCTTGGACTCATGTGTGATGCTGGGGCAATCTTTGCATGTTTGTTTTGAGTCAGTCCGTCAGTCCTCTGGACAGTTGGTGAAAAGGCCTTGATGTTCTTGGTAACCTTGGCAATTAACCAACAGTCCTATAGCAAATCTAGTGCTCAACTGCATGGTGGTACTTCTCTTTGAAGTATCCCTCGCGCTCAAAAAGCTTCAATGGTTTTCCTTCATCTCCATTATCCCCCATCAATATCCAGCATCTGTCTCTCCTACCCCAGCTTATGCATCAGTATCTCTTTGAATCACTCATCACTCTTAGCTTTAGGGATCCACAATCCTAGTCGTAGGGATCCACCAATCCAAATGAATCCACCAAGCCTCATCTTTCGAGATCCACAATCCTAGTCCTAGGGATCTTCGAAACCCATCTTCCGCCAATTTGACTCTTTGAAATCCTATTGCACCAGATTTTTAATCCCCTCATCCATCTCCCCATCCTGGATTCCTTTTATAGCGCTCCACTCCTTCATCCTCCACCTTCCCTAAAGTCTTAAGCTTGCTTCCTCTTGTGCATTTGATTCTCCTTTATCATTCTCCCATAGTGAGAGTTTGAGCTAATTCAGTCTCTTCTCTTAAACCAATCTGAGTCTCCTTGCTCATCCTAGATTCTTGTATTTTTCAAGAAGCCATCGAGCCTCGCTTTCTCTCCCCGCTGCCTTCTTGAGGGGGCATCTCACAGTCCATTCTCTCCTCTTCTGCTCTAGCCTTGGGCATCTTATTTTCTTATCTTTGATGTCATGCCACTTGCGGCATCACATCAAAGAGGGGCAAAATGTAGACACCTAAAAAACCTTTAGAAAATAAAGTAGTTTTATTTTCTAAAAAATTCTTGATGACATCATCATTTATTAATTAATTAATTATTTAATTAATTTATTTATTTTTATGCCATTAAATCCCTTTATCTTAATTAAAAATATTTAATTAAGGAATCCCTTCCAAAAATGTTTAAATCTTATTTAAACATTATTTCCTTATTTATTAATTATTTAATTAATAAATTGACCAAAAATCCCAAAATAAATAATTTATTTTTTTTTGCCCAAGACTTAGCCAATTTCCTTAAGACCAATAACCTCTTCCAAAATCTTCTAATCCTTCTTTAAATTCGATTAAAGGCTAATCCCATCATTTCCTACCCCTAATCCCAACTCAAAATATTTAATTAAGATTAAATATTAATCCTCATGTTTATTAAAAAAGTTTTAATAAATATCTCCTCAACCCAAACCCTTGAAATAAATAAAACTTTATTTATTTCCTAAAAATCTAATTTATCCTCATCCTAAGAAGTTCTAGACTCTTCTAGAAAGTCTTCATCCTCATCCTAGGAAATTCTAGACTTTTCTAGAAAGTCTTTATCCTCATCCAAAGTCTAGACTCTTCTAGAAGATGTCTTTAAACCTAATCCTAATCCCCTCCTAACCTTGTCACATTCCCTAAACATGGGTTAAAACTTACTAACCCAAGCCAAAGTTAACAAATATCTCCTCCTTCACCCACCCTCATTAAATGCCATCCACTTGCCTATCCCTAAGCTAATCCTAAACCATCCTAATCCATCCTCTAATCATTTGCACAAGCCTAAACAAGCTTAAAACCTTCCTAATCAAGTCCAAGTCGAATTTTCTCTCATCACCCTCAAAATATCTCAACCATAAAACTTTATGAAGTCCACTAGGTCATAAATGACTCTTACAAGCCCTTTTATTGCTCTTACAAGTCATTATGAGGGTCTTTATGAAGATTTTATCCCTTGAGCCACCTTTGTTGGCTCATCCTTCTCCTTTCCTCCATCCTCTCACCATGTGACATGTGTCACTCCTTGATTGGCTATAAGGAAGCACAATCCATGTGCTCTCTTCTCATGCAATCTGAGCCCTCTGTGAGCTTTTTCCCATCCTTGCATCTTAGCCCTCAATCCCTCAAGCCTCTTGCCTATAAATTGGATCCTTCCCCTTTGCAAAATAACACAATCCATGAAGTAAAGTTATAATGCTATTTTGAGAGCCAAATCCATACTAAAGCCATCTATCCACACCAAAAATCCACAATCATCCATTGAAGCCTTTGGAAGCATATTGAGCATACATCCTATCTATTTAGACAAAGCTACTCAACAAGAGAGCTTCTCATTGAGAGAGCCCATTAATGGCTCATATTCTCAATTGAGAGCTCATCTTAGTCTATCTTGAAGTTTATGAATTTTGTTTAGTTTGTAGAAGCTTTATTTAAATTTGGTTTCTATTAGCATACTAACATTGCTCATATACAATACCATGCCACACTAGTTACTAAAATCTTTAGGTCATCGAATTTTGGAGCCTTCATCTGTCTTCAAAACTTGTGCAACTCGTGTGTGTGTGTGTGTGTGAGAGAGAGAGAGAGAGTAAAATAAAGATAAAGGAAAGTGATATAAGTATATATAATCATTTTATATGTACAATATATATGTATGTATTTATGTATTGTATATACATGTGTGTATGTGTGTGTATGTGTATGTATGTATGTATGTATGTATATGTATACATGTGTGTGTATAATGAATCATTTGAAATGTTGCAAACCTTGTAAAATTCTCTATCAAGCTATACCATGCTACTCTAGTTACTAAAATTTTATATCATGGAATTTTGGAGCCTTCATCTATCTTTAAAACTTGTGGAACTTGTGTGTGTGTGTGTGTGGGTGTGTGTGTGTGTGTGTGTGTGTGTGTGAGAGAGAGAGAGAGAGAATAATTTAAAGATAAAGGAAAGTAATATAAGTATATATAATTATTTTATATCTACAATATATACATGTACATATGTGTGTGTGTGTGTGTGTGTGTGTGTGTGTGTGTGTGTGTGTGTTTGTGCATACACACAAAGGATTTTGAGTTTATCTCAATCTAGAGATGGCTACAACAAAGGAACCACATCCCAGAAGAGTCAATTCATGGCCCCCAAATATAAAGACCCATTAACAATTATTAATAACGAATTTTTTTCTTCTCTTGTTTATCCTCTTTAAGCTAAAGGAATATGTCAAAGGTTCCTTCCTATTTTTCTTTCTTATCCCTCTTACCCTTGCAAACTTTCTATCCATCCTCTAACCTTACAACCTCCTTCTGTTGTGTCATTGTATCATCAATAGAGGTTTTCACCTTCCCAACCAAACTATGCACAACTTGTAGATTCTAGCCTTCTACTTTTTAACTCCCCACATAGTCTTTTATTTTCACTTGTTCTTTTTTTTGAACACTCCCTATTTAATGATAAATCCTTATGTAATAACTCCATTTTAGATCTAACATTTGTTGGAATTCTTTAGAATAATTGAGAGGGGGGGTGAATCAATTATCCAAGATACAGATGTACAAATAAAACTTTTCACAACTTAGTGAACCCATATCCATAAAACATTTTCATCATGCCTGCATCCACTAGATTATACAATCACTTAAACTTGTAGGTTACTGTCAAATCAATTTGCAAAAATGTAAACATGAAACATAATATATTTAATAACATATTTGTTAACGTGGAAACCCAATTTGGGAAAATCACCAATAACATGCTACTCATTCTCACTCTTCTGAAGTGATGTCCTATGAAATGCCAACCCTATTAAAGGATACAATACACACTATTAAATGTGACCCAGTTAAAGGATTTCAATCACCCTATTAGGAGTAAACCTTGTTAGAGGACTTTAGATCATTCACTTGGAATTTCACTTGGTTAAAGGATTTTAAAATGACTATTAGGTCAACCTTAATCCAAATGATTTACGCTAGACTGATACAATGATTAGAAGGTAACAGTAAGGCTTGATCTAATAACAAATTACAACTTCATTTGCAGATTACATATGTCTATTTTGATCCTCCATTCTTCTTGGCTTTCACACTCTTTAGCTATGATAGCTTGTTCACTCTTCAAGCATATAACCCTTAAGCCTTCTTGCTTTGTTTTCCAATGCAATCTCTTCTCTAAGGTCATTGAATGAAGCACATACACTAGACTCCTTGTCTTCCTTAGGTTCTCGCATAGGACAACCCTTGCTTCTGACCAACCATCTCTATAAATAGAGAATTAAGCTTTTTTTTGTTCATCCTTCATCGTCCATTTTATGATTAGGTTGGATCAGGTAGGATTTAATGAATTTACCCTTCATTTCATTACATTCCCTTCTAGAAACTTCTCCTTTCAATCCTCTTTGAATTTACCTCAAAACAATTCATCTTGAATTATGTGCCACCAGCTCATCAAGCTTATCTTCCAGATGGTTCGCACAATCCAAGAAATCAAACTTGTCGGCTTAGATTCATCAAATTCGTAATCTCTCTCATAATGTTGGCATTCAAAATTAACTAGCTTTTGATGCTTGGCACATAATGTGTTTCTCAACATCCACTGTCAAAACACTTAGCATGAACTAAAGTTTATTGGTGCTCGGCATCAACTAAACTTTACTCAGCTTACATTGTTTCACTTGGCTTACACTAAAATTGACTTTGCTTGACTCCAACTAATTTTCTACTCGGCTTACACTATCTTTGCTCAACACCCACTATGTAGAATGTTAAGCTTGGCAGAAAAACTTTTTTTTGACATGTTCTTTTGAATTTAATCAATGTAACCAACCTTTGCAACCTTAAGTAGATTATCAATGCACTATAATATCATTGTCTTAACTAATTCTTATACTCCTTTTCATATTATAACTCAGCCTTTCCTCTAGGTGCTATTGTTACCTCATTTGATCAAATCCTCTTCATTAATCAAATAAATAATAGTACTTAAATCATATCATCAATTGTCTTACCAACAACTAGCAAGTTTGACATCAGTGACAAAACAATGATTGAAACACATTTATCATACTTGTATCAATCTGTTTTCAACAATCTCCCTCTTTGGTATTGATGACAAACCAAACTGACTAGATTAATCAATAAGACCAATAGAATACCAAAAAAAAAAAATTCTTTGTATTGAAACCTCTCCCTGTATCAACAACTTCCATCTTCTGAATAGGTTACAAAATTCTATTCTAATCAATAGACAATCAACTCATCCTTATGACTCCCTCTTGATCGCTTCTTATATCTCCCTCTACATTATCTCCCTCTTATTAAGTAGATGTTTCTTCTATTTTTTCTTTCACCTCCCTCTATAGAATCAAGAAAATTAGGATTTCTCCCTCATATCTCAATTCCTAAATTATGTTATAATCAATAGACAATCAACTTATCCTTATGACTCCCTCTTGATCACTTCTTATATCTCCCTCTACATTATCTCCCTCTTACTAGATAAATGTTTCTTCTATGTTTTCTTTCATCTCCCCTCTGTAGAATCAAGCATATCAAGATTTCTCCCTCATATCTCAATTCCTTTATCTCCCTCTTTGACAACAATGCCAAAGACTATTATCTTAATATGCAGATATGAACATTTTTAGTTTCTCCCTTGGTTACCTAGCTTGCAATTGATTTTTAGTTCCAGCACTTTGATTACTGTAGGTAGCTCCTAAAGTAAGATCCACTACATCAATGTATACCATATTCCAATCAACTTGTTTGATACAAGGCACTCCTCATGCTTCCTAGATAGCCTTTGATAGGGGTATCACCCCTAGTTTACCTCTTAGATACTCATGAGCATCCTTAGGTAATTCTTTTGTGATAATATCATCTATTTCCTCTTTTGTGTTAACATGTTCCATCTTCACCTCTTTATCTTGAACTAATTCTCTCAAGTATTGATACTTGATTGCAATGTGCTTAGTCTTTGTATACATCATAGGATTCTTTGATATATTTATAGCACTTGTATTATCACAATAAAGTATCACAGGTTCAATGATTTCCTCCTTCATACCTTTAAGTAGTTGCATGGTTCATACAATGTTTGTACAATTTACTACAGCAACAACATATTCAGCTTTAGTGGTAGATTAAGATATACAATTTTGTTTCTTGCTAGTCCAAGTAACTAGCCTTTTGCCTAAGAAAAATTATCCTCCACTAGTGCTCTTTCTATCATCAATATTTCCAACCCAATGAGCATCAGTGTAGGCTTCAATTCAAATTTCTCATTTTTATTGCAGTATAGATCACACTCATATGTTCCTTTCAGATATCTCAGTATTCTCTTTATTTCCATCAAGTGACTCTCCTTGGGATTAGCAGAGAATCTTCTAACTATCCCTACAAATAATGCAATATCAAGTCTGCTATGTACTACATATTGTAATATTCCAATCGTAGACCTGTATAATGTTTGATTCACCTTAGTTGAATCATCATTCTTTGACAATTTATGTCCTATCACCATGGGTGTGCTTACTGGCTTGGAATCTTCCAATCCAAAAAAAATCAATATCTCCTTAACATACTTTGACTGAGTAATGTCTATACCATATTTCATCTAATGTAGTTTCAAACCCACAAAGAACTTGATCTCTCCAAACATAGGCATCTCAAATTCTTTCTTCATTTCATTTGCAAAAGCCTTACATAAAGTATCTTGACCTTGAAATATGATATCATCAAAAAAAAATTAGTTAACAAAAGACCTTTACCTTTCTCTATCTTCAAGTACAAACTGTTGTTATCATCAGTCCTCTCAAATTCAATCTTCACAAGATAATTATGAAGTCTCTCATACCATGCTCTTGGTGCTTGCTTCAAACCATATAAAGCTTTGTGTAGTCTACATGCCATGTTTTTGTTGTTAGCATCAAGAAATCCTTCTGGTTGTTCTATTTAAACCTCTTCCTCCAATATGCCATTTAGAAATGTAGACTTAACATCTATTTGATAAACTTGGAAACCTTTGTATGTAGAGTAAGCAAGTAGAGTTCTTACTCCTTCCAATCTTGCAATAGGAGTGAATGTCTCTCCATAATCTATCCCTTCTTCTTGTGCATATCCTTTATAGACTAATCTTTCCTTATTCCTTGTGACTTCACCATTTTCATCTAACTTATTTCCATATACCCACTTACTACCAATCACATTTTCGTCATCTGGTCTAGGAACTAGAGTCCATGTCTTATTTTTCTCAATTTTTTCAATCTCTTCTTCTGTGGCTTTACTCTAGTCCACATCTTCTAAGACATCTTTCACTACATTGGGTTCTTGCATGCTAAGCAAATATTTATCATTTCTCAACTTGTTCCTTGTCATTGGTCTAGCATCTTTATCTCCAATGATTTGTGAAACAAGATGATGTCTCTTGACATACTTAGACAATCTTGGTTTAGCCATGGCTTCTACTTTTGCTATCTCAACTTCTGAATCACTATGTACCTCTTTGTCAAGTAGTTCAACATCTCTTTCATGTACATTAATCTCAAAATTAGAATGTGCCTCAACTTCATTCTGTGACTCAGAACCTAAATGTAGGTCGGTTCTTGAATGCAACTCGACATTCATAGTATGTGACTCGGTAGTCACTGAAACGTGTTGTTGGTTTGAAACTTGATTTGCAACATCTTCTTCAGTAGGCATAACTTCATAAAAATATAAAAATGATTTGTATTCTTCTAGTTCCTTCATAGGTTTAGCCTCATATACTTCTATATATTCATCAAATTTCACATTTGCACTTTCCACAACTTTGTTAGTGTTAGTATTTAAACACTTATAAGCTTTACTTCTTGTGGAATAACCAAAAAATATACCTTCTTCACTTTTTACATCTAGCTTACCATTTCTAAAATCTTTGAGAATATAACACTTGCTTCCAAATACCTTAAAATATTTTACATTGGGTGATTATC
Organism: Cupressus sempervirens; assembly: GCA_028749045.1. Lineage (NCBI taxonomy): Eukaryota > Viridiplantae > Streptophyta > Pinopsida > Cupressales > Cupressaceae > Cupressus > Cupressus sempervirens. The sequence goes on along the minus strand of CM053789.1, from coordinate 752,673,361 downwards.
CATACCATAGTTCAAAAGGTGTTGAATGAGTACCTTTCTTGACTTGTACATACTTCAAGGTATAATAGTTGTACTTACAACTTCTCTCCAGTATGTCAAAGTAAAAGATTTGTCCATCATGAGTGTCCTAGCACAATCCATTACATATATGTTCCTCCTTTCGACAATTTGATTTTATGGAGGGGTTCTAGGAGCAGATGTTTGTCTTTTCATTCCTCTATCATTACAAAAAATATCAAACTCATTTGATGTAAATTCTCCTCCTTTGTCAGATCTCAAAAATTTCATACTTTTACCTTTTTCCTTCTCAACTCTTGCTAAGTACCTTTTAAACATTTGGAAAGCATTAGATTTCTATTTCAGAAACATAACTATCATCATTCTAGAATAATTATCAACAAGCAGCATAATGTACTTATCTCCTTTGTAGCTTTGCACTTCAATTGGTCCACACAAGTCAGCATGAACAATCTCTAATATTCCTTTAGAGGTATAAGTCTTACTCTTAAAACTTGACTTTGTCATTTTTCCTAACTAACATTGTTTTCAAATTATATTGTCAGGCTTTTTCAACTTAGGCAAACCTCTGACTCTTCTCATATTGTGGATACTAACCAAGTTATCAAAATTAACATGACATAACCTCTTGTGTCGTAGCCACACATCATCAAATTCTATAACTAAACAAGTAGCATCCTCTATATCAAGGTAGAATAGATTACCTCTAGTTCGATCACCTTTTCCAATTAGTTTGCCATTAGTATCATATATCTTGGCACTTTTTTTATCAAACTCAACCTTATAACCCAAATTATTTAGTTGTGACACACTTGACAAGTTATAGTTAAACCCTTCAACATAATAAGCATTATCACATAAAATCTTTTTTGTGAGCTTGATAGAACATTTTCATTTTATTAGTAATGGTGCATCATTACCAAACCTTCCACTATTTCCATCATAATAATTCAAGGTAATGAACTTACTTTTATCTTAGTCATGTGATGTGAACACCCACTATCAATGATTCATCTGCCATTCTTGTTCACACAAGACACTAGTGTAGTTGCCTCATCCTTGTCAGCTTCATCCTTCATTGCAACATACACCACTTCATCATCATGATCGTCAGATCCATCTTTTGCTTCCTCTTCAACAATGTAACAAGACTTCTTGCCTTTATCTTTGTAGTCTTTGTTGTCTTCATCTCTTCTAATTTTGTAATTCTCACCACCTCTATAATTCTTCTTCTCTGGACATCTAGTAGCAATATGACCAACCTCATTGCAACTAAAACACATGATAGGTAACTTGCCTTTAAACTTGCCTTTACCTCTGTGAAATCTCCTTGCTAATAGTACTTCAAGTTGATCTACATCTTCCTCATCTATATCACTATCACTAGACACATTTTTCTTTTTTCTTCTTCTTCTTCTCATCAAGTTCCTTCAATGACGTCTTAGCTTTGAAAGAAGATTCAATATTTTTAGTTCTATAATTATCAAAGTTAGATAGCTCAAAAGCAGTGAGCCTACCTACCAAACCTTCAAGACTTAGATTATTCCCTAGAATACATCTTAGTTCTTGTATTGCAGAAGCTCTAATAGCATATATAAGCAGTAGTGTTCTCAAAACTTTGTTGAGTACAGTATCATCATCTATTGTACCAGTAGCTCCTCTTATTGCATTAACAACATCTTTATTCTTGAGCAATATTCTCACCTTCTTGCATTCTCATATCATCGAACTTACCTCTAAGATTTTCAACTTTGGCTCTTAGAACATTCTTGTCACCTCCATAGATAGTGTGTAGAGCATCCCATATTTTATTTGCACTGTCATAATCCTTGATATCATCAAACTCAACATAACTTAGGGTAGAGGCAATCTCCAACATTGTCTAGTTGTCTTCTTTCTTCTTTTTCAGATCTTTGACAGTTAGAGCTCCAACAGGATTGACATGCTCAACAACAATGGTAATTTTTGCATGATCTCCAAGACCTCCTAGGTGTAGCTTCATCAGACTTTTCCATGTAGGAAATTTATCTCTATCAAGCTTGGGTAGCTCTCTTTTCAACATATTGATCTTTGTGCTTCTAGTACGTTCAAACTAGTCCTCTTAAGAAAATGGCTCTAATACCAATTGTTGAAATTATCTAGAATAACTGAGAGGGGGTTGAATCAGTTATCCAAATTACAAATGTACAAATAAAAAATTTCATAGCTTAGTGAACCCATATCCATAAAATATTTTTATCATGCATGCATCCATTAGATTATGCAATCACTTAAACTTGTAGGTTACTATCAAATCAATTTGTAGAAATGTAAACATGAAACATAAAAAATTCAATAACACATTTGACACAATGATTTAATGTGGAAATCCAATTTCGGAAAAACCACCAATAACATGCTACTTATTCTCACTCTTCTAAAGTGATGCTCTGTGAAAGGTCAACTCTGTTAAAGGTTACAATACGCATTGTTAAATATGACCTGGTTAAAGGATTTCAATCACCCTGTTAGGAGTGAGCCTTATTAGAGGACTTTAGATCATTCACTTGGAATGTCACCTAGTTAAAGGATTTACAAATGACTTTTAGGTCAACCATAATCAAAAAGATTCGCCCTAGACTAATACAATGATTAAAAAGTAACAGTAAGGCTTTATCTGAAAACAACTTACAATTCCATTTATAGATTATAGATCTATGTTTCAGTCTTTTGTTCGACTTGGCTTTCACACTCTTTAGCTTTGATAGCTTGTTCACCCTTCAAGCATTCATACCCTTAAGCCTTCTTGCTTTGTTTGTTAATGCAATCTCTTCTCTTAGGTCATTGAATGAAGCAAATACCTTAGACTCCTTGTCTTCCTTAGGTTCTTGCACATGACAACCCTTGCTTCTGACCATCCATCTCTATAAATAGAGAATTAGCTTATTTTTCGTTCATCCTCTATCATTCATTTTAGGGTTAGGTTGGATTAGGTAGGATTCAATGAATCTACCCTTCATTTCATTACATTCTCTTGTAGAAACTTCTCCTTTCAATCCTCTTTGAATTCACCTCAAAATAGTTCATATTGAGTTCTATGCCACCAGCTCATCAAGCTTATCTTCCACATGGTTCACACAATCCAAGAAATCAAACTTATCAACTCAGATTCATAAAATTCATGATCTTTTGCATAATATTGACACTTGACATTAATTGGCTTCTGATGCTTGACACATATTGCATTGCTCGGCATCCACTATCAAAACACTCAGCACAAACTAAAGTTTACTAGTGCTCAATATCAACTAAATTTTACTCAGCTTACACTATTTCACTTGGCTTATAATAAAATTGATTTTTCTTAGCCCCAACTTATTTTCTACTTGGCTTACACTATCTTTGCTCAACACCCACTATGTATAATGTTAAGCTTGGTAGAGAAACTTTGTTTTAACTTGTTCTTCTGAACTTAATTAGTGTAATCAACCTTTGTGACTTTAAATAGATTATCAATGCACTATAATATCACTATCTTAACTTGTTCTTGTACTCCTTTTCATATTATAACTCAACCTTTCCTTTAGGTGTTATTGTTACCTCATTTGATTAAATCCTCTTCATCAATCAAATAAATGACAATACTTAAATCATATAATCATTTGTCTTACCAACAACTAGAAGGATTGACATTAGTGACAAAATAATGATTGAAACACATTTATCATACTTGTACCAATCTATTTTCAACAAAATTACCACAATCTAAATCTAAATTTAGAATTGTATATAAGGCACAAGAAAAATTTGAGAATCTAAATGGCATGAAACCTAAGGGTAACTCTTTGTGCTCTCATAGACTTTATCCACTGATAAAGAAAATACTTATTTCCACCAACTTGTAGATTTTTCCGATCTTTGTTTGACACATTAAGAAATAATTTGTCCTACTAGGAAATATCTTCTACAATTTAAAGGTATCCCTTTGTAGTCCATGGATTGCCTATAACTTACTTTTGAAGTTTTAATCAAAATATCTTCCAAGAGCTCTTTAATCACATCTATATCCACCAAGATCTAAGCATAAGTTGTATGTAAAATATTTGGGATCCATCATCTACGACAAAAAAAAAAACCTAAAGAGCTCCCTAAAACCTTAAAATAAGATTCAAACCAAAAATGCAAGAAAGATTGGGCAATATCACCTAGAGAGGGATCCAAGTAAAGGCTTCATTTTTAGATAAACATCCAGGGTCCACGGTTTGAACATTAGTGTATGTTTTTCCTCCTAGATATAGTGGTAGTCACTATGGATCACATTCTTATCCTTCACATATATTAAAAAATTAATAATAAAAAATCCACATGATTATTTCAGTAGATTTGAACATAAACTTTCAAAATGGATTACCCTTTCACTAAGATCCACTTGTGAAGATTACATAAATTGGGTCAGAGATCTCTTTATCTACCAATTAGACCAAGGCCCAAAAACCCCAAGTTTCCCTATGTAAGTCACTTCATTTTCAATCTCCTTGGCTAGATCCAATGTAAATATTTTAGAACTTAGATCTAAGTAGAGGATGTTTAGGAAAATCAAATCTCTCCCCCCATAATATCCTACTTACATTTCCCTTTCACCATGTTTATGAGAATTTAGAGGCATATCCATAGAGTTCCCTTCAATATGACTCACCCTATACCCATATGTGAAATTCTCGTAGCCTATCTTGAGCACCCTTCTCCCAAAGAAGATAAGAAAGAATTTTCTTTCATCACAACCTCACCTCCCTAAGCTTCTTGACTACCTCATCTTCTTCCCCCATAATATCTTGATACCAGTTTCTTGAAAGAGGTATCCAAAATCATCATTGGATCACCTGCTAAACCTTCTTTATGTTGGTCCTAATCAAAATTAAGAGGGGGGTGAATCAATACCATCCCCAAAATTGTATTCTTCTTACCATTTCAACTAACCTCAATACAGCCCACTTTGTAGCTAGAATCTGGATAAATGTAGTAAGATAAAAGCTCATAAATTCACACAAAAACATTCATCAAATTGACACAACTATATTTGTACATGGAAATCCTCGATGAGAGGATGAAAACCATGGTGGAGATAATATAACCACTAACCCTTATAATAATTGTAAAGGGGTGTCCAATTAAGAGCTACAAGTGCTTCTTCTAGAAGTGCACCCTATTAGGAGTGTTTGCAACCTGCCAGGGTTACAAAAGTTTTGTGAGAGCTACTTGGTTAAAAGATTTAAAAATCTCCTTCTAAGAGACACCTTGTTGAAGTATTTTATAATAAGATTTCTAATGAAGCTTGCCCTATTAGGAGCTTACAAATATAAAAATGGTAAGAAAGCATACTGAGTGTTTTGACCTTGAATGTGGCACTGGTCTGTCTTGTGCTCTATCTCCTCGAAGATGCACTGATCTTCTTGCTTGCTTAGTGAGTGCTCTATTCTCTCTTCTCCCTTGGTTGTTCAAAGTAGCCTTTCATTTTTCATTCACTCTCTCTACAACTGTTCTTACTTGTAGTTTTCTTCTTTCTGAGTTCTTTTGTTCTCATTTCTTTCCTTCTCCTTTTGCGGTAGCAACAAACTTCGACCACACACTACACAACTATGATTGATTTAGTTGTATATACTCTTTCTTCACTATTAGGGAATAATTACCCTTGACTAGATTATTCTGCTCAATCTTGAATTCAATGCCTACTATGTTCACAAGAGACCCGTGATCCCTATGCCTGGGGTCTAGATTGGTAACTCTATTAGTCCTATTGTAAACTAACGGTGGCCTCTCATCCTTGCCTACTTTTTCCACTTCTCTTTTACATTCTGTCACATCACTTGTGACTCATTGTGTTGATGACTAAAATCAACTCAAACTTACTTCAAACTACTTGTGCAAATGTGGACATGCTAGAGTGTATGCTAGTGATACTCATGACTGGTTTGCAGTTGACTTCCTTCATCTTCTTAGATTCCATTAACCTATTGTCAAATGCTTTTCCAATTACATACTTTTCTATATTGTGCAAATATGTGCTTCAAAGATATCTATCACATATTTGAGAGATGTGTTGTCATTGATGTCAACATATTTCTTTGTTGCGATAGTGTTGCAGAGATATTGCAGAATGTTTAGTAGAATGATTGGAAAGGTGATGCTATTGTATTGCATATCATATATGTGAAGGTATGTTTTTAGGAAATTCTATAGTTGATCTATGTCAAGTTACAAATGTTCCCTATGAAATTTGAGTTAGATATGATAACTTTATCAAAAAATGGTATTTTGACGTTCTAGAAGTGTTTAGGAAGAGATAATCCATTTGGATCGGTGTGCATCGATGTGATAATATATCTAAATGTGAAGGCTATGGCATATTTATGACTTGGAATTGTATCCTTAATATGATTGGTTCATGGTTTTGAGGATCACAAGCTATGTTTATGTAGTGAAAAAGATAATATGGGTTATCATTCTTGAAGTGTAGAGATGGTTATGAATTTTGAGATAGATTTTTTTTTTAATGTTATTGAGCTATTTCATGATGCTTATTGATGTATTATAACCATGTTCTACTCATGTTGTTGGATCACAATGGTTTGTGTGATCACATTAAAGGATTTTCTAAAAACATGTTAGTGCTCATCATATTTTTGGTTGATATGATTGGTGTAACATGTTGTGATAAATTATGGTGTGATGTATGGAGTTGTTGAATGTTCAAGGATGATTTTATAGACCATTTATATGTTTTATCTAAAATTCAATGGATCTCATTGTATGTTAAGGTGCAATGAATAAATATTTTGTAATTAGATGTTTGCTTTGAGCTTACAGCGTTTATTTCTATAGGGTTGATGAATTGTGTAAACAACGCAATTATTTATAAGTGCAAAGGCAATAGTGTGTACAAATGTGATGTACTAATGATTGTTTGAATAGGTATGAGTGGAATGTGCAATTGAGATAGAGATTTGATGTACTTCATTGGGACTTTAACTAGACATGTTCAACATGTTATTAGATGGTTCATAATTAATGAATTGTTGTCCACAATTGGATTATTCTCGTAGTAAATATGTAGGGAAGTGAGCCTTTCCTTGTTGTAATTGAGCAGTAAGCTCTTAGTAGTGTGCCTAAATGCATGTACATCTCCCTTATATTACCTTTAACAACGTATTGTGCTTCTAACATAGTACATTATTTTGTAGGTTTCATCCCCATCATGGTTTTTCACTTGATAGGGTTCTCACATAAAAATCATGGTATTTTGTGTTTGTGTGATTTTGTATTTACATGCTTAAGATTTATATTTTTGTTTAAAGGTTTAATTATGCAAGTTGGTTAAAGTTTATGAGGTTTGACACAACTGATTCACCGCCCCCACCCCCTCCTTAGTTTGTAGTGTTGCTATATTTCCATTAATTGACCCATGTTTCATTAGTAGTGGTTCATAAGAAACCCATCTCTCATTAGAATGAATGGATAGCTTAAAACTTATTGCCTCTAGGTGATGTTCATAGTGGTGAAGCATTGAGTCTTCCTAGGAAGGCACCTATCCTAGTACCCTCCATCTCAAGCACATTCAACCATAGAGTTTTCTTTAATGCAAGGACATTATAGAGTGCTTATGGTCATTTTTGTTTTTAGTGTTTTTTGGATGTGTTTGGCTCTAGGAAGGTCATTTAAGACCAATTGGGATCCTTTTTATCCATTTTGGAATGTTTATATGTCAAGTGGTCAAATTTTGTCAATGTTCCAACAAAAGTTGTCAAGCAACAATGCCAAAACTATCACATTTGTTATGATTGTGAAAAACATGATTAGTTAGTAGTTGGAACAATTAGAAATGGTCGTAAATGCATAAATATGTAATCAAGACTTGAATGCCAAGGTTGGAGAATATGAAGAAGAAAGAATAGTGTGATTTTGATATCTCTCTCTCTCTCTCTCTCTCTCTCTCTCTCTCTCTCTCTCTCTCTCTCTCTCTCTCTCTCTCTCTCTCCATTATAGTTTGATTTCTTATTTCTAGTATGAATTGTATGTCCATGAAAGGATCAACACATGATTAGGGATGTCAAAATAATGATTCGCCTTTCATTTGTAGTTGGTTGAACATTGAACTACATTAATCTTTGCAAGATATTATGTTTTCTTTATTGAAAGGCACTAACCCTAACTCGAGTTTCTAGTGACCAAGTTATATTTGTAGCATCACCTCCCACCATTGGATTCTCGTTAAAAAAAATGGCTCAGAGGTATATGCTAACATGAACTCCATTCTCTCCAACTTTTATTTCATCATGAGATGTTTGTCATGAGTAATATTAACTGTCTTAAGAGCACAAAGTATGAAAATCTTAGGAGAAATAAACATTGGAGTAGGATATAGTACATTAGCAAATATTTTGGATTAAACAACCAAGGAACACAACAAAAAAATGATGTGGGAGGCCTTTCAACTTAGTGCCTAAGTATCTTAAAATTAATTTGTTCTTGAATGGTCTCTTGTGTTGTCTTATATGTCTTCCCTAAGTTGAGCAAAGAAAAAAATATAAAACAAAATGTTGCATTGTAAAAGGTCTTTATAAAGGAGTTGTTTATGACCATCTAATCCCTGCAAGGTGTCTATCCATGTCACTTGAGGTGTCTAAAGCATGTTTCACAAAGAAGGCCAAATAGTAGTGGTAGTGAAGAGCACAACAGTTGCACCTATGTTGGAATTATTGAGACCCTATAGTACATTCATAGTTTAATCCTAATAAAAGTCATTCCTCTACATCATCCCTCTAAGGTTAAACCTACATCGAAAAACTTTCAATAAGTGTGTTGTCTTTGAACCATTCATTATAGACCCCTTTAAATTTATTAACTAATAAGTACGAGATATTTTCCACCGTAAGTCAAATAATAGTATCCCTCTCTAAACTCGACTTTATAAATTGAATCAATGCTATAATTCTCGATCCCTTAGACTACTTCGTCTCTCATTCAATCCCCTATTGACAATTGATCCCTACAAAGACAAGTACTTTCCCTTCAAGACACTTGTTTTTATTATTATTATTATTACATATAAAATATTGAATAAAACAACGCAACTAACTATCAACTGTCACTTCTCTCTTAAAAAATCTAAACAAGAGACAAAATCTACTCTACCATTGTACCATTAACTACCAAGGTGTCAAAAACTCTATGAATCTTACTCCTCTCCCCTAATTTGAGCCAATGATTGACTGCACCACCCCTCAAAGGGCTTTTGCCTTTTGAAGCTCCTCCTGATGAGAGCCACGTGTCCCAAACACATGACATGAGAAAATGACCTGAAAATGACGTCGACGTGACACCTGTCTGCCGTAGCGTAAAGAAACAGTCAGATGGCAACATAAGTGATGCTGCGAGTTTTATAAACTGTGCTCGTACGTGTGTCCAGGGCCTTAGGCCACCGCCCACATGCTTTTTAATGAGACACCTTCAATTTCTTGACTGCGGTTAGGGGCCCCCTAACCGTGGTCAGGTTAGGCTGAATTAGTATATAATGAGCTGGTTGGAGGGAGTTGAATTTCACAGAGATTTAATACAATGGGGGTGACAGAAACTGTGTGTGTTACAGGAGCTAGTGGGTTCATTGGCTCATGGGTTGTTCGTTTGCTCTTAGAACGTAGTTATACTGTCCATGCCACCGTTCAAAACCTTGGTAAAGTGTTTAATTCTTGTGTTTTGATCTGGTTTTTTTTTTTTTGGTTTCATGGCATTTCATTGAATTTTGAGTATGAGTGGATCCCTTTTTTCTTTCATGGCATTTCATTGAATGGTTGGATTTTTAGGAAAATTGTTTCTTTAGGAAAAATTATGGCTTTTTGGTTTTAATGACAATTTGTTGAATATTTAGGAATATTGTTTAATGTGGGCTCAACATTCTTCGTTTTTCATTTAATGGGCTTCAATTTGTTGAGTTTTTAGGAAAATTGTTTCTTTATTGTTTAATGTGGGCTCAACATTCTTCCTTTTTCATTTAATGGGCTTTAAATCCTTGTTTGATGACATTTCATTGAATTTTGAGAGAAAGTCATGTATCCTTCCTTTTTGGGTTTAATGGCATTTCCTTGGAGTAGAACTCAGTCTTTTATTGAGTTTTTACAATTATGTCTGTTAATTTATGTTTTTTTGGTTTTGTGGTAGAGAATTGGAAGGAAACAAAACACTTGGAGGCAATGGAAGGGGCCAAAGAAAGATTGAAATTGTTTCAGATGGATTTGATGGAATACCCATCGATTGAAGCGGCCATTAATGGCTGCGCTGGTGTTTTTCATCTGGCCATGCCTAATACTATTGAGCCCGTGCAGGATCCAGAAGTAAGTTGTACACCATTGATTTTGACTCTCTATGTTTAGACTGATTTTAGTACGATCCGTTGATTGTAATTGTGCATATTTTAGACTGATTAAAGTAAAATCCGTTGATTCTGATTGTCTATAGGTAGACTGATTTTAGTACAGTCCGTTAACTCTAATTGTGCATAGTTAAACTGATTTTAAGAACAGTTTCTCGATCATCAGCTGATTTGTCGCGATTCAACTGTCTATTTTTTCGTACTAATTGGATTGGAGGAGACTTATCGTGATTAAATCTAAGCAATGCTTTGAGAGAAATATCTTCGATTAATAGATTATGTAAGTACACATTAAGCGAAAAGAAGCAACGTTTTTTTTTCGGACATAAATGTTTTTCCAATAATTTAGATGGAAAAGCCCATGAATAAAGTATTCTAATTTTCTTTCCTATAACTTAGATGGAAATAACCTTGCACAGTGTATTGTAAATGTTTTTTCATGGAAAAAATCATGAACAGTGTACGTAATAATTTGCAACGGGCAATGGATTATTTTAAGAAAAATCCAGGGCCAGTAGATTGTAATTTTCACCCAATCATTTAGATGGGAAAAACTTTTAATATGTAAATTATAAAAATTTGTGTACAATGTTCTAATATTTAGATTATAATTATTTTTTGCTGTTGTTTCTTTCTTTTGGTATTTATCAGAGATGATCTATGCCTAAGAATAGGCCTATAAAGATTCCATGAAATAGCAAAAGATTCCATGAAATAATAATAACAATATTGGGTCAGTACAGACACTTTTATTTTATTTTATTTTTTAAAATTAATTTTTAATAGGTCTTATAAGATTCCATGAAATAATAATAAAAATATTGGGTCACTGTTTTATTTTATTTTTTAAATTAATTTTTTTTTGGAGATGCTGTATATTTTGTGAAGTAGTCTTTGATGGAGTTTTCAGCTATACCGTCCAAGATTCTGGTATCACACTTTTTCAGCTATGTGGTGCATGATTTGGGCTTCATCCTTATGATGATTTGGGCTTCATCCTTATGATGTTTGGACCTTGCATTTAACAAGACTTGATCCCCTATTATTCTAATCTCAGCTATGCTGTGCATGATTCGGGCTTCGCACCTTTTCAGCTATGCTGTGCACGATTTCAGCATCAAACCTTACCTTTTCAGCTATGCGGTGCATGATTCTTGGGCCTTGCTTTTAACAAGACTTGATCTGCTAATATTCCAGCCTCAGCCTCACACTTGCACGATTTTAGCCTCACACCTTTTCACACCTTTTCAGCTATGTTGGGCCTTGCATTTAACAAGACTTGATCTCCTCTTTGTGGGTCATTCAACTTCACTCAACTTCACTAATCTTCACTCAACTTCACTAATACTGACTTTTTTCCAAAAAAATTTTAAGTATTTTTTGATGGAGGGTTTAGCACTCTATCCGATTCTGGCCTCACACTTTTTCAGCTATGCCGTGCAGAATTTGGTTATGATGTTGGACTTTGTATTTAACAAGACTTGATCTCCTCTTTGTGACGCTCAACTTCACTAGTCTTAAACACTAGTAGACCAAGGACTTCTAGTCTGATTTTCTTTTAAGATTCCATGAATCAATATACTTATGTTACTGATTTTTTAATCCTAGTACTTTTAAGGTCCCATGAATAAACAGAGTTTGGTCATTCTGCTAGACCTACTGCAAATTGTCCTGTTTTAGAATGGATTCTTAATTGTAAGATATAGTGAGTTACTAGTACGTTTACTAGAGTGTTTCTGTTGAATGTATGCAGAAGCAATTGATGGACCCAGGGATAAAAGGGACACTGAACGTACTGGAAGCGGCCCACAAAGCAAAAGTGAAGCGGCTGGTTCTGACCTCCTCTGTTTCTGCTTTCGTTCCCAACCCCAAGTGGCCTGCTGAGACCCCCCTGAACGAGACATCCTGGACTGACATTGACTACTGCAAAGAAAATGGGGTCTCAATTTCTCACTTTTTCTTTTTACATTTCTATTATTTCTTCCTCTTCTTCTGCCATTGCCATTGTCAACATTGTTTGTGATGGATGATGGGATGCAATGCAACAGATTTGGTACCCAGTGGCAAAAACACTGGCTGAAAAGGTAGCTTGGGAGTTCAGCAAAGAGAAGGGTTTGGATGTGGTTGCCATTAACCCAGGGACTGCCTTGGGTACCATTCTGCCTCCTGATTTCAATGCCAGTTTGGCCATGATTGTCCGCCTACTCAATGGTAAGATTTCATATCCTCTCTGACTTCTTCCCAAAACAACACTAGCATGGGGAATAAGGACCAACTTTCAAAAGATCTAATCTACTTCTGCTCTGTTGTTGTGTCTTGATACCTTTCAGACAGCCAAAACAGGGTTATTTAATTTTTGGGGTTTCAATTATCAGCATAATTTGTGTTCTTGTGGACCACTGAAAACAGTTTTTTGGTGGGCCACTTTAATAATTATGGCTCTATTGCTTATTGCAAAGTCTCCATACTTTTCAAGACAGCATTGCTTGTATTCTTTTGGGCCACTTATATAATCAGTCTTCAGTTTTCTTGGGGGCCACTTCAATAAGTGAAGTGCGTCTCAGAAGTTGTATTTTTTTGGACACTTTTTTGGGTCTTGTCTTTTTTTCAAATAGCTAAAAAAAGTTTTGTATTTTTTTAAATAGCTTTTGAGCTTTATTCTAAGGCTTCTTAGCTTTTATGCTAAGCTTTTTTGATGCATCATGCACTCTGCCTCAAAAACATGCAATGAGCTAACCCTATATTCTATTGAAGATTTGCCTTCTTTCCAGTAAGCATAGAATTGATGTTTGCATTTCTATTTCTATCCTCCATAAGATCTTTCATAAGGTGTAGAATAGCTCAGCAGCACTCATTTTTTATGGTAATGATTTTCTGGTCTCATCTGGCAGGTGACACAGAGGAGTACCGTAATTTTTATATGGGTTGTGTTCATGTGAGGGACATTGCAAAATCCCAAATAAAACTATATGAAACACCCTCTGCATCAGGGCGTCACTTATGTGTTGAATCTATAACACACTGGAGCGACTTTGCAGAGTTGACAGCAAAACTTTATCCAGAGTATAATGTGCCCAAGTAATCCCTCCATCTCCACCTCAGCTCATATCACATGCTCATTAGTTTATGCTTCAGAAAAATACTAATGAACCAAACTCATAAATGCTTTGATACCTGCCATTTGGTTTATCGCCATGATTAATGCTTTGATGCTGAATGCTGTGATTGCAGGTTCACAAATGTGACACAGCCTGGTTTGGTACGAGTGAGGAATGCCCCCAAGAAGTTGATTGATCTTGGGGTCGAGTTTGAGCCCATGGAGCAGATTATTAAAGATTCGGTCTCATCCCTCAAAGAGAAGGGGTTTCTCAAGTAAATGAATATAATTCCCAAGTAAATGAAAATAATCCTGTTATTTAAGTGGCATGTTTTTTATTAGGAAGTTTAAGAGATTTGTCCTATAGGGCAAATGTAAAAAATATTTGATGGTTTATGGTTTTTCATTAATACTATCATTGTTGTAGAAGTGGTAGAACTATCATTGTTGTAGAAGTGTTTTGTTGGGCATGATTATACATGAAGAAGGGATAAAACAAGAGAGAGAATTTATAGATATCAAAATTGATCCAATGAAATATAATCTTCAGTCATCGATAAAAATCTAATTATAATAAATAAAAAGAATACGTAAAAAAATACAATAATAAAAAGATTTAAGAAAACATAGAAAAATAGTTTTGCGAATTAATTATAATGGGACCACTATCATTCCCGTTCAATTAATCTAGAATTTATTCTGAATTCAGATCCCTAATAACTTCCAAATTGCATCGATAGCAGTAATTCAATTACAATAATAATAAAAAGATTGAAATAAGAAATTTGAAAATTGAAATAATAAGAAAATAGAAATAGAAATAATAAAAAGATATTTCTCCAAATTCAAATCTCTAACTCTACCCTTGCATCGACAGCTGTAATCCAATTACAATAATAACAGCGGTAATCCAATTACAATAATAATAAAAAGAAATTCAGCTAATCTAGAATTTGTTCTGAATTCAAATCCCTAACAACTTCCAAATTAAAATCTCTAACTCTGCCCTTGCATCGATAGCAGTAATTCAATTACAATAATAATAAAAAGATTGAAATAAGAAATTTGAAAATTGAAATAATAAGAAAATAGAAATAGAAATAATAAAAAGATATTGAAATAAGAAATTTGAAAATAGAAATAATAAGAAAATAGAAATAGAAATAATAAAAAGATTGAAATAAGAAAATTGAAATAAGGTATTTTTGACAAGTAATATGATGGGAGTTTTTCTACAATTCTTAGTTTAGCCAAATCAAGGTTTTGCAAATTTTCATTCGGATTTTTGGATTTGCAAAATAATTATAATGGGACCAGTATCATTCTCGTTCAGTTAATCTAGAATTTATTCTGTACTCAAATCCCTAACTCTACCCTTTCATTGACAGCAGTAATTCAATTACAATAATAATAAAAAGAAATAATAGATTGAAATAAGAAATTTGAAAATTGAAATAATAAGAAAATTGAAATAGAAATAAGAAAAAGATTGAAATAAGAAAATTGAAATAAGGTGTTTTTGACAAGTAATATGATGGAAGTCCTTAGAGAGTTCGCGTGGAGTTTTTCTACAAATGTTAGTTTAGTCAAATTAAGGTTTTGTAAATCTTCATTCTGATTTTTGGGATTTTACTTGAACTGTTTGCTTGTTTCGCTGGGAAGATACGTGTGAAGACACATTTTTATGTGTAAGCTTAGAGTTGAAAGTAAATTTTAAAAGTAGCCTAATCTATTGTTTTTACACTCCTTAAAAACATAACGAACTTTTGATTTTCAATTCCTACGTGCTAGTAGGAAGTTGGAAACCCTGGTTTTGAGGTAAAATTGGAAGTCCAGTAATTTCATTTTGCCAATTTTGAAAAAGCCAATTCCTGTTATCTGCGAGCAATCGAACCAACCCTAAATGAGTATTCTTTATTCTTTTTGACAAAGAAAAAGAAAAGGGCTTTTATAGTGACAACATAAGTCATAATTATAGGGTTGACATATGATGACAATGATATGGGATAGGTAAAGGTTTTAAATGAGCATCTCTATTCTTCTAGATGATTGGGTTGGGTAGCATATCACCAAAGCTCAATTGCATTTTACTTGACCTTTTTTTTAGAGTGTTTTTTCTATGACATGGTTTTTTTTCTTAGTATTTTTTTTTTCTCTCAAAATGTATCACATTACTTTTCATTTTTTTAGACTTTTTACTTATTATGACAATGTATCAAAAAATTAAACCAAATGATTCATTTTTTTGAGACTTTTTACTTATTATGACAATGTATCAAAAAATTAAACCAAATGATTTATTACAATGTAGAGACCTAATGTTAGTGCTACCTTGACCAAATGATTTATTACAGTGTATGAAAATAAAAAAAGTTGCACAAATGATTTATTTATTTGTTTTAAATGATAAGAGTTGTAATTTTATTTAAAATAGTAAATTACATGAAGTATGCCTTATGCTCAATCACTATGTGTCTTATTTGAATAACACAATATTTGTACATCAATTTAACCACATTACTAGAACAATAATATTTCAAAATAGAGAATAAATAGAAAATAACTCATCAAAATCAATAAATTGTAAATTAAAGTAATAATTGAAAATAAATTTTTTTAATTTAATATTTTTAAAATAATTTAGAATCAATATTCAATCTCTAAATATATTTTTTTACAATAAATATTTTCAAAACTTATACACTAATAATTAATTTGTTGAAATTACTCATTTATTTTTATATTGTTAATCAAACTATTGTTCTATTGTTAACATTATAATTATCCTATAATTATAATGTTATATTTATTACTTTTTTAAAAATATTAATAATAATTAATCTTTATGTTATTATATTTATTATTATACACTTAAAGTTCACGAGATTGGAAAATTTACTCGATATTATTATTATTAATTTTAAAATAATGAGCACAAATATAATTTATTACTATTGAAAATAAAAATATTAAAATATCATAAAGTAAACACAAACATAAATCAAATTTACTCGATATTATTATTATTAATTTTAAAATAATGAGCACAAATATAATTTATTACTATTGAAAATAAAAATATTAAAATATCATAAAGTAAACACAAACATAAATCAAATTTACTCGATATTATTATTATTAATTTTAAAATAATGAGCACAAATATAATTTATTACTATTGAAAATAAAAATATTAAAATATCATAAAGTAAACACAAACATAAATCAAAGTATGCATACTGAGAGCCTAAAAAGTGGATAGGAATATATATTTTTAATATATCTCAAAGCACTATGTAAGTCTAATTTGGACACTTTTCTTCACAAATTCCACCAAGAGATGATAAAAGAGAAAATCTTGAAAACATATGCATGCAAATTTAAAACTAAGAAAATTTTTAATTTGTATGAAATAAAAAATAAAAAATCCTTGAATGGTGAAAAGTGTGCTTATAAGACAAAAACATTTCAACCAATAAATTTTTAGATAAATAAGATTTTTATTAACAATAATTTTTCGTAACTATAGTTTATTTTATAGAGAATAATAATACACCATTGTGATTGGTGGACGCTCATTAACTAATTGACAATAGCCAATAAACAGTATTTGCCTTACGGCAAGTACTAACAAAAGAAGCAATATGTTTGTAACGCTCCGCCAAGGGATCCAAAAGAATTAACCTAAAGTTTCACTAAGTTTGCTAAACATTTTTTTTTTTTTTTAAAGTAAGAATGTATATCATACACATTAAACACATAGTAGCGGAAGCAATAACATGTAATCATCAACAAACATACATCACAAGTTACATTCCTTAAGGATCCCAAGACGTTGAGTCACATTTAAATTTAATTAATTCTAAGTCTAACAACTACCACATCCACATGAAAGAATAATAAGAAAGTCCAATGTCCATAATATACATTTGTTCCGAATGCCTCTTGGCAATTTAATTTGGAATGCTCAATCATCCACTGTACATGTCACAGGGTATGAAAGGCTTAAAAGAATATACATATGTAAAGATAAAGATACATCATCCTCAAATCCATGATACAAAGTACAGTAGAATAAATGAAACTAATAACATACCTGATACATCCATACATCCATAATGATAAAACATCTATCATAAAATCTATCCATCCATCCTAATAATCCAAGAACATAGTGAAGGTAAATGCCAACCAAAAAAGCTCCAGCCACGGTGATCACGAACGGATCTCAATGGTAAGAGTAAAAAGCACTACCACCCGACCGCGTGGAACCTAAATGGTCCACTCCCACCGCGCTAAGGAGATAGTCTCAAGTCCCAAACAAGGTATCAAAACACAAAACACAAGTACTCTCTAAGTCTGGGAAATCCTAAAAGTACACTAACGCAAAGGTTCCAACGTAGATAGACATCTAGACCCAGAGGCACCACAAAGACACGTAAGAAACTTGCTATGCAAGCGGGAAAGTGTCATCGCAAAAGTCACGTAGAAGTTACCCGAGCAATCCCTTAGGAATCTCGGGTCCCTAGTGATCCTTGCGGCCACTAGTATCCTCTCATACTGACGAGGCATACTACGGAATGCAAGGTCGTAACCAAGCGTTCTCTTTACCCCATCCTAGTCTGTACTAGCACTCAAGGCATGGGAGAGAACATACAATTATCTTATTAGGTTCATTAAAGTCAGTATTTAGGTGAGATATTTTCACTTGTTAAAACAACTTACAATGGGTTACTCCAGGCAGCCTCTTAGGGCCCCGATCCCCATTGCAAGCCACTTTCCGACACTACACATAGATAACCTACCCTAGGCTCATGAAATCACGAATTAAAGAATCATAATAAAATCTCCTCAGTCCTATACAAGCGACTGAAAAACATCATAAAAGATAAGCCACAAAAATTACATCAGTTCTTCATGAGCAACAGATAAACAACAAATAATAATCATATGATCACAACAGTTCTCTATCAGCAACTGCAGGCATCAATGATAAATCACAAAATCCAATGGTTCTCCAATGAGCAACCAGAAAATATCCCAATAATAAAACACAATACTGATCAAAGACTCCAAAATGGTCAAGTCAACACATGACATCATCAAGAACATAGCAAACACTTCAGTCCTCTCAAGCGACCGAAAAGCAATCCAAGTATAACTGATCGAGACTCAAAAATGGTTATCAAATATAACTGATTGAGACTCAAAAATGGTTATCCAATATAACTGATCGATGACTCAAAAATGGTTAAGTCAGGTATCTTATATACATACACTTCAGCTTCATGCCAGGAAACTAGAAAGCAATAACAAACAGTAATCGCAAACATGTCATAGAGCACTCCATCACATTACCATGGTCGGGTTAAGAATATCGAGACCAAATCATCATAACGTCACAATTGCATAACACCCAAGCCTCTGGTAACAACCTAAACTAACCAACACTCTAGGACCACCCAAATCCCAGACATAACCAATACCTAGAAAACATCATGGTTTCACAGTAGGTTTGATTTGAAGTTAAATAATAAGGTTTCAATTTCTAGTGTTTGTGTTCAAGTAAATAGTCTCATAGTTCAATTTGATTGATAATATATTGTTGAGTTAACGTGATGTTTCCATTTCCAGTTGAACGTATGTTTTCAAGTTTATAAGGTTCTCAGTTAACTCCACCCAATAACTCATTCATTTATTTAGTTATTTAAAATAACGATTTATTGATTTTAAATAACTATAAGTTTATTAAAATCAAAAATTGTTAATTATTAACACTAACAAATAAATAAATTTTAAACTTCAATAAATTAATCCTAAACTATTAATTAAACTTAATTAATTTATATTTAACTAAATTAATTAATAATTCATATAAAAGAAAATAATCATAAGTTATTTAATTATTATTTATTAAATTAATAAATATTAAATAAATTAATGAAATTAATATATAATAATTTAATATTATAAACTTTTAATATATTAATATTTTTAAATTTATTTATTATTAAACAAACTGTTACCAAACCTTATAACAAAATTACAATTTAATAACATATAATATAACCTTTTATCACATAACACAATACTAATAAAAAAAAAGAACCGCATGCTACGCGATTTATAATCGCTGCAGGCCGGTATACGGCTGCTATCGCAGTCGTCCTGCAACCACAGTCGCAGGTACGGCTGCAAACAGCAGCTTTAGCCGCCTGCAAAAAAAAGTAAGAAAAAGTGGGGGGTGGGTAAATCCCCCTCCCCATATATATATATATATATATATATATATATATATATATATATATATATATATATATTTTTTTTTTTTTTAATTTTTTTTTTTAAATTTATTTATTTAGGATTTTTTTTAAAGAAACCTTAAAACAACTCTTTCCCCAATGCATACAAATATGTGTAATTTTTTTAAAATTCTAAGTTAAATATATTTCTTTTAATATAATTTTACAAAACAATATATATATATATAATAACAATTGTAAATATATTCTGATAGAGAAAGTAATTCCAACCCTACGAATTTCTTTTTAATTTCAGATCCCACCCAATTGAATACAATAATACTTTAATCTAGAAATGAGGGTTTCTCCATTTTTCTTTTCTAATCCTTATGTATAGAGTAGTTAATTGACAAGCATCTAAAAATTCACAATATTTGAAATGCTTAAACTTCCATCACAGAGAATTTGGATTTACAATCCACAGACACGAAGAAGACAAGGAATAGAGAAATTGCGTAAATAATCAGCGATCAAAACACAAGACCTACCTGATCCTGATGCTAATACAAAACCCTCGAAAAACTAGGGAAAATTTGCTCCCCTTCAATAACTTTCCTCTGAAAAACTTTCCTAGAATTCTCCTTCTGAAATTCCCTGTCCAAAAGATGTCTTCCAAAATTCTTGTCTCCAAAATTCTTTCCCAAATTCGTTCTCCCTCAAAAATGAACCCCAAAGTTGTGATAAGGAGTTTTCTCCTCAAATCGGGGCACTAATTGTGCGTTCACCTGAGAGGACTCTTTGCTCAACTCGGTTAACTCTCAAATTAACTTTTATTAATCTTTGCTTTATCTTTTTAATGCACAATAAATGAATTATTAAATAACCTTATTTAATATTCCACTTGACTTCTATTTTAATCTTTATTACTTTTAAACCCATGCGCACTTTATGAAATTAAAATAACATTATTATTTCCTCTTATTTTATCTTTTAATTTATTTCTTTATTTACAACACATGCTTGCATCATGCAATCTTACAACTTTTAATAATTAATATATTTTCACTTTTTAATTTATTTTAGAAACTTAATTGATAAAATATTAACTTAAATAACAATAATATTTAGCATTTATTTAAAAATGAACTCTAAATATATTATTATTATTAAATTAAATAAATATTATCACATTCTAAAATTATACTTAAAACTTTTATCTCCAAATTTAATTCTTTTTATCTAATTAATTAAATATAATTAAATATTAAAATACCATAATAATTTTCTATTAAATTAAATCATTAATTAACCTTTTTAATTAAACTTAATTAATAGAAAATACATCAAGGACTCATAAAGCAACATACGAAAACCCATCATAGAAGAACACATACTAAATCAAACAAAAGGGTTATAATCACGAAATAACATCATTTGATGCATTCGGAGGGTACTTAACTCAGATACTTGTCCTAATTATCAATTAGGACAATTGGCTAAAGGGTTTAGGATTTGGACTTAAGAGTTTATCTCCCCTCTCTTACCATTGAGATAATGCGATAGGATACGCTCATCCTGGCAATTCAGGGAAGTCGATACCCGGTACTTGCAACCTGCATAAAATTCACGCATGTACAGACACAATATTATAAGCTAAACAGACAATGGCAGGAAGCGGTGCATCGTGTAGATCCCGACTAGCAGGTGACTACGACTCCCTTCCTTAACCACATCACAAACACCATACATAAAGAAAACAAACACGCACACCATACACATGTAGTATGGGGTAAGTATCCATAAGAAAGCACATATGATAATAAACCATCTAACTAATCATCATCGATAATTGAAAACATTGAATAATCATCATACATGCATGAAATATAGAGTACCAAGTCATCTCATCATATAATAAATTGAGTGTAAAACAACATCTGATAATCTGAAAGTAATGCTACTAAACATCAAGTATAAAACTGGCCTAAAAGAGTTTGGCAATTAAAACAAAATGTGAACTAGGGGTAGGCACTACAATGTTGACACAAGTATATGTTTTTATTGTCAAAAGGAACACCTTAATAACTATCATTATAACAAGAGAAGTGGTATGTTGACAAAACCATATGTTTTTATTGTTGAAAGGAAGGTCATTTGATCCATGATTGTCCTATTAGATTAGTTCAACTTAATAACTATGCCTAATCTTGTGACCATGTGTCATTGCCTAACCATGTTCATTCTCCTATTGTTGTTCAACCATTCATTATTCTAGTCCAACATATTAGTGATTCGCCAATTCCTTCTTCCACCCCTAACAACTCTTCTTCCACTCTTAAGGAGTCCCAATCCTTCGGATGAAGATGCGGTGATGGTAAACAACTGGACCTCATTTAGGAAAAGAAGAAGCCACTAGTGTACTCCAAATCATCACATCCTTCTCCCAAGGCTAGAGACACATCTCCTTCTCCTCAATCTTTCTCTCAACCTCCTTCATCTCCTCTCCACCTTCCATCCCCTCACTTCTCTTGTGACCCCACCTCATCCCCTCCTTCCCCTACCCAATGTTTTACATCTCCGACTTCTAAAGAACAATTGACCAAAGATGCTTTCCTGAGTCTTGAAAACAACTTTAATGTGTTTTCCCAGAGTGGGGATTCCTCTCATATTAACTTTAGAATTCTTTCATGGAACGTCGGAGGGATCTCTCTCCCTCCCTGGAAGTATTAAGCAAAAAAGATAGTTGTAAAATGGAAACTATGTGTGCTTTTCCAACAAGAAGTTAGAATTTGCAATACTAAGCTTGTTGTTGGATTGTCTAATATTTGGAGATATGATATGTTTTTGCACACTAGGTTGTCATTGGTTTAACTCCATGGGTTGCTAAATATATCATTAATAAAAATGAGGATCCCTTGCATAATTGTATTTGGGCTCTCACTTTCAATAATGACTAGCCCATAGGATTCTGTTCTCATAGGATTTTGTTCCGTCTATGCTCCCAATCTTGCTAAAGATTAATTTTTGGAACTGGATGGCTTCTAACCTCACTAATGTTGAGTGGATCCTAAGATTATATTTTAATATGATTAAGCACTCACATGACCATAGTTGGCCAAAATAATTCAATCTCATTTGTAAAAAATTTGATAGATAGTTGTTTTATCGTGATTGTTGTTAATCGGGATTGTGCCTATAGTGAGATGCAAAATTTAGCTATTCTGTTGAAGCATGGAAACTCTCTCGAGTGGTGGGTTCTCCTAAAATGAGAGATGAATCTCCGGGAGCTAGGCATGTTCCTAAATAGTTATCACCTAAAAACTTAATTGTCTATGGGAAAAGGGATGAGAAGTGAATGAAAATAATGAATACTAAACCTAAATGAGGTGATACACCAATGATTTGTATGCAACTTCAATTTAATTAACACCAATTACCCAAGATACAAATGATTCACAATACCCATACAAGCATACAACTAAAAAAGTGATTCTATGCAAGGACCCAAAAACTTTTGCTTTGAAAGGAAAACCTAAGGTTTACCAATTTTCTACAAAAGAATAAGGACACAAACAAAGACTTGTAATTACAAGTATCGAAATTCTAACACGCAATAAGGAATATAGCTTGAATGAAGGACAAATACAACATAAAAGCAAAGAACCCACAATATTGCAAACAAGAATCAATGAAAAGGAACGACTGAATCTATATAATCAATGCTGAAAAAATCTTTGTTACAAAGTGCTCTTACACTCAACTCAAAAATTTGCAATGTGCAAAAAACCTAAGCGAGAAAGAAGAGACCTCAAAAATGAGGTGAATGTACAATAAATAGAGCTCAAAACCATAATTCGGATATGAGAAAAATGCATAAAGAATGCAGGTTTTTGAAGGTATAGTGAGTTACTAGTGCGTTTACTATAGTGTTTCTATTGAATGTATGCAGAAAAAATTGATAGACCCAGGGATAAAAGGGACCCTAAACGTACTAGAAGTGGCCCACAAAGCAAAAGTGAAGCAGTTGGTTCTCACTTCCTTTGTTTTTGCTTTCGTTCCCAATCCCAAATGACCTACTGAGACCCCCTAGATGAGACATCCCAGACTGACATTGACTACTGCATAGAAAATGGGGTCTCTATTTCTCACTTCCTCTTTTTACGTTTCTATTATTTCTTCGTCTTCTTCTACCATTGTCATTATCAATGTTGTTTGTGATGGATGGTGGGATACAATGCAATAGATTTGGTACCCAGTGGCAAAAACACTAGCTAAAGAGGTAGCTTGGCAGTTTAGCAAAGAGAAGGGTTTGGATGTGGTTTCCATCAACCAAGGGACTACCTTGGGTACCATTCTACCTCCTTATTTCAACACCAGTTTGCCCATGATTGTCCACCTACTCAATGGTAAGATTTCATATCCTCTATGGCCTCTTCCCAAAACAAAACTAGCATGCGGAATAAGGCATAACTTTCAAAAGATCTATTCTACTTCTCCTCCGTTGTGTCTTGATGCCTTTCAGACAGCCAAAACAGGGTTTTTCTTAATTTTATTATTTATCTTTGGGGGCTTCAATTATTGTCTATTCTTTATCCCAAAGAAAGCATGTGGCTCTATACAACATAATTTGTGTTCTTTTGGACTACTGAAAAAAGTTTTTTTCATGGGCCACTTTAACAATTATGGCCACTTTAATAGAATTGATGTTTGCATTTCTATTTCTATCCTCCATAAGATCTTTCATAAGGTGTAGAATAGCTCAGCAGCACTCATTTTTTATGGTAATGATTTTCTGGTCTCATCTGGCAGGTGACACAGAGGAGTACCGTAATTTTTATATGGGTTGTGTTCATGTGAGGGACATTGCAAAATCCCAAATAAAACTATATGAAACACCCTCTGCATCAGGGCGCCACTTGTGTGTTGAATCTATAACACACTGGAGGGACTTTGCAGAGTTGACAGCAAAACTTTATCCAGAGTATAATGTGCCCAAGTAATCCCTCCATCTCCACCTCAGCTCATATCACATGATCATTAGTTTATGCTTTAGAAAAATACTAATGAACCAAACTCATAAATGCTTTGATACCTGCCATTTGGTTTATCGCCATGATTAATGCTTTGATGCCGAATGCTGTGATTGCAGGTTCACAAATGTGACACAGCCTGGTTTGGTACGAGTGAAGAATGCCCCCAAGAAGTTGATTGATCTTGGAGTCGAGTTTTCTCCCATGGAGCAGATTATTAAAGATTCAATCTCATCACTCAAAGAGAAGAGTTTTCTCAAGTAAATGACAATAATTTGGAAATGTATTTCCTCTCTGTTGGAAATGTATTCCCTGCCTGTTTTTTAAGTGGATTTTTTTTTAATTTATTAATAGGGATTTTAAGAGATTTGCCCTTATACAAGGAAAATGTAAAAAAAGATTTGATGGTTTATGGTTTTTATGTTAAAAAGATTTGACAACAATAATGCAATTACAATAATAAAAAGATTGACAAACAGTATTTTTTGACCTTGGGCTCTAAATGAGTATCCCCATTCTTCTAATTGATTGGATAGCCTATCACCAAAGTTCTATTGCATCTTACTTTACATTTATTGCATCTTGCTTCACATTTTATCTTGAGGAGTATCACATTACTTTTCATTTTTTAGGAGTTTTCACTTATTATGACAATGTATCAAAAATAAAAAAGCTAAACAATGTGGAGATCTAATGTTAGTGCTACCTTGACCAAATGATTCACAATGTGGAGACCTAATGTTAGTGCGATCTTGACCAAATGATTTATTTATTTAGTAAGTGCGGTCAATCTATTATCGTTATAACAAAAACCAAAAATAACAAAAGCGTCGTAGTTTCTATCATATGTGTCATGATTATAGTATATTGTATTGTGGCGTGTAGCAATAAAAGGTTAAGATGGAGGAATAAATATTTTAATTTGAAGGAATGAGAAATGCATTAGAACAACATTCTTCATATCGTTTGAAGGTTGAAATATCACTAAACTGTATTAAAATTAATTGTAATTGTACATAGAACCCAAGAACTAATTACATTCTGCATTAATGTTTGTAGTTGAATGTGAGTACATAATTTATAGCTCTTACCAAGTGCAAAATTGTAATTCCTTTACTTCGTTGTGTCATTATAATTTTAACATCAATATCAATGTCTTTAAAAAAAAAGTTACAACAAGCTCTAAATTGGTTAAAAGGAGTAGATAATAAAACATATTGTATATTTATACATATGAAGGAAATGCCCAATATAAGGAAATAATATGTGAGCTCTAGTAAGACCACTCTAAAATAAAAATATAATTAATTGATTCATTTTTAAAATTATTTGTTACATTATTTAGTTTTTATTACTTTTAATTTTAAAATGAATCAAAATTTTATGAGTTAAGTATTCTATTATTATTAATTTTACTACCATAAAGTAAAGTGTGGCGTGACATATCTTTTGTAATAATTAAATTGATTGCACAATTTGGTTTTAAAAAATAATTTTCTCTATTATTATCCAATAAGATTTCAATTAAATATTATTCTTATTTTTCAAAAAATAAAATAAAATTGTTCAAAGAATTTAAAATCTCAAATTCTTGAAATGAAATAAAATGACAAAGTAAAGAGTAGTATCGCATTATCTTTTATGATATCTTTAATAATATTAATTGCATAATTAATGCTAAAAGTTAGAGCTTTAATGTTTTCCTGATTTTTTGGTTTTGAAAAATAATTTTCTCCCTTACTATTTTTACTGTGAGCAGATTTCAGTGAAATAGCTTTTTTCCATTTCAAAAAATAATAAAAATGTTCACACTTTTTTAAAGACTTAGAACCTATCTTATTGGTTAAACTAACATATTTTATAGTTTTTCATTGGATCTAATGTATGTATTAGTATTCGTACCTATGGCAGGAACTAACAATAGAAGTGATATGTTGGTTTTTATTGTGAAAAGGAACGCCTTAATAACTTTGTGTTTATTATCATTATAACAATTATAACAAGAGATGTAGTCAAAGTTCTTGCGAAATTGTTTAAGGAAAGATGGATGGAATTTAGAATGAATGTCGAATATAAATGTAGAGAGAAATTTTGAGACATGAAGAAGTAAATATATTTTTAAGTTACTTTTAAGATACAATAATTTATTTTTAGATTTCAATAATTTCAAATAATTGCTATTAAGTAAAATCAACAAGGGTATGACTTGTAAATGCTTTCTCCAAAATATTACGATGTTGTATACACTGCTTCTATCTTTTAAATCTTTGTGTAACTAATATGTGTTCTACTCTATGATCATTCCCCAATTCTAGATATGCTTAATTCACCCACTCTCATCAACTTTGAATAACTTTCAACAAATTGTAATGACTTCTTGATGTCCTTTCATTTTGATCTTTTCTTTGCATGTAAAATCAAATTAGGGTTCTAAAATCTCCCTTAGCTTCTTTTGGAATCTCTAACCTTCTCAATTTTTTGACCATGTTAGATTGCATTCAATCTATTCTATCATTGTCAAGGTGATAACTAACTTTATTTTCATTTACTAGTCTCCTCAAATTCGTCACTTAGATCAACTTCCAAATTGCTATAAATTGTTTCCTTAGATTCCTCAATCTATGTAATATGTTTCACTTGTCCAAATTTAATGTATCTCGCACCTTCATGATTTATCAAAATTATTGTTTCATTTATCTTTTCACTTTATTCTCTATTTACTGATAATATCAGTTAGCTAATAGTAGACTTAGCTTCTTTGTATCGATAGGTTGCATCTTCCAATTTATTGATAGTGCTAGTTTGTCTATTTGCTTGCTTTGTACCAAAAAGGTATATCTATTTACTTATTATCTTAGTCTATTTACCTATTGGTCTATCTTCTCAACAATGATATTATATCTTTAATGATTTTCCAGCAATGACAATCATGCTTTAAAATATTCATCAATAAACTATATGTGATTTGCAATCAACAATCTCCAATTGCAAAAACATCAAAATTTCAAAATATACAACTCCTTAGGTTATGTTGGCTCCTAATTTGACATAGTTTTAACTACCAAGAAGCTAAAGCAAAGTGCATCTAAAAAATTAGAGATAAATTCCATGATTAATGCATCTGATTAGAACCCAGACCAACTTCCAAGGAAACACTTTCTTCTACTCTTTAAGCTTTGCAAAACCTAAGAGAATGGACCATAGATTCATTAAAATTACCATTGCTAAAACATAAATTTGAATCTAAAAAAGAAGATCATGACCCTAGATCATCTTTACTTATGCAACAAAATAGATGTGTAATAGCGACAGAACCGATAAACACATAATCCAAGTGAGGGTCTACGTTCAAGCTCTATAACATAAAATGAAACATGATTTGATATTAAATTTGTAGCAATAACCATGGATGAAAATAGAAAGAAATGCAAGATCTCAAGTACCTAAAATCGATGCCTTCTCTATTGGGCATTTGAGTCA
This sequence comes from Cupressus sempervirens, assembly GCA_028749045.1. Classification (NCBI taxonomy): domain Eukaryota; kingdom Viridiplantae; phylum Streptophyta; class Pinopsida; order Cupressales; family Cupressaceae; genus Cupressus; species Cupressus sempervirens. The sequence continues at coordinate 752,645,092 of CM053789.1, read as the reverse complement.
CAAGACATAAAACAAAATAACACAAACTTATGAAATATCTTTAGATTGATGAAATATTACTTTACAACATCTCACAACAACAATTTCAATCTAGCCTACTTATCAAACCACATATAACATCAACAAATTTGTATTCTCTCACAAGCAACTAAGTCGACCCTTTAGATTGAAGCATGAAAGAAGAAATACACATATCACAACAAGAAGATGAAAGAACATGAAACTTTTTTTTATATCCATCAAAACTTTACTAATTTACACATGGAGAGATCTAGATGAAACTAGATCATTCTCATTGATATTTCATGATATCTCTATTTTACATTGAAATGTGACTCAACAACTCAAAAAAAACTACAATAGACAACTCAACAACTCAAAAAAAACTACAATAGACAACTCAAGAACTCAAAAAAACTACAATATACTATGGAAACTATACAATGGTTGAGCTCAAACAATAGAAAATTTTGGAAAGGTGGAATCACGGGCTAAGAGCTTTCTCAAGCAACTGGAACCAACCATGTACAATGAGAAAGAAAGAGAAGATATAGAAAAAAGGAGAATTCAAATTTATTCTCAATCTACCATGTGTCCTCATTCTTCATCCACTGCTAAAGCAAAGTCTCTCTCTTCTCTCTTCCTTTAATTGAAAATCAAATCCTCGTGATTTGATTCAACAAACTTCTAAAAATCCCCTCCAAATGATTAAAAAACTAACTGGTAGAAATACCCAATCTACTACTAAATCCTCTGATAAAAATCTCACTAGAGTGTTCTAATAACAATAAAATACTAGTAGAAACATTCTCTCCAAATTTGGGATAACCCCATTTGGTTGTTTGCCCAGAAACTGTATATGAATTGTTATAAAAGAGCCAAGAAAAATCAGTTGAGAGAGCCTCTATTCTAACAAACCTTGAAACTTATCTTCCATAGTTGGATATCCACTCATTTCAACTTCAAAATGAGAATCTTCATCTTTTTCGAGCCTTTCTAAAAACATCCAAAATTCATATGTTTTAATAACATCTACAATATTTACCCTCCTTTTAAAACATATAGTTTCAGCTATATAAAGGTCATCTTTAAATAAAAATACACAGATCATGTGTAGCTCATCTTTGATTGTTTCATTCTCACCCAATAAGATCTTCCAATTTATCCCCTTATTTGATTGCCTGTGAATTCTACATCGAGGCCAAATTATCTTATTATCATCTTGTTATTTAAAAATCCCCACCTTATCACTCCTAGTTGAGCATTCATATTATGGGAGATCATTTTATATTTATTTAATTGAAACCTTTGAAATGCATCTTCCCTCTAGATTCCCCACCTTATCACTCCTCGTTGAGTGTTCATATTATTGGAGATAATTTTATAACTAGCAATTGAACCTTAGAGTGCAATGGGTACATTGAAGATATGCGAGAGGAACAACCAATGTGAAATTTCAATTGGAGGAAGGTGTTGTCCTATTCATGTAAGAGAGAAGTATTTTTTTCATAGCAAGTAGAAATTACAGCTTCAAATCAACATATGCACCCATTTATAAGAAGTAAAACATGACTAAAACCAAAACTTGGTCAATATGAACGATATAAACAATTGAATGTAAATTTTCATATACAATTAGGTATTATTCTTTTAATCCAAATATACATTAAACTTTCCACTATATTAAAAGAAATGAGACTATAAATCAAATGTGATAGTAAATTATAGTACTTATAAATATATTATTAAATTGAAATCATTTAATTAAATATAATACAAAATTAAATAAAAGTTTAGGTAGTTAAAAAATCAATACAATTATATTAAAATAAAGGAAAACACTATGATAGCAAGCAAGTGCTATAATAATACAATCGCAAGTGTAAAAAATTGTAACCTATCTAGATTTAAATATGACTATAATTATAGTACCCATACATGTTGATAAACCACATTTTCTATTAACATGACACTCACAAAGATCCTCATGGAAACAATAAGTTGATGGTGTTGCAATCACCTATCAATTCACGTGCATTTGTCTTCCAATTATTCATCCCATTTTGTAAAGGAGATTTGAGGTCGAGAATATATGGACATTGCTGACGAATAGATTGTTAAAAGTGTGAAATCAAAGCCTAAATCGTTGGAATTCTACCAAGACCTCTCACATATCAAGATAATGTATTGGAGATTTTCATGCATAGATGCTTAAAAATTTCATAAGAATTATCATTAGTACATATTCAAGATAGAGGGGAAATGGCATTTATAAAATAATTAGGATTCTAAACCATTCTAGGCACTTTCTAAAAGTTATGGGAAAGATAGTTTTGATACAAATGTGTGTCATTTCCTCATTGTCAATGTTTTTCACATTACATGTGCCTCCTTTGTATTGAGGATTATGTATGGGGCCCATTCAAATTTTCTTTTTATTCGTACATAGGGAAGTGGTTCTAATATGTGGTTCATCTTATGGAGTTGAAGTAGTATTTTGAAGAAATGTAACTAAGATATTTGCAATTGTTTTGTAAAATATGTGATGTATTGAGTTCATTTTTTGTTTTACAACTAAAAATGGCTTATCAAACTTCTAAGAAAGGATATAAATTAGTACTTGTTATCAAAATAGAAAACCATCTTAAGGTTGTTTGAGATAAGTATGTCTTGAACTCTCTTAGTTCATGTAATTTATGCCTAATGTCTTCAAAGAGGAGGAATGCAAAAAATATTCATAAAGGAAACAATGAGGAGTTAAGGTCAATATAAGATCCACATTTCTTACTTCTCATTTTAATCTAAATTATGAAATATGGTAGAGATGATTTTGCAATTCTTTTTTTAAATTGTGAGTAGGTTTTTTTTTGAAGTATTAGATAGCAGCCAAAAGGACGAGGGGTGGATGACCCTAGAGCACAAATCAGTTGGAGGTTACCTCCCAATCATCTAATCGATACCAATTTTATACTTCAGAAAGAAAATATTATCAAGCACAAAACTAACAATTAAACTTATACATAAGGAAAAGCAAACAAACAGATTAAAAGATAAAGCATTCCAACAGTAAGGAAATATACTTCTACTATTAGTCCAACAATTAAACTTATACATATAAAATAAATCCTCGTAGGGCATTAAGTTCAAAGTAATCAATATCATTGCTACATAAAGAAAAAATAATAGCAGGGCTAACTACCCTTCTTCTTCTCAGGTTCCTCATCATTCATCACCTCAAGCTCATCCCCGTTCACATCCACCCCCTCTTCTTTGACAAGTTTGTCTAGGAGAGTCTTCAACCAGTCCTCTGTCAGGAAGCCGTATAAGGAGTGGGTAGTCTCACTCTCCTTGCCTAGGTCTTTCACATCCACATTCACCTATAGGAAATAGAGGATAGTGGTCATAGAATGCATGACTTCAGTGGAGAAATCTACCAAAGTTTCAAATTTTTGGTAGATACCAATGTGATTGTCTGCCAACTCCTTCATCAACTGTTCTAGCCTATCAAGTCGAGCCTTCCCATGGCTTTGGCCATGCTTCCCTTTTACCCCCTCTTGAGGAGTACTTTTCATGGGGAGGTGAGTAGGTTTGTTATTGAAATTGTAAAATTACTTTGCTTATGTATATATAAATGTAACAACTGAAATAGAAATGATAATTATTAAGGTAATAATAAGGATTTATTATCTCTACTTGCTATGAAGCATTTGTTATCTCTAAGAATGTGTCAAGCCCATCCTCACTATTTAGTCTTGTCTATCAATTTCTCCTTAGCATCATGGTGCTAATTATGAAGTATTTGTTAGCTCTAAGAATGTGTCAAGCCCATCCTCAATATTTAATCTTGTCTATTAATGTCTCCTTAGCATCATGGTGTCCTGAAGCGTCTTAGGAGCATTGGTTAGAAAGAGATGCTTAAATAGTGAGGTCTCTATGCTTGTGATATGAGATGGGGTCAAGTGGAGATGCATGCCACGAAATACAAATTAAGGTGAGACCACATAGACATTAATACTACAAGTTATTTTTCTGAATTTATTGTTATTTTTTCTCCAAAGGGTAGGCTGACTTTTCCAATCAACAACTCAAAAATATAGAGAGGCATGCAAGATATTTGAGTCATTTTTAACTATAAAATGGTTCATTAAATTATTCTTGCCATGGAAAAAAAAATTCCTCAAGCTAGAATACTACATTTACAAAATGAGAACAATAGAATGTGGAAAATTTTCACTCGCTAGATTAATTCATAGACTATTAATCGACTGTTAAATATAGTTCTTATTGACTAAGGTTGCAGTTGAGGAAAAAAATGAAGATGAAAATTCTCAAACCATTTTTGTTTCTCTATCTGGTGAAAAAGAGTAACGTAGAGTACACTATCGATTTAGAATTTCATGGAACACAAGTGATTGCCGATCCATTGAAACCAAGAAAGAACTGAACATATGTCAAATGATATTAATGATTTTTTTAAAGAGTTGGGATTGTGCAATACCTTTGAGAAAAATCCCTATTTTAACTCCTCGACTATGCCTCTAACATTTCCTATCTCACCACATTTCTTAGAAAAAAATAACTTTCCTTGGTCTTCCATCCAAATTGGGTCTTTACACTTTGAAGAATGCATCTAAATTTGTGTTGAATCCCAATCTGTGCACTAGGATATAGATCAAGCAAGGTTGGATTGAAAAAATGTAGGGGTTATTCATAGAGACTGACTATAAAGGGAATATTTCTCAAAATAGCACTTGCAATACATGTCATTTGAGTGGAGATGAAGCCCTAGTGAAGTTAATAGCCAAAATAAACAACATAATGGTTAAAAAAAATTAGAAAAATTATTTTTTTGTACTTTTGTAGGTTGCAAGACTATTAAATGAATTTGGGCCTAGAAGATTTTAAAAATTGCTTCTTGCATTCTTCGTGTGCCTCTTCTCAGTAAAAACATTTCATCTCATCAAAGGATTTGGTTGTTCAACATTACGAGATCTCTTTTGGGTACTAACATGTTGTCCTATTTTGTGATCTATTACTTTTGTTGGGTAGGAGAAATGGGGAATCTGGTGAGCATAAAAGATTACACTCCTTTTAAGACATATAGTTCAACTATATAAAGATCATCTTTAAATAAAAATACACAATCATATGCAGCTCATCTTTGATTGGTTCATTCTCAGCTAATAAAATCTTCCAATTTATCCCTTTATTTGATTGGCTGAAAATTCTTCATTGTGGTCCCTAGACTATCTTATTATCATCTTGTTATTTAAAAATCCCCACCTTATCACTCCTAGTTGAGCGTTTATATTATGGGAGATAATTTTATAATTATTTAATTGAAACCTTTGAAATGCATCTTCCCTCCACATCTAGTCAATGGTTAACTACCACATTGTGCCACATGTTAACATGTGACTGGTCTGCAAGATATGTTTGTCATCCTCATCATCACACCTTGTCATCACCTTGCCATGTGTCAAAATAACATTGTAACTTTGCAAAACCTTTTGGCGGGCCTAGCCAAATGTAACACCCTACCAAGGGATCCAAAAGAATTAACCTAAAGTTTTACTAAGTTTTCCAAACATTTTTTTTTTAAAGAATAACATGCACAACAATCATAAAGTAGCAGAAGCAATAACATACAATCATAAATAAGCAAACATAATAGATTACATTCCTTAAGGATCCCAAGATGTTGAATCACATTTAAGTTTAAATAATACTAAGTCAAATAAATAAAAAATCCATATGAAAGTACAACTACAAGTTCATTCCACTTAAATAATATGTTTGTTTCGAATGTCTATTGGCAATAAAATATGGAATGCACAATCATCCACTGTACATATCATAGGGTATGAAAGGCTAAAAGAATATACATTTATAAAAATAGATTACATCATCCCTTTTGTATCAATGAAACAAAGTACAATATAATAAGTGAACTCATCCATCATAAAGATACAATCATCCATCATAATACACAAAGATAGAATGAAAGGAAATGCAGACAAGGAACTCTAGCCATGGCATCAACGGATGGATCTCAATGGTAAGAGTAAAAATCACTACCACCTGACCTCTTGGTAACCCAAAAAGGTCCACTCCCACCATGCTAATGAGATAGTCTCAAGTCCCAAACAGGATATCAATCCCAAAATCAAAAGTAATATCTATGTACGAGAAACCCTAAAGGTAATCTAACTCAAAGGTTCCAAGATAAATCAACATCTAGACCTAGAGGCAAACACGGACGCATAGGGAACCTACTTGTAAGTGGGCAAGTGTCATCGCACAAATCAACGCTAGAGTTACCTTGGTAGTCTAACTTGACCCCATCCCCTTAGTGACTCTATGCGACACTAGTATCCTTTCGTACTAATAAGGCATACTAACGATGCATGGTTGCAACCAAGCGTTCTCTCTACTCCCATCCTAGTTTGTACTAGCACTTAAGGCATGAGCGAGAACATACAAAGACTCTTATTAGGTTCATTTTACTCTCATTTTAGTGTAGTGTTTTCACTTATTAAACAACTTACAATGGGTTACCTTGGTAACCACTTTGGGCCCCAGCCTCCATTGCAAGCCACTTCCCAATATTATATATAGATAACCTACCCTAAGCTCATACAATCATAAATTAAAGAATCATAGTATTTCCCTTAGTCCTATACAAGTTACTGGAAAGCATCAAAAGATAATTCAAAATAACCCATCAGTTCTCTACGAGCAACTAGAAAGCATCCCAAAAATACTCATCGAAGACTCAAAGGTCATGACAAATATGGCATACCATTTATCACATAATCATACAAGAACACTGAAAGCAATAATAAACAATACAACCAAACTCATCATAGAGCATACCAAACATATTACCATGGTTAAGTTTAAAAGATCAAGATCAATTCATCATAATATCACAAACATAGAACTCCCAAGCCTCTGGTAGACGTCTTAGAACTAGTCAACACTCTAGTCAACCCAAACCCAAAACATAGACAACATACAGATACAAAGTAGTTCATAGTTTGGTTTGATTTGAAAACACATGGTTGGTCTAACAGTAAGGTTTGAATTTTGTTCAATATAAGTTTTCGAACATATAAATTTTACATTTTACCCTTAACTATAGAACCCATTTCTTGAATTTGAACAAAATGCATGATTACCCTTATTCGAGTTTAAGTCAATTATTCCAAACTAATTTAAGGCTAATTATTTATTAAATTATTAAAATAATAATAAAATAAATTTAAAACTTTGTTTAAACAATAATCATCATTAATCAAACTTAATTAAACCAACTTTAATTAAATTAATTAATAATTATGAGAATAACAACTATATTAATATCTTATTAATTAATAATTTGTAATAATTAACAAAGCTATTAATAAATTCATTAATTAAACTTAACTATATTTAAATATATTTAAAAATTCATTAATAATTAAATTAATAATTAATAAAAAACTTATTAATAAATATTATTAATTAATATTAAAATTTTATAAAATAAAATTTAAAAACAACGCCTTGCGTATATTTTAAGAGTCAGCCAATTTTGCTGTCGTAGTAGGCCTGTCATGCAGCTTAAATGGCCAATGCAAGCCTCTGTACTATCATGGCAATGGAGGTAAAAGAAAGAGGAGGCAAGGATTTGGTGGCCCCGCCTCCTCCCAATTTTCTTTCATTTTATTTTCTTAATTTTTTTAATTTTATAAATATTAAAATTTATAAATTGTTTCCAAGAATGCCCCCCTCCCACAATATCATTATATATATATATATATATATAATTTATTTATTAACATAATTCCCATCAATACTCTGATAGGAAAAATATAGCGAACCAATCAAATTTTCAATTTAAGATTTTCATTTCATTTCAAACCCTTCATGATTGAAACTAATTTCTTTTGTCAACAGAACTAGGGTTTCTAGTAATTTCAATCCTCACATATACCAAGAAAATGATATGAATACCAATAAATTCAAATGGAAGATTGACAGATTCATTACAAATGAAATTTGGAAAACAATTCAACAATCACGAAGAAGATAGGAAATTTGAAGAAATGTAAATCGTTGGGTGAATAAGATGCTACTTTGCAAACACCCAAAGATCGTGAGAGAAATCTCTTCTCTCCAAACCTTCTCTTTGAAAATTCCCTTCTCCAAAATTCCTGGTCTGTGGAAAATGGACCCTCAAATTCTGATAAGGAGTTCTCTCCTAAATTCGAGGCACAAATTAGGGAACTCCTTGATCACAACTTTTTAACTCTTTATTATCTTTTTCAAAACTTCGTGCATACTTTATTCAATTTTAAATATCTTTAAAATTAATTTCTTTTTCACTCTTTAATTTATTTTTGAAGCATTAATTGATAAAATATATATTAATTCAAGTAATAATAATATTTAGCATTTATTTTAAAATGATCTCCTAAATATATGTTATTATTAAATTAAATAAATATTATTATGCTCTCAAACTAGACTTATAATTTTCTCTTTAAAATTAATTATTTTTATTTAATTAATTTTTAATTAATTAAATATAATTAAATATTGAAATATCATAATATTTTCCATTAAATTTAATCATTAATTCAATCTTTTAATTTGACTTAATTAATAGAAAAAACACCAAAGACCTATAAGACGAAATACAAAAACCCATCATAAAATACCACATAAAAGATCAAACTTAAGGGTTATAATCATGAATTTACATCATATGATGTATTCGGAAAGGTAATCATCTCAGATACTTGTCCTAATTTTCTAGGACAATTGGTTTAAAGGTTTAAGATTTGGACTTAAGAATTTATCTCCCCTCTCTTACCATTGAGATAATGCGATAAGGTACGCTTATCCTAGCAATTCAGCGAAGTCGATATCTGCTACTTGCAATCTACATAAAATCCATGCATGTACAAACACATATACTCTAAACTAAATAGGCAATGGTAGGAAGTGGTGCATTGTGTAGATCCCGACTAGTAGGTGACTACGGCTCCCTTCCTTAACCACATAAACGTCATACATAAAGAAAATATACACGCACACCATAAAAATGCAATATTGGGTAAGTATCCATATAAAACATGTACAAATAGTCCACCTAACTAGCATCATCAGATAACTAAAATCACTGTAAATAATCATCATCAAGGTATAATCATGCATACATGAAGTAAATAGTACTAGGTAGTCTCATCATAAAATCAACCAAGTGTGAAAACAATATCTGATAATCTAAAAGATAATGCTACTAATCATCAAGCATAAACTAGCCTAAAAGAGTTCAACAATATAATAAAATGTAAACTAGGGGTAGACACTAGACCAAATCCTTGGAGACTCACAAAAAACTACCAATATCTCTATCATAACTTTGTAGCATTCTTTTTCTGACCATGTGAACTCACAATAAGCCATTAGCAGCTAAGTCGTAGCTTTGGAACCCTTTCGACCGTTTAGATTCTAACCTTCAGGCAGTTAACAACAACATTTTTGTAGCCTCAAAACTCTATGGAAAAATTGATTCATCATCATGGACTTGGAAACCCAAGCCTCCTCTTTAAAAATAGAAAAAAATCCCCACACCAACAACATTGTCAATATGAAAATGACCCGCTCAAATGGTTATATCGCCCCCTTTCTTTGTGTTGAATAGTGCCCTATCAAATTTATCTCCCAAAGTGACCTTGCAACTTCAAAATTCAAACCCTTCATCTATGTGTTTACCTTCATAGTTGATGCATCCATCAATGTCTCTAGTCAGATTCACTTTTGTCTAAGTGCCAAGCCCTTTGCTTGTGCATGTCTATTTTGATTAGTGCATTCCCATTTTATAATGCAGGCCCATCTAAAGTGATCTCTCAAGATGTTTTAGGAAAATAATATAGAACTTCTCTCCATGCATGTGGGTGACCAAACAAGCCCACCATTTAAACTTGCATCCAATTCTCCTATCGTAACTTTAGTTTGCCATGTTCACAAGAACATGCATGGTCCTCCAATTACATTTGAAACATTTCTAGCATTAAATAACTTCTCAGATTCTATAAACCTTTAGTCTTCAACTTTGAGGCTCCCTCAAGTGAATTGTGTCCCCCAAGACCCTTGCACTCTTCCATTTAATATCCTTTTCCATATATGTATCTTATTCAATGAATGATTTTGGAAGTCAACAAATAGAACATCATATGTAAAGCATAATTGTCAACATTCTTATGGTATCTATTCAATAGAAATTCCCATGTAAAATGTATATTGATCCATCATCCACAATAAAATACTTAACACTAAGATGCTATCATTTGCCTTAAACAATTAAGTCCAATTGATGCAAATCATATCGTCGATGGACCTGACTAAAAATAATTTGCATTTTCAAACAACTTAGCTTTTTGAAAAACACTTGGGCACCTTCCTAACCCAATTCAATAAACCACTTTATCACTTTCAATCACTAAAACCATTAGTTAATCCACTTCTGCAATGCATCAGGTCACATGAACTGCCATGTTGACTAGTCATGAAAACTAACAAAAACAAGTAAATGGTCCTTAATATTATTTGATTTAGTCAAAAAAGACCCATTATAAAAAAATTCAATTCATGATGATCATCAGAGAAAAAGGTATTGATCTACAAAGACCCTCTCAAATATGTCCTACAAATAGCTCATCAGATAACAAAAAGTTTCATTTTGTTCATGTCTGGTAAAAATACCAAACAAATTCATGGGACACTCAAAATTGGTAGATTGACACTTTGAGGTATCATCAATATGGATATACAATTGGTTTGATCTGAATATCAATAAGATTTGATTTACAATATTCTAAAAATGGTTACTTGCAAAAGTGTAAACTAGATATGCAGAATCAGGTTAAAAGTAACTTTTGGATTTTGCTTAAAAATTATATCAAACAATCATTTGAGGACTTGAAATCTGGGACATAGTTTCATCCTAAGATGGATAATACATGGATATTATTTGACGTCATGATGAATAATTGAGCCCTTTTGGTGGGTCTATAAAGTTGGCTACTTGAGTTTGCTAAGTTGAACAAACTTGCACAATTGAGATTTTTGTGAATACATTGAGGCTTCAGATTGGTCAAGATTTGAAAACTAGCATGGGGAAGGTATTTATAGTGCATAATGCAACAATATCACTAATTTGGCTTCATCCATCATAAATTAAAATTTATGACCTCACAAACAGTATCTTCGACCCTTCTGCACATCTGATCAACATTAAAACAATAAAAATTGCATTTGGAATCACATTTGAAAATTGACCAAATGTATTTGTCAAGGGCCAAACCTAGAACATAGTAATTATCTAACCTCTAGAATACATTAGAAAAAATAATTTATTCATTTGGACCAATCGAGTCAAAATTTTACTTGGTCAAATAGGGCTACCCAGATTTGTGAAGAAAATACAATAGGATAATAGTGAACACTTTACTTTGAGAAACTTAAAACCCTATTGATGAAGACACAAACCACAACTAGAATGAATGCAACAGGGGAAAAGTGGAATATTATTATCGGTAAAATATGTTGCTACATTTAGTACATGTAAACAGACCCAAATACATGCCCTATGGGCTTACAATGGTCAGATCCTGGAGAAAAATCCTCCTCATAGTACCTTCTCTCAAACTCCACCAAGAACTGCCTTTACAATGCCAGAAATGTTCTTAAATAAACCCTAATTAGGTTTAGGGTTAGGAATACATTCTAGAATATGCCATTTGGAATCCACCACCCAAATAGAAGGTTCTAGAAATCACGTTAAAAGCCGATGTAAAATTAGAAGAATCCAAAAATGGTAATCCAACTTCTGGGAGGCATAACTTTTGATCCGGGACTCCGATTGACGAACTGTTTACATTTTCAGAAAGCTCTCAAAGTGCTCTATAGCCCTATTGACAAATTTTCTTGTCCCCCATTTTTTGGGCTCGTAGGAGGTCATTTAATGCCTCAAATTTGACTCGAAAGGACTCTTAGGAGGTCTCCAAACAACTTAAAACTACAATAACTTTCAAACCATAAAGCCTTTTGAGTTGATTCTTTTTTTGGAGTGTTTTAAATTACAAATATAATAATCCTTCTAACTCATCACAATTATGGCTCAATTACAAAATAACCCATTTTCTACATTGACACGTATCCCAAGGTGCTCAAAAACTCTAACCTATAAAGTCAATAGTGGAACTATGAGAGTTGAAATTTTTATTTGACCCAAATGGGTATCCAGCAATGAAAACACTTTAAATAGAAACTAACACTAAGCATATTTTTGGGTGATATAGGATTTCCCTTACACCACTGGATGCTCCTGCATCACCTATCAAAGATTATCAAAATGATTTTTTCAATGTAAAACATAGGCTCTTTGATATGCAAACTAAATGTCCCTAAAGTGGTAGGCAATGAAACTTAATGAGGTGCAAGATATTCAAATGCAAACTAGACCTTCCACAACAGTTTGACACTTAGGTAAAACTGCAAACTTCTCAAGTGCTCAAAACATCTCACTAAATGACTTAAAGTCAATAATTAAGGATCTTAGAGGCGTGTATAGGCAGAAAACAACATGTGGAGCACTTGAAACACATGGTAGGCCTTAAAACACTGACCAAGCACATATGCACTAAAATATTGCGTAGGAGGTTATTTTGCAAAATTTTCATAATGTACTCCAAAATCCTTATGAATTTTTAGAGTCCCAAGTGATGCATGTCCCTTGTAGACATGGCAAGATTCTAACATCACTTTGTAGAGTGGACCACACCAAAAGACTTTATTCAACAACTCTTTATTGAAAGCAAGAAACCTACTTCTAATTGTACAAAAGATGGCCTTGGGCCACCCCAAAACTTCATTTTATTTCTTACCTCTATCAAAAATTTGATTTTCATTCCCACTTACTTGAGGCAGGCTAAAAGTGTCATTTAGTTTAGCACTATAAAAAAAATATTAGCATCTTCAATCATAGCATTACACAAAAAGAATTCATCATGTTCACTTTTATAGTGCATGGACAAACTAGAATAACGCTCTTGATATTGCTCACTAAGAAAGTAAGAATCAACATGAGTACCAATCTGAAAATATTCTTCAACATGTAACTCATGCATGCCAACAAGCTGAAAAATGGAAAAAAGAAATATTCAACTTGATAAAGTACGTTGCACATACCATAATCTTGTAACTCCTCTTATGCAACCAATTTTGAAGAACATATGAAAGCTGATTTATCTCCATTTGAAATAACATTAGTGTCCAAATTAGATTTGAAGCAAGCTTAAACTTCTTCACATTCTTGAAAAAAAGGATTAGTCACCACATGAAAATAATCCATATAAAATTTCTCACACAAGGAAGGTTGACTCACAAATATGTTACTATCAAGTAGCTCATTGGAAAAACTTATAAATGAGTCAAAATAAGTGTCATGAAACTCATTAGTACAAGATGAAAAATCAAACTCAAATTCATGTACACTTCCAGTATTTTTATTTTCACTATATGAGCCATCAAAACTTACCACATGTGAATACACCTTACTCTCAAATGCTCCCTCTAAATATGATAAAGAACAATTTGATTCTTCATAATATTTAATCTCAAAACCATAGAGGCAACTTCAACACAAGTAAAATTAGAATTAATACACATAGATACATCTTCCAACAAAGTTCAAACATTCAAATCTTCCTTTATATCAATAGGGATAAGATTATGTGCACATGAATATGAATCACTACCACATGTATCTTTTAAGTTTAACAAAGAGTACTTTGACTTCCCATCACCTTCCAAATCAAACTTCAAGTGATTAACTTCAGCACAAGTGAAATCACATCCAACACTTGTAGAAACACCTTCAATGTCATTTCAAACAATTAAATCTAATTTCACTTCAACAATAATAATAGTAGATGTATCCTCGTCATTATAAACTCTATGTTAATGTAAACTTTCTCTCTCACAGTGTATTTTTCGAAATGAAAAAGTAAGAAAGCTAGAATACTCATCATACCTTAGAACAATAGTATTTTTTCATTTGCATTAAAACACTCATGAGTGAGTAACAAAAAAATTGATTCCTGATTAGGTGCATACCTTACAAAATCATGTGCCAATAATGCTAAAATCTCTTCACTACTTAGTAAGCCCTCATCATTAGTAGCTTCCTCTTGGTTGCATGCATGATTTGGACAATATTAATCACTTGCAAAAATACTTTCATTAGCAACACAATCTGAAAACTCAAAATTCTCATCACTTACATAGTCAACATATAAATCATTGTGCGTACTGCTACAACATTCTAATTATTTCACATCCATATGCTCATATAAAAAATTATCAATCACATTCTTATCTTCTTCATGTTGATTGCATTCATCCATTCTTTCAAATTGAGAATCCTCTTCTTTGTGGCTATAATGCATAATATCATCAAAAGATTCATTACGTTCACTATGATTTTCTTCTTTTTCACTATCACTATGACAAGAATCATTGTGATTGGAACCCTCTAACATAATTGCATCAATTATTTTCATTGAATCATAAATATGGTGAATCTTTTCTAGCCTCATTTTGGTTGGTTAGTCAACTAAATTAGGCCTAGAAATGTATAGAAACAAACTAGCCCATGATGGTTCTTGAGGCCTTAAAGAAAGTGGTAGCTCCATAAGTGTTTCATTAAACTTTTTGTGAAGATTAATCCCATCTTGACCTTTTATATTTCCTACTTTCAACATTAAGTAAGAAGAAAACCATTAAGAAGTCTCTTCTTTAACATGATAATTTCTTCATGAATATTCTCATCACTTCTTGAATTACTTTTAGAACTGAGATATGAATCCATTTTATGTTAAAACATCTCTTCCAAGTTTTAAAAGCACTACATAGAGGAACTTCTTTCTACCACTTAATTTTTATGAAATGAAATGCACATGAAAATTAAAATACCTTAAATGTTGATGTTGAAGCTTAATTTTCTAGTTAGACATTTTTGTGGATATGAAAATTCCTTCACATTCCATATGAAAACTTTATAGAGTTTCCACCTCCTTGAAGAGGACAATGAAACTACCATTGTGATTTACCTTCAGCATATAAATTCACAAATATTAGCAAAAGTAAACAACACTCAAATTCATTAAATGATTTCTTCCTTCTTGCTAAGAACTACTCACAAAGGCTTCAAATTCTCCCAACAAAATGTTGAAAGTCCTTAGAATATTTACATAAAGTAATGCAACTGGTGCAAAGATTTTAGAGTCACCACCACACCTTGTGAGATGAAATTTATAACATAATTTGTCACTTGACAAATCTAGACCAGACTTACAACATCTGTAAAAATTTTAAATTATCAAACCATCTTTGAATATTTACACACTTGACAATGGAAAGAACACTCAACATTTCTTGACTTTGAAATTTACTACAATAGTTTGTAATAAGTTGAACCAATTGATAAGGAACTCGCTTGTGGTTTTAACAACACAATTTATATCCAATATTCAAACCTATTATTTTCATGAATAAGGTAACACTTGGGAAAAATGATATTTCAAAAAGATAATGAAGAACACGTCAAAATATTACTAGTGCAAGTAGTTGTTTAAAGCCTTCCCCAACATGGTCATCATTTCATGGGCTCTTGATTTGATAGAATTTTAACTACCAGGAAGATGAAACAAAATACATCTAAGGACTATCTAAATCACATGATCAATATGTCTAATTAGAACCTAGACCAACTAACAAGGAAACACTTCCTTCTACTCCTTAGGCTCTACAAAACCTAGGCGGGTGGACTTTAGATTCATTAAAATACCTAGTGCTAAAACATAATATGAATCTAAACAAAGAAAATCATGACCCTAGATCTTATTTATTTATGAAACAAAATAAATTTGTAATAATTAATCACACAACCTATAAACTCATAAGCCAAGTGAGGGTGTATATTAGGGGAGACATTTATATTATGGCTTTGACCTTTTCTATATCAATTTGTATGCCTTGTCAATATACTATGAAGCCTAAGAGATTTTTAGATGTTACTTAGAAAACACATTTCTTTAGATTGAGCTTTAGGATGTGCTCATTGAGGAAATCAACTATGCGTTCAAGCATATTTAGATGGTCAAGTCTAGTTTTTTATTTTCCTAAAATGTCATCTACATAATCTTAAAGGACATTTTGGATCATGTCATGAAAGATAATAATCATGGCTCTTTGATACATGCCCCATACATTTTTTAGTCCAAAGGGCATGAAATTGTAGTGTAAGATACCCCATTAGGTTGTGAATATTGTGTTACATTGACCTTATTTTGTAATCCTTATTTGATTATAGCCAAAGAAATTGTTCATTTGTGACATCTTATGTTTGAATGTGATGTCTACTAGCATGTCAATGTTGGGTTGCATAAAGTCATCCTTTCAACATGTCTTTTTGAGGTCTTATAAATTTGTGCATATTTTAATTTTACTTGTGAGTTTACAAACTAGATCTATGTTGGATATCCATTTTGAATAGTTAATGACAAGGATGAATTTGGCATGTAGAAGTTTCTAAAGTTCTTTCTTAAATAATATGACAACCTTAGGATTCACCTCCTAAATTTTTACTTTGATGAGCTTGGCATAGGTGATGAGCTACAAGGTTAGGATCTATCATAGGCATGTCAGCAAAAGACCATGTGTAATTAATGGTGCCTTATTTGAGAATGGTTACAAAATATCCTTATTGATCTTATGATAGTGATCTTTCTATGTATATTATTCTTGGATTCTTTTTAGTCCCTAAATTGATAGTAGTTGTTTCTTCTATGAGAATTGATTATTTCTTAGTTATATAATCATGAATGAGAGAAAGAGAAGATTCCTCATCTTCTAGCTCCTCATCTTAATGGACCTCATTGAGGTTTTCACTAGAAGATACACTATTTATTTTTACTTTATTTGTGCTGGGAAGTGCCTTAGAGGGTTTTTCACTACAAGAACCATGTTTTATTATTATTTTATGACTAGGGAACTCCTCTTCCCCAAAATATTCTTTTGGGCCCAACTTGTAAGCATGTGTAGAATCGTGCCCCTAGCTCTTATGTTGTGTTGTTACTCTCATAATCTTAGAAGTGCATCCTCAATTAGAACCCATTAATTAGTGTGACACTTGGTTGATCTCATTCTATGAATTTTGGATAGATAAGTGGAAGTTCTATTAGGTTTATGGATAGTTGGAAAAGGATGGAAGTTCCTCTTTAGGTGTGTCTTTAACCTTAAAGATTACATATTCAATATCTAGGAGGGAAATATTAGGTGCATTAGTATGTCTTTGACCTAAAATATTACATCTTCAATATCCAAGAGGGAAATATTAGGTGCATTAGTATCCTTAATTATGTTTAGGACAAAATTGAGACCTTGATGCCTTGTTTGTTTAGAGGCCTCTAGTAGAGCCTTTATGCCAAATTATTCATAGTCTAAATCTCCTCCTTGGTAGTTACATTGTTCAATAGGAATACTATGTGATTTGGAATATTTTTCCTTAAAGAAACCAATAAGTTCTTCTTCGGGATTCGGATAATTTTTTATATTAACCACTTCTTGATTTTTGATCCCATTTCTTGATTAGACAAGATTACATTAGATAGGAATATTGAGGAACCAATCTACTTTAATTGTGGTTCATTTTTCTTTGGTGCATCTTGATGGGATAGAATCTCTTGAGTATGTGGATCAAGGGTTAGGGTTCCAAATGAAAATGTGTTTGATAGGATATACTCTCCACAAACCATGTTGTTGACTTTAGAAGTCAAAAAATTGTAAGCAAGTATGGTATATGGATCATAGTGAGATCATGAGGAACTTGCAAAAGAGGTGTCCATGTCAAATCTTATACAATGATAGAAATATAGAAATAAATATTTATATGCATGATAATATTCAAAATGTTGTGGCTCAACATGGATGGTGATTTCAATGCCTTGATGGGGAAATTTGATGCACTGATGGAATATTGAGGGACCTACTTGCATGGAATCGATCCATGAGTGAATGAGGAATATGTTACATGGAAGGTCAAGATAAACAACATGGCATATTTTATCTTGCACTATTGGCCCACCTAGATGGGAAATAATATAGTGCCTTCAAAGGTACATTCCATATTGTCATAAGACTCGATGGTTATGAGCTCTTGTGGTATATCTTTTTGAGATTATCCCATATGTTTTACTAATTTTAGATTACATAGGTTCAAGATTGAACCATTATCTATCAAGACTTCTTTGATTATAAAATCATTGACCATGATAAAAATATTAAGCGGTAGGTTATGATATTTTTTGAATGAAATGCTATATGATGGCGATAGGTGACCCACAAGGGCTTGGAATTGTATGACATTTATGTCAGTAGGGATACATGAATAGAGAAATGTCTTAGTGAAGATATCCTAATGGATGGGTGATGTACTCAGAAGATCTAGGATAGATATTTGTATGGGCATATTCTCAAGATGTTCTAGGAGGTCATGTTATGTATTGGAGGAAGATGTAGTAGTTTCATTGACAAAAAAAATCTTCCTTGACATGTAGTATCTGCACACTAATTGTGGGATCAAATTAATAGATGGTTCCACTAGGGTGATGCATCCAATAATGTTATTGTAGTCAATATAGGTTATGGAGTAATATTTTCATCATTAAAGCTACCTTGTTTGTGTGTTCCTTGATTTTGGGTGGATTGATTTGTGTGAGTGGGACCTTTAGTTGAGTCATGTTTAGGAAACACATTTTGATATATTAGGATAATTGAATTGGTTGAAGCTTGAGTTGGAGGACCAAATATGATCTCCTCTTGATCCATGAGATATTGTATATAATGTTTGAGCTTCATGCATTTTATAGTGGTGTGTCCCTTAATATGATGATAATCGTAGTACTCAATGTCCTTGTACCATGCAAGCTTCAAAGTTGGTCATTAAAAGATCAAGTTTTTGGGTATACAATTAGATTGGTCTTGGTTGTTCTATATAATATGACATCCAATAGTTCATCTAGAGTGGTCAATGCACACTTTTGGTTATTTTGGATGCATGGTTTGGGTTGTCCATGGGGCACAAATATGACATTTATTTAATATTCCATTGGTCGATAGATAGGTGTGGGCAACCTAGGGCCATCTATGACAACTTGGAATTATTGTGTATCAGTGGCTCCATCGATCATATCATTAGTTTTCTTGTTCTCATAGAATGGATGATCATTTTTAGGCCTACCATAATGATTTTCCTTGTAATGCTTGATGGTTTTATCTTCTAAGACATTTTTCTCAATGTCGAATCCCTTCTCTTAGATGGCTTTTTACGTATGAAGGAAATTTTTACACGTGTGATAAGACAACTTAAGGTATAGGTTGTTGATGAATATATTGATGACATATTTCTTGGGAAGCTTGCATGATAATCATCTAGTAAGGGTTTTCTAGCTTTGAAGGTAGTTAGGAAGGTCTTACCTCCCTTATGTATGGTATTGTAGAGGTCTAAGAGAGATAGTTCATTTTCAAATAGATATACATATTATGATAGAAATATCTCAAACAATTTTGAAAAGTTTATGGAAATGTCATAAGGGATCTTGTAGAACCACTCTGAGGTGGTTCCTCTTAAGCTTTTTAGAAAGAGTACATTAAGGAATTTGTCACTATAAGAAACCCCTTGACAAGCCACATAGAACTCTTTAACATGACTAATAAGAACTCCCTTTCTTTGATATTTGTTAAACTTTTGTTTCTTAAAGTTCTTGGGAAAGGGGATTGATGTGATTTAGAGATCAAATGGGTAAGGAGAAACATCCTCAAATTTAAAGGTCTTGGTCTCTATTTCAATGCACAAATCCTTAAGGAAATATTTCATTTTTTCCCACTCAAAATTGGTGGGTGATTAAGGAGGCGTGTCTACGATGTTGGACGCAAACATTTTATATGGGTTAGATGGTGTAGGTTAATATGTAGGATGTTAATGTGTGTATGGTGGGGTTTTAGTAGTGAGATTGACAAACTACATAAGTAGGCTGGGATGGATTTTGGGGCAAGGGTTGACCAATAAATATCTATAGAAGTGGTTGAAATTATTGTTGAGGAGGTGGTTGCAGATACTATTGAGGATGTAGTTGTAGATATTAGGAGGTGGTTGTGGATACTACTATGGAGGTTAGGTGTGTTGTAGCTACAAGGGTGTTTGGTAGAATGGTGTCTATTATTGTGATGGTTGATTGGTAGGATAGGTATAGGGTTAACCTATATAGGTTGTGTGCTCATACTATTGTAGGATAGATAGGCTCCTTGGGTATTATTGGTTTCTAGAGAAGGCAGAAGGTAGTTGACATAGGTATATGGGCCAACCTATTGTGGTGGTGGTGTCATTTGAGAAATAATAGATGAAGGCAAGGATAAGTAGTTGATGAATGGTGGAGGAGGTGCATCTTGTGGTGAAGGTTGTAGTGATTGAGCCATGGATTTTCCCATGGTTTAGAGGTGAAAGGATACATTTTTTTTTTGGGATTTCTTGGGAATGCATTTGTACTTGACTAAGGTCATATGTGGATGATGAAGGTACTTGTGGGCCTTGTACTAGAAAGTGGATCATACGATAGCTTGTGATATTGACATGTATGAAAAGCACAATAGTAGACTTATGGTCATAATGTTTTGTGGAACAAGTGGTTGATTCATGGTTCCAATAGGGGTATCCATGTCATGTGAGGTTCTCTTTGTCATACTTGTGAGGTGATAGGTGGTAGTGATATTTGGATAATGTTTGTTTTTCAAGGTGTAGGTTATTATGGTGGTGAATTAATTAATTGTGTTTGGGTGGAGTGATCAAGGCTCCTATAATAGTGAAATGAGTTTGTGTGGTTTCTTGCTATGATATTTGTGGAATGGAAGGTGGGTCACTTGAAGAGGCTCCTATGAGGGGAATTTCTTTTATATAGTGTGTGGAATGGACCCGAGATTGTTTATTAGAGGGATGAGTGATTTGAGGATATTTACAAAAAAATATTGTGGACCTTAGGCTAGGGTCTGCAATCTATTCTACACCTAGTTGGAATATCCATTTCCAAATATATAAAGGGTTTGTTAGATCTATAAGACCAAGTTCCCTCAGGAGGTAAGTGCTCTCTTTCACAAAGTTGACAATGATGGAATCATGGTGTTGGCCTATGATGGTACTAACCATACATGCACAACATATATGATTCATAAAATATTTCATGGTGCTAGTGGTTGGGACTTTATTTTAGACAACCCATATTTATTCTTTGGACTTGATTGTTGGGAATCAAAAGTGATCATGACATTGTTAGGGTTTGTTTTTGTACTCGAGGTATTGACACTTGAGGTACCAGTAATGACATTAAGATCCATATCCTTTCTTTTCTTTGAATGTGTGTTTGGTGGTATGAATTGTATGATCTAATATCTATGGAGGATGATTTGGATGGAAAATGAGGCTAATGAGGTATCTAAAAAAGGATATCTAAGGTGAAGGATGATGATGCAAGACAAGGATAAATGTCCTAAGATTCTCAAGATGTCATGTTATTGAAAAGAATGAGTTGGTACCTAGTGAAGATTCAAATGGGTATGATTGTCAAACTAGGACATGTTGATGGTCTTCATAGGATGAGATTATCAATATAAAACCAACCTTTTCAAGGTGATGAGGTCCACAAGGAAAATATAAGATACTCTAGATAATGCCTAGTCAAAGAGTAAAGATATAAGATAGACTTGATTAAGATGTTGGTGTAAAACAAATCAAAGGATATGACACTAAGAGGTGATGTTTTATTTGGATGAATCTTGAATTGGATTGGGACAAAGTTGATAAGGTGGTACTACCTAAGATGATGGTCAGTGACTAAGGTAATCCTAAAATACAATCATGGAAAATGCAAGAGTAGAAGGATAGACCTATGATGTTCCAATTTATCAAAAGTATCAAAGATAAAAAATTCAATGTTAACATGATATATGCTCACGTAATTTGAAACCTTTTTGTTGAAATGTATTTTTTTTCCCAAGTTTTTGAGCACTCATTTAGTGTTTACATAACACGCTATTGTTATTTGATGGCATAGTCAACTTTTTTCTTTTCTTTCTATGTAAAGGGTAGCTAGACCTTAACATTCATAAGTTTCCCCAAGTTAGACACGTGTTCAATTTGGGTTGAACAAAAAAAATGTGTGGATGACCAAAAATTTGGTGATAATAACATAGTTTCGACACTTTTCTTAGATTTATTAATCTAGGCAGTCACTACACTAAGTATACCTTTGTCTTGGATTTTTAATGCAAGCAATATCACATGTGGAGAAGAAATCTCATGGGAACAAAACATTTTAGAGTCTTTTTTGTTTAATCTCTTTAGCAAAAGACTTCTTGTAAGGACCTTTATTGTGCATGTTTAAAAATGTTTTCACTTGGCCAATTTATAATGAATACAAATCCCACATAATTTAGCTTAAGGTAAATTTATTTTGAATATATTTTTCATAGGTTCACATGGAGGATCCTAATTTTGATTTATCTAACCCTCATGTGTTGTGTCCCTCTCAATCTGAGAGGTGGGCTGATGCAAAGATAATAAAAAACATTATGCACGTAGTACAACCTTCAAGACATGGGTATAGGAGATCCCCTTAAGAGGATGCCTCTGATATTTGATGATGAAATATAAAATTCTTATGCCTCAAAATAAGGAATAAACATATGGTGTGCAAGTTCAAAGAAAGACATGGGAGATCCCCTTAAGAGGGTCTTCCTGAGTTCTGATGAAGAAGTATAGGAGATCCGCTTAAGAGGGTGTTCCTAAGTTTTGATGATGAAATATAAAAATTGCATGCCTCAAAAGAACGAATACGCATATGGTGTGTAGCTTCGAAGAAATACATAGTACTCTTGCACTATAAAAAACATATCAAGGATAAATAAGTGGATTCTACTAAAGGTTTTTTTGTAAGATCCTTGGCATCCACTTAATCAATTTGTATGCACGACTCACATTAGATCCTTATTAACCATGTTGGATACTTAGGGATAATTCACCCAATCTAGACTATCATCAACACACATCACTTGAGCTTGGTGGGATAAGATGAGAGTTTTCTTAACATCTTTTTTATACTAGTCAGGGTGTTTACTAGTTTGAGTTTATTCTCTAAAAAGGAAACTCTCCCTCTAGATAGACATCTCTAAAGAAATAAAAGTTTTTAAGTGGTCACAACACTTTTTTGGCACACCAATGACCATGAGATCTAGTTGAAGATGATAGTCTATGAAGTAAGCAGACACTCTAAAAAATGTGCAAGAATACTAAGAATTCAAGACACAAGGTTCATTCACTTTAAGTTACATGAAAATTTTTAGAACCTAACAACATTAGAAAACTTGTAAAATAGGTTTAATTTTAAGTACCAAAGTAATGTGTTCTTTGACTTTGTTTAATTTTTAGAGCCCAAATGAGATGTGTGATTTGTCTTGTTAAATTCTATCCTTGTTCTTTTTTAGATTACACCTAAAATCTAAGTGTGAGGTTTGATTGTTAAATTTCTACCCTATAGATTTTAAAACCCAACATTGACGTGTAAGGTATTGTTTGCCATACAATTTTCTTTTAAAACCCAATTGATTGTGAGTTATTTTTTAATTAGTAATGTTAACTACAAGTTTTATCAATTGTACATATGAACCTACCTACTTGTGTAAACACCAAAAAAACATATTTTGGATTAAAGATCTCATTGACCTTACTTATGATCTTGAGAGTTTGTGAGAAAAATAAAATGCGTGCTTAAAAGGATAGGAAGCTACAAATTTTATACCTATTTATAAAATAAGGATCATGTTGAGTCAATTGTTAATCTTGTTGGTCAAGTGGTTTGTCTGTGTTCCCATAGAGTCAAACAACGTTCCTTCAAGGATACAATTTGGGAATGCTTTTAAGTCTAACAAAGATTTATACCTTAAAACTTAGAATGACAATCCCTTAGGGTCAAACTATAGTTTCTCTCATTCTGACCATGCTCTTGTAGACTATGTAATAGACATAATGAAAGACTAAAGACGTAAGACATAAGGTTTTTAGATCTTGGGTATGCCAAAAATTGCCAATCCATGGGTTCACATTCTTGCAGAGCCTATTAACATTACTACTGGTCCACTGGTTGTACTTGTGATCTCGCAAATTTTTTTTTTTACTTTTGTATAACTTCCAAAAATACCAATGAGAGTGAAATCACCTATGTTTTCCTTTTTCAACCTTTAAACAACAAAATATCTTGCAAAAATACTCTAAAATAGAAAAATATTATCTTCGAGGGTTAGTTTCCAAAGAAGATGATAAAACAAAAATAAATAATGACTTGTAGTGATGTAAGGACAAGTATTTCTTCCTAACCTTACCTTCTCTTAGGGTCTCTAGGCTAATTCTCTAACCTATTAGCGTTCTTCCTCTAACCCTAGCTTGGAAGGATCACATTCCTAATCCTTCCCTCCTTCAACTTGTCCACACTAATGATGAAATCAACTCTACCCAACCATTACTTCATGGGTGTCTTCTTGAACCATCCACACCAATACTCAAACTTGATCCAAATTACCCAACAATGGAGAGATGGGTTTTTTCTTAGGGCATTGGGGCCATTCCCATTCTCATCAACCAAAAATGAAAAGAAATCTCTATCGATTTCAAGAATTTGCTCCAAACTAGGCCTAATAGGGCTACAATGAGTTAGGCCTCCAAACTCACCTTTTGGCACTCAACTTAGAAAATCACTTAATAAGATGGAAAAAAAAACTTCATATCATGATACCCTTTTGGAAGATCTTTCAGATTCACCTGGTCTCACTTCCCCAACCTGTCCATATGGTGGGTTGTTATATTTAAGCCTAAAATTAAGGGTTTCACCAATGTGTTGACAATATTCATGAGGGTTTGATCAAATCCCTATCAAAACATGTCACCAAGACTTCCCCTTGGGTATGGGGATTCTCCATCTTTATATCCTCCTCTCCATCCACTTGGATTGAAGCAACCAATGCACTCAATCCCGTCAAATGCTATTTCAATCACTGCGATCCCTAACCATGCTCCTTTGGCTTGCTTAGGGAATCACTGCAAAAATAGAAAACATACTTTTTAGGGCCAAATTTCCTGCACATTAATAGTAAAATTATTCATCTCACACATTCCAAGGAACCATACAAATGCCACGGTGGAAAGGTGAGTTATGACTTCATATTAAAAAAATTCTTAGTTCAAACTAGTGACAGTGAGAAAACAAAAGATTTACCAAAATGAAAATAAATGAAACCAAATAACCTATCTAATCACACAACTAATTCATACATAGGTCATAATGCATAATTCAATCCATTCAATGACCCAATGGAACAAAAATGCTTGGACCGTGGTAAAATTACTTAGCAAAGTTGTTTTTTCATTAATCAATTTTCATTACAATGTCATCCAAACCTTATCACATGTCAAGGGAGGCCTTATATAGTTCCAACACAAATTTCCCAACTACTTTGAAGTGGTTATTCCACCTACTACTTGGAAATGCACTTTTTGCAATAAAAGTTGTTATGCAACTTGACAACTTTTTGCATAGTTAGACCACACTTCGTCAAAGCCTCAAGAAACTCTACCAAATGCTTGAATATGAACCTTGGGACATTAAATTATCATTCCACCCCTCCTTTTTCCAATCTAGTCCTCTAAATGCACAAGTGTCACTTTTGACGGTGATGAAAACATTTACACAATACCTAGCAAAATTGGACAACTAAGTAACTTTGAATGTTTCTAATGACCTAATTAGACCTAATGACTAGATCACACTCTAGGACTCACTAGCCCTTTCATTACTCTAGTGGCTTGGTTAAGGCCACTACAAGCCATAACTTGACTAGGAACACTAGGTAACCATGTAGCCTTACCTAAGTGCTCCTGCACCATGTAGAAGTGAGTCTCTTTGGGCATATACCAAAATGTATACAATAAAATTAGTGTGTTTACAAGGAATGCATGGAATAGTTTAAATTCTTGACAAAAAAATTCAATACAACATATATGATAAGACTAAAGCAAATTACAAAAACTATAAGTGATGTAAGCCTTACAAAACCTAAAAAAGTTCCTCTTGAAATCTAGATTTATCCAAT
Source organism: Cupressus sempervirens (assembly GCA_028749045.1). Lineage (NCBI taxonomy): Eukaryota > Viridiplantae > Streptophyta > Pinopsida > Cupressales > Cupressaceae > Cupressus > Cupressus sempervirens. The sequence goes on along the minus strand of CM053789.1, from coordinate 752,618,788 downwards.
ATATTGGATGTGTCATCATATGGAAGATGCTCAAGCTTCAAAGATTTGGATTTTGGAAGGATTTTGGCATAATAATATTGCTCTGATTATTAATTGGTAGTTAAAATGGTATGATAACAATGCATAAAAGGTGGATGATTTTCCAAAAAAATGAGGGTTGAATTTATAGGCTTGAAGGGATGGAAATGGATGGCCAAGATTGAAAGTTTTTGAAGGATTGAGATGCACATAGAATTTTCTTTCTCAAATTCATATCCTTGTAACAAGTGTCACAAGGAGAGAGGTTAATAAGACATAGAAGGTTGAGAAGATATGTCATGCCTCAAATTCTAAAGGTCAATTTAGAAGGAATGTGACCATTTTGTGAAGCCAGAATGGGAGAAAAGTATGTAAGAGGGTGTAAGGGATGTGTAAGTGCATTTAAAGAAGACTTTAATCCATATAGTTGGGGATTGGAGATTATGTGACTTGTGGGGTTAACTTAGCTTTGGGTTAGGATTTCTTAATCATTATATTAGAGTTGTGCAAATGTTTAGGATGGAATTATGCCAAGATCAATAGAAAAGTGGGAGGATTAGAAGAAGAAAAGTAGGAGGAGAGAGAATGATTTGAGGTTTAATTAGTTAAATGGTGATGTTTAACTAATTAATTAGGGTTAGTATGTGTAAAAGAGTTGCATTGTATACGAACAATGGATTTGGTGATTTGAGGTTTGGTTTGAGGGTGATTAAAGTTGGGAGCCATGTGATCAAATACATTAAATATGATTTATTTAATTATAATAATAATTATTTTATTAAAGTGCATTGATTTAAATAGATGGATATATTTATTAAATTAATAGATGAAGGGGGCGTGGGGGGAGGGTGGGGTTAATCAATTAAATAGCTAAGGGTTGCATATTTAATTAATTAGGCTATGATTAATTGATTTATTAGTGGATTAACATAAACAAATTGGATAATAAATATTTAGTTAATAATTTCCTAGGAGATCACTAAGTTTCATTATTAAATTGGTAATCATATTTAGGTATCTATAGGGGGTGTTGTGTAGTGATCTTGGCACAATATTCATGCTCCTAATTGGAGATAGTGGCTAAAAGTTATTTTCTTCCAAGTGTGGCCAATACTTTCTTGTGGTTTTTTGGTGAAGTGGGTTGCCTTTAATTTTGGCCTAATACCTTTGTGTTTGATAGCAATTTTTTTATGTTTTGCAGCTTACAAAAATGTCTCTTGGTCCTTCTATCTGTGGTGTTTGGAACCTTCTCTGCTAGTCTATCTTCTCTTGGATCCCTTAGTTCAAGTGTCTTTACTAACGATTATGGCTAGGCTTAGTAAAAACCTAAATTTTGTGAATGTGACTTTATTAGAAGGATTGAAAGACTATATATGCTAGATGAGGTATTTTAATTGAGGGATGTGCAATGGTTCTTCTTGAGAATATTGTTGAGCATCGCATAATATATCTCCATGTGGAAAATTGATGTCTTACATTCTAGGATTTTTCTATGCCATTGTACTCGTCATTGTAAAGTTGTGAGAACCTAACCAAGGGTGAATATAGAGTTTCATTTGATTTCATTATTATGCCTCCTACTTGGGTAGTAACAGGTCGACATGTTTAAACTCTACATGACAAGGACTCGGTACTATTATTATGATTAATTTCTACACTTCATATGGCCATGTTAAAATACATTATTGCATACATTGAACTTTTCAATCTATGTGATTTCAATGCTAGTGTATTAGGAGTATTGGGATTATTGTAAACTATGTTATGAAGGATTTCATGTAACTAAATAAATTCTCTTATATACTCACCTCTATAGGTAATTTATATAGAATTTATTTATGAAATTGTAAATGGGATATATTTTGACAAGATATTAATGGTTGTGAGTGGATTAATTCAAATGTAATATACTAAAATAATATTCACTCATGTGTTAGCATGTATTATGAATAGTTACCTTAAGTGATTCATCTTTACATAAATTATTGGAAAATGATAATTGAATTTGTATTGAGAAGTGACCATGATGTACATATTAGATGCCCAAAAGTTACTTAGATGTACATGTAAGTTCATGTAAGAGTTGCCTTAGAAAGGTGTTAATTTATTCTAATGTGTGAGTTATGAATCGGTAGCATAGAGATGGTAGTTAAATGTCAAAATTTCCTAAATGATGTTTTCCTTCAAATGCATTTTATTTTCATAGGGTTTATTGGGCACACAAGATTCATTAGGAAGTGGTGAGTGAATATTGTGTTGTATCAATAAGTTTTTTATGTTCAAAATTATGTATGATGACTATAGGGGCAACACAGACTAAAGTGCTCTTATCTAATGGTTGATTATCAACTTATGTTGAACCTGTTATGCAAGCATCCTTATGATGGTGATTGAATAGTTTAAGTGATTTCAATATGGTTAACTAATTTGGAAGGATATTATGTAGTGTGAGGTCCCACCCCAAGTCATCATAGTATTTGATACATTTTTGCATTAGACTCATTTTTTTGTTGATATATCATGTTGATGAGTTACGAATTGGAATATAATGACAAGGATTGATACCACATGATGTGATGCTTTAAATTATGATTGGGTGCTTCATTATGTTCATTTTTGTTATCCATACATCCCAATTTTTTCGTGTGCTTGGTGTTGTAGTTATTTAATGTGAATCATTTATGTTGTATGCTATATATTTGAAAAGATAGAGTTGAATTGAATTTTTCATATGGTGATTGGAATTTTGTTATTTTAATGTGTGTGTGTGTGTGTGTGTGTGTGTGTGTGTGTGTGTGTGTGTGTGTGTGTGTGATTTACTTGGGCTACTGATATTTTAATTTGAGATGTGCATGAAAGTCCATGGAATTAAATTTGGAAAACTAGAACCAAATATGCATGAAACAATCAGCCAAGGTTGAATCTATTGAAAGACAAAACCTTATTTTTAATAGTGTTTTATTCATAGATGTATTGTTGAATGAGTGTAATTGTTAATCATTATTTGTAAATGTGTAGTTGTAATGTCACTTGACACATGTGATGTGTGATTGTGGTGTCACTTGACACATGTGAAGTGTGATTGTGTTGTCACTTGATACATGTGATGTATATGTATGACAAGTCCACCTAGAAAACATGTGAACCCTACCTTGACCATACTAACCTATTAGACTTCTCATGTGACTAACTTGGTTAAATAGCTTTATGATGGGTCAAATCTCTTGGTACATGTATAAAAAACTTTAGGTAAATTTTTGGAGTGAAAAAATAAGCACCTAGGCTTGCATTAGGCCTCTTTTAGAAAGCCCACTTGGTATACCTATGGATAAGGGTCATTTTTTATCTTAGGAAAATCCTTAGTTGACTTGAGAGGCCTTCCAAATGTTAGTTTTATAAGATGGACAAAAACCAACTTTGTGAAGAATGACCTTGGTTAGACAACCTTTTATTTTTGTGAAAAAGACCTTTTTCCCTTTGTAAGCCAACTTTTTAGTTTCCAAACATAGAACTTGTAAGGGTTTGGCTAGAGTGACCAATGAGAGCTCACACTTTTACCACGAGAATAATGGGAAATGTGTAGAGCCATTTTAGTGGGGTTCTCCGTGTTTGGCAAAGTCATTGCTCACTCAAGAACTTGGGAGACAAGTTTAATAGTTAGAGAATATCTAGAAGTATAGGAGGGGAACTCTTCATCAACTATATTGCCATGGCTTGGACCAAGGTTTGTCTCCTTCTCATCTTGTGTATTTTATGTTCTTTTTGCAAAATGGTAGTGTAGATGTTGCTTTACATTCAATGGGTACTTTGGATTGCCTTGGTTTTCTCATTTTTTTCCATGTATGTTGTTATGGGTGTTCAAGACATCACTCACCCTTGGAAGGTAAGTCATGTCCTTGAGGGTGAAGGGGTTAGTTAGGTTATCCCTTGAAGTGTAGAGTCTCTTTGCTTGGAGAAGAGGGATAAACGATGGAGTATGGGCTCCATGTTTCCATCCTTGTGATATTGCACTTTGGGGGTGATAAAAGGAGATACGGTGAAATGAATTTGGTCATCTTAAAGCTTGGTGAAGGTATGATTTTTTGGTTATCTTGAAGCCTTATGAAGGCATGTTATTTGGTTATTATTAATTATGTATGGCATCTCATCTTGGGACTGATCTATCAAGTCACACTCTTTAATGGGCCCTTGGGTGGCTTATTGTGCAAGCTTGGTAAAAGGGTGTTTATTGTTGTTTTGTTGGATTATTCCATATTATTGGCCATTAAATGTCATTATGAAGTTTGGGAATAAAAAGGGTGTTTCTTGACTTGTGTATGTTATAGTTTTGTAACTTCTTGTATTTTGTGTGTGTTATGTGTGTATCCTAGTTAGGGATCTAGCTCTCCTAGCTCAGGGTTGGCCTTGTAAAGGTTGAGGTTGAGAGGTAAAATTTCCATAGCATAGTCTTCTTTTCTTATATTGTAGGTTTTGCTTGATGAGTTATTTTAAAGATTGGGAGTGAAGGTTATTATTTTTTATTGTTTCCTTTGTTGTAATAACATTTCCTTATTGTAACAAGTGTGGGGGAGTCTCCCAACTAAATGTATATTATGCTTTATGTTACTTGTTGGAAAGAAAAGATGATATTAAATTATTGCGAAAGCAATGTGGAAACAATTATTTAATTAGAAAGTATTAACAAGAAGACTAGTTTTAGCTCTCTAGTTTAGAATAGGTTACAAAACTTCAAATTCCTCTATTGAAAGGAAGCAAAAGAAAGAGATCAACCTAATTGTATATTTGTGTTTTTTGGGGGGATTTTTATAGTTATTGGTAAAAAAGAACTATGTGAAAACATTGATGTTGTTGTTAGTGTTGGAGTTTCAATTTTAAGAAAGCAAGTGGTAAAAGATATTATGTGGGTGTTTGAAAACGTTATTGTGGCTTTTAAGCTCAAAGAAAAGAGAGAATTTTAAGTTTTATAAGAGGGTTCTCATCATTGCATAGTTACTAGTTATATGAATAATAATAAAAATATGAAAGTTATTTTTGAGTTCAAGCAATGTATGTATTAGGCTTAGTTGGGTAAACTTTTAAAAATAAAATAAAATAATTGGGTATGTTTATGTCAAAAACAAATGTGGACGTGAAAATATTGTATCAGAGCTTAGGTTGTTACATCATTAGACCAACTTTATGGGTCCAAGGTTGTGTTAAAGGTTTTTGAATCATGAATGTGTGATACAGATACTATACAAGTTACAATCCATTTTATAATAGATTATCTAGTACATATTATAAATAGAATGTTCTATATTTAAAGGTTTAACAAAAAGATGTGCTAAGGCAACAAGTAAATGCAATATCCCTTGGGATAATAGATTCAAATTTAACTCCATAAGGAAACACAAGAATCCTAGAAGGACTTAGTAACTTAGAAGAAATTTTTAATAGGTTTATAGTAGTAATTTATTGATAGCATTATGATCAAAACTAGCCTCAACATTTTGAATGATTAAGTATACAAATATATCAATTTTTTGTTTTTAAATGAGCACAGAAAATGAATCTAAACATATATGTAAGATATAACAACAAATTGATAAATTGTATTACATTAATTGACATAAAAATGAGTGTAAAATTATGTCAAAAATATAAATACTCATTTCCTAGTCCAACACGATAGTTGATGCACCAAATATATTCATACTAAGAATTGTATGCAAAAAACAATGAACATTATATAATAATAAATATGTTATACATATACATCAATGCAACCACGTTACTTTGGACCATGTCATTTTGATCCCCGCCCTCCATGCACCTGGGGTCATGGAATGGCACTCAATTCCCCCACCACATGGGTCAGAAGTGCAGCTCCACTCCACCTAATTTTAAACCCCAATAAGAAACATCATGGTACTCAATAAACAATGTGCATTGGGTACACTCAAATGTTGCCTTGATTGTTTTGTAGAAGCTACCATTTACAACAGCTACCTATGGATTCAGCATATTTTAAAATCCAACCCCCTTCTTGGGTTTTCTACACAAAACTTGTAGAGAAACATTAATAATTTAGGGTTGGGTTTTAACATATCCTTATGTGAACTCCAATCACATGCATCCTCATTAGGCAATTAGACTTGTGAAGGAAGATATGTCCTTGAAAATATAAAGATCAATTTACCAAATAGAAATCTAATCTAGAGGCATTCCATTGTAGTAGGTAGTATGTACTTGCTTAATCCTTGCTATTAAAGAATAATTTCACAAATGCAAGAGATCAATATTGTTAAGAAAAATATAGGAATGGGAAACATAGGTTAAATTTTAAAAGTAAGGAAATAAGTAATCTTGTTATTGGATATGAATATTAAAATTAAATAATAAATTTAATTACATGTATTAAGTAGAAAATCAAATTTAGATTCTTAGAGTTTATGGAAGGGCTTATCTTTAATGGGTTCAAATAAGTAAGTCAATAGTGCTAATTGATTTCATTTCAAAGAATGTATCTAAGGAGGTGTTCCCATTATAGTATTGAATTAATAGTAAATTTTATGTTAAGTAGAGGTTTAATTGCAATAACTAATTTGATGGGTTGGACTTTGGGTGTAGTGCCTCTCGTGTTTCTAGTCTGTACCTTGTTATATTTTGATCCGAGTAACACTTGTTGCTCATGTTATTTTTACATTTGAGATGACATAATGGTCAGATGTTATACTTTGATTTCCAGTATCATAAATGTTAGATTACTATGTTGTTATGTTGATCATATCTGCATGATGATGCCTTTTTGAGATGATAGTAGTTTATTTTGGCAAAAGTTTATATTTTTATTAATAAATAATTGGTTCAAAGGGCTCCTGAAGAAAGAACCAAAAAATAAAACTTCATTCATAACCCATTTACAAAATGGAGTAGAGTTTATCTAATTCAAACCTAAAGCTACCCAAGATTCCTAGACAAAGAGACGCTAAAGAACCAGATTACAAAAAGTGAATAAGTATCCAAAAAGGAATTTTTTTCCTCACTTCTCACTTTTGGAAAATAGAATTTGGGTGCAAATTTCTAAATCTTCTTCTATAGGATTGCATTTTTGTTCATTAGAGGAGCTATAGGTGTGGGATCTTCACAAGGTCAGTCTCATTGGATCCAGCCTGGGGAGATCTTGGATTGCCGTGACTTTCAACATCTTTTGCAAGATATTTATTTTATTGTGGTGATTTTTGTGTCTTCCTTTTTGGTTGTCAGGTAGGGTTCTCCTGCTTTTATGTTTTAGCTCCATTTCTACTTCCATTTCTAGTAGTTGTATGTTAGGAGGTTGAGAACTAGTGTTCCCCTCCATTTCTGATTGCTAGTTCTACCCATTTGGTCGAGTATGAACATTTCCTTGATTTTTGGGATGAGGGTTTGGGGTTTTGCACTGTTATGCCAGTCATTTTTTCATATAGTGTTCGAACCCAATTTTTGTTTTGATTTTTGTGGCTTATTCATCCTTGGGGTGAATGGGTTTTATTTTTGTTGATTTCCATCAATGTTGGGTTTTTGAGGTTTTCACCTCAATTTGTGTACCACCTAGTTTTCTCGGGTTTTCTTTGCATGAAGTTGGTCATGGACTTGGATTATTCATAGGATATTGGCCTAATTACTATTGCACTTTTATGTTACATTGGGATGCATGTCACATCCATACTCTCGTGCTTGTATTTGGTTGAGTGTTATTTTTGCTTGTGTTCTCATCTAGCCCTTGGTTTTATGATCTTTGAGGCATTAGTGTGCCCACACATGAGCACATGCATGTGCATTTTTTGGGGGCTTGCAAGACCCGATCTCTCAGTTGTTATCGATGGAGTTATGTTCATTGGGGTTGGGTTGGGAATATGCATTTCCTACATGCACTCATCATGTGATGAGCATGGGTATTTAGGGTAACAACTTGGAGGGGCTTCTCTCGTAGCCTTGGTGACTATTTCCTGGTTGGCATGAAGAAGTTTTAAATAAGTCATGATTAAATAAATTATTGGGTAATAAATATAAGATAATAAAAAGGTGAGCACCGATGAAATAGTGTGATGCGCTTCCTAGGGATGTTTTGATTCCACGTGATATTTAGCTTGGGCTTTTTGATGACCTACCATCCATCGAGTCCCTACATAGTTGACCCAGAGAGTGTCTGACTAGGACTTGTTGTACTTGCATTTTCTCATGATCTTAGTTTCAGTCATCTTTATTGTCTGGCATGAGTATTAGCCATGGATGTTTGTTTAATGTGTATTTGTGGTTGGATTATTATCTCCATCAACATGGTGGGAGTGGACCTATGGGATTCATGTGGTTCGAAGGCATAGCTACCTATACCACTATTGGGGACCAATGTACAGAGACGATCTATTTCCAATGTGATCGATGCTTGATGTCTCACTTGATTTTCTAGGTTTCCAAAGTATGTTCCCTTGTGATTTATGCTTTAATTGGAATGCTTGGTTATCATGTTTAATGATGCTAGTTTTATTGATGCATTTTGTATTATGATGTTAGCATATGGTTAGATGATGTGATTCACTCTTAGTTGGAATATTAATTTCTTTATCAAATTAGCATGTTATATATCCATGTTCTTATGATGTTATTATGTTGTAGTAGTGACACCCTCATAAGACAACTTTGACTATCTAGTTGGAAGTTTGGGATGTTATGCACGATGATGGCTATGGCCTTCGAGGTCTCATGATGTTATTATGGTTGGGAGGAAACATGCAAGAGTTTAGTTATTTTTGTACATTACGATGTTGATTTTTGCATATTTTCATTTACTACTTTGGTTTTGATGGTTAGCTAAATTTCTATTATGTTACTCTTGTGTTCGAGTATCCAAGCCTTGATTTGTGGATCTGGTACTCCCTGGTGTGGAGAAATTGTTTTTCCTGGTTTTACGTCCTTTGTTTTTCCTTTTTGTTACTTTACTTCCTCACATAAGAGAAGGGTTTCCTTGCACAAGAATGCATTCTCTCATGCAAGAAAGCATTCTCTCATGTGAAGCATGGTGGAAGCTTGTGCAAGATTGTACTCTCTTGCATGAGACTTGGCATTTCTTCGTGTAGAGTCAAGCATTCTCTCATGCAAAGCTCAGAAGAAAAGTGGATAGAATTATTGGATAATCTTGGCATTTCCTCACATGAGAAGGTAGTTCCTTGCACAACATGATGCACTTCCTCATGTGGAGATGCACTTCCTCGCATGAGACTATAGGTGAGTTTCCTCACGTAGAAAATAGGGGGTTATCTCTACTATTTTTTGGGGAACATGTATTGGTGTTTTGAGTACCCTTTAGGTTTTCTCATCTTTCCAGGCTTCAATAGATCAGAGATTTTAGGTTTTGTTGATGTCTATGTTTTCATCTTTCAATTTGAGTGCATTAGTTGGTAGTGACACTTGGAGAGTTGTTGGTTGCCTAGATTGATTGGTTAAGTCTTCCATTGCTATCTTATGATTAATTGCATGTTGATGATTTTTTACTTCCATGCTTGTTGCTTCAAAAAAAATCTTGGCTTTTTATTTATCCTTGTTCTAAGGATCTCCAGGCGAGGCATTACATCGGGGCTTATGGATTAAGTTAATTATTAAGAAGGGAGGAATAAAGTACTTTGGGCTAAAGAACTTATATATATATATATATATATATATATATATATATATATATATATATATATATATATATATATATATATATATATATATGAATAGTCCCTTCCTTATATTTAAAAAAGTACAATAAAGTTACATATTCACAAAAAAAGGGGCCAAGGAAAACAAGATCACCCCACGAGTTCATATGACCACAGGCCGAAAATCAACTATTCATCAAAAAAAACATTTAGAAAACATAGAAATCCTCAAGTTGCCAGCGCAATGCCAGCTGAGGGAGGAGGATCCTTATCATCAGAGCCCCATTGAGGGTGGGTTTAGTAGATGGGTCAGGGGGAGCCCATCCATCATCAACAGTAGCAACATTGTCTTCATCTTTCTCTCCCTTAAGCCTAGGAGGAGAAATGGCTAAGTCCAGCTAGGGAAATGCCCACTTGGGGTCTAAGTGCATAGAGGGCCAACCAGTAGCAGGAGCAGTAGGAGGAGCCATTCAAGACCACCCAAAACTAGACCTCTGGGGAGGTGAGGCAGAGTGGTGTCAACCACCAAATCCTCTAGAAGAGCAGTACTGACCAAAAGCACCACAGTTTGGAGAGTGGTGTGACTAAGAGTGAGGCATATGCGAGCAATGAGGAAAACTTCTACGTCCTTGATGGTGACCACGAGGAGGAGTACAGTGTCATGACCCCTCCTAAAGAGAATCCTATGATTATTACTCGATAAAATATAATAATAATAATTCTATTATCAATCATTCAAGAAAGAAATAATATTTATAAATACTTATGATCTATTTATTTCACTTAATCATTTGTATTATTCATAGTAATAATATAAATTATTATTATTCATAATAATAAGATTAAGATATAAGAATAAATAAATGTTACAATTACATTATAAACAATGAAATAATAACATATCTAGGTATTATCACATTTGAATATATATAATATTAATTGATTAATAAAATAATCAATATAATATTATATAAATTAATGATACAAGAGTTAATATAAATGATAATACAATCAAATATGTTATAATAACATATAATATAAGTAAATATATATGATAACCATCATATTTAAATAACATATAAATATATATATTTTAACATAAATATAAATTAGTTAACACCTAAGGACGTGACTGTTGACCAATACCGACCAACACGTATAAAGAAATCCAATCAAATGTTATATTTTCATGGCAAATAAGGAAGAGATGGAATTGATTAAATCTTTGACAAATTATTGAGGCAATAACAATGAATATGCATGGACCAAATACAGAGGACAAAGAACATAATAGAAACTAACGAGACACCAATTAGCAATGGAGAAAGAACAGACTTAACAATGGCAAAATCTTGTCAGTCGTGAGAATTATGTGGATGTTTCCATCACTGCCAATCAAATCCACAAATGCATACATACTCAAATAAAGAAATCGAACTAAACAAGAGAATTAAAAAGATAGCATCATTACAAACAGACTCTGGCAAGGAGTTGCATCAGTACCCAAACCACCTTACAATGTGGATAAGATAAAATAAGAATGGAGAAGTCCAAGGATGGGCATATCACATAAATGAATAGTTGGTTGATCATGTACATATATGGATACCATATCATAGTAAGGAGGGGACTAATTCCACGTAAAGAAAGTTGTTAGTCACAAAGTCAAGAGTATTGAATGTCTGCTGAATGTTGAAGGAGATGGTTCTTATTCGAAATATAAGCTTAGGAGTTATTATAACGCTAGCCATGTAATGGTCTTCACCATTACCATGATGATTGCAAGTATGTGCATGACTATCCCAAGGCTTTGTAACGACTCAGAGAAGAACCATGCTGAATGAGGGAGGGGACATCAGATTCAGAAGGCATCCACATTCACATAAAGAAAGACACTGCAATGGATGCCAACATACTCAACGCAGAGATGTGAAAGAAACCCACACACACCAAGAAAGGAAACCTACATGCAAGGAGAGGAGGCACCGAATAACAGAGGAGTCATAGTCAAAGAGAAAGCCAAAATAATGAATGACCTAAAAGGGTCATTACATACGATCACCGGAGGCCAAATTTTATGGAACGCAAGCAACCATATAGGGGACATTTCCCCAATGAGCCAAAAGCTCCTATAAGTGAGCCACCTCTAAAGCCACTTCATTTGTTTGTACTTAAATCTACAACATGAAATTGTTATAAATACATGCTTTAGCATACATAGCGACATTAATGTCAAGTTTGTTATTAGCATAAATAACTACATTGCAATCTTTCCAAATGCTAAATAAGACCTCCAATCTAAAAGCATGCCATATCTAGGCATACTTGAAGGGTATCTAAATATTATCATCTAGAAAAACCATATGCCAAGAAAAAGGTTATGGGTGGAAGGAGAAAAAGAGATCATGGATCTGTCACCAATAACACTAAGCCCACCTAGTGAACCAAAAAATTTTCAAAAAAGTCTCTGGTTGACTGCAGAAAGGGAAATGGGGGTCAGGAACTCCCAGGTGTTGCAACCAGGGGCCCAAAGGCAAGCCTTGGAAAAGAATACACTAGGAAAAATGCACAATTTTGGGTTCAGTAGTGGCGTACCACACAGTGGAGAACCTATGACTCCAAGTACGATGAGAAGATTGTAAATGCCATCATTGGTTGAGAACATCAACCATGGGTAGGTGAGAAACCAGCCATCGGTAGCCCAGCCTAGGTTTATAGCTAGTTATCAAGGTGTCTGGATACCACTTCAAGTCTTTCCACCAAGGGTGAGAGGGCTGAATGCCCACTTTATGTAAAAAATGTGGAGGCACCACAGAAACTAGAAGATCAAAAGTCTGCCAATTTGGACAAGTGAGCAAAAATTGCACTTCCATGTCCTCCCACGATCGTAAGCTCATAGAAAAGATCTTTAGGGGTCCTTATGCCACATTTTAAAAAATGCATAGCACTAGCCTCGTGCACCTTGGCCAGGGGAATACCTTGGATAGAAAATAATGGTGACCACTAGAGATTGTGTTGGTTTATGGAGAGCCCATCTTTGAACCCATTGAACAAAAGTACCCAGAATCTGGATAGGTTCAATGGTGACAAAAAGGGTCTGAAACCCAATCCCCTTCTAGGCTAGCCGGTGAACTAGAAAGCCTGAAGAAATGCAATCCTTTAACAAAATCTTCCAAGCTTCATTACTGGAAAGAGCTCAAATCACCCATTTGGCACATAAAAAAATACCTTGCTTCTGGGTGGACAGCAAGCCTAGGCTACCAGACTCTTTGGGAAGATAGTAGAAATCTTGGACGACTCTATGAAAGCCTTGGTGAGAAGCAAGAAGTCACATAATAGGCTCTCGAGTTTGAGGTAAGAGGCCTTTGAAGGACCCCAACAGGAGGAATAGTATACATGGGTGGTGGCCTAAACTTTGAAGCAAATCTGGAATTTTCCCACAAGGGAGAGAGGTTTGGTGATCCAATACTCTAGCTTCTTCTCTATTCTCACAAGAACCGCATTCTAGAGCTCTAAAACTTGGGCTTGGAAGGAAAAAGGGATGCCCAAAAAATGAAAGACTTCCCCATGCTAAACCCATTTCCATTGACATTGTTTAAGCCAAGTAGGACGGGGAAGGGAAGACTGTCTATAGCAAAGAGTTTTGTTCCATTGAATAGCAGACCCTAAAGCAAGATAGAATGTGTCAAGACATTGCAAAGTGGAGGCAACATTCTCTTCATCCTCTATGAGAGTGAGGAAGGATTCATCTATGAAATGACCATTCACAAGCTAATCAAGGGAATATGTGAGGGAAATACCTCGGACCCTCTATTGTGAGATGGAATTTGCGAGAAAATATCCAAAACCTTCTACTATGAACACATATAAAGAGGGTTCCAACAGACATCCTTATTGAATTGAATGATAAAGCCCAAAAGCTTGATACTGACAGCCATTAATGGAGATGCAAGTAGAGGTATCCCCAAAAAGCATCTGGACTAACTACAAAACAGTAGTGCTAAACCCAAGAGCTTGAAGCATTGCAAGGATGAAAGGCCACTCAATCTGGTCATAAGCTTTGGCAAAATCAAATTTTGAGAAAGATGGCCTGTTGCTTGGAATTTTGAGCCCATTCCATCCCTTCCCACACAACAATTATATTGTCTAGGATATAACAAGATTTGATAAAACCCATTTGTTCAAAGCAAATGATTTGAGGAAGAAGATGATAGATTTTAAGAGAGAGAGCCTTGGCAATGATCTTGTAGGAGACATTCAACAAAGTAATAGGCATCCAATTGCATATGTCTTTAGGATCACCCATCGTAGGTATGAATTTGATATTCCCCTTATTAACAATATTGCCTAAAGAATGGGAATCGTAGGCCTCAATGTAAACCTTATGCAAGTTTTGTCCAATCTCATCCCGAATTTTTTTGTAAAATTCACAAGGGAAGCCATCACAACCAGGGGCCTTATCATCTTCCATGGAGAAGATAGCTTCCTTGAGGTCCACTAAAGTGAGCTTCTGCTCATAGAATGCATATTATTTTGGAGTGAATCTTTTAGGAGTGACAGATAAACAAGCCTACAAGGCTTGGTTCTAGGCTATCGAGGGACCCTACATTGTGAAAAAAAATTCATAGTGGTGAGCAAAAGTTTGGAGAATGTTAGGAAGCTCATAGAAGGTGTGTTGACCCTCCTGAATGTGTTTGATCCCCACCGTAGAGTGGAAAGCCCTCAATGCATTGAAAAATTCCTTGGAAGCTTGATCACCAACCTCCAGCCAGTGAAGGTAGGCTTTGAGTTGAGCTCCCTGGGCAGTATAATTATCTACAACCTACTTTTGGTGGTGAAGGTTAGCAATCCAAACTTGGAGATCCGTATCAAATAGATTCATGGCAAGAGCTCCAGTGGTTGTACAAAGATCTTTGGTAGTGGCCTCATAGAATCTCTTACAATAAGTGGCCAGTTGCCTCCCATAGATGCAAAGAAACCTTGTAGTAAAGGTGATGGCACCATTCCACCACTAAATCCACCTAGAGGAAGAGTGGGACCTAGGTTCAAGGTTCCAAGTTTGTAAAATATGAGCAGTGGTGGGCAGATGGGACAGTACTAAAGTATTAAGGTAAAATTGAATTTTACAATTATGAGGAGGGGTAGAATACTAGGTAATGGAGAAGTGGATGGGAAAATGGTCTGAGAGAGTCATGTTAGGGAGTAGAGTGATAGATAGTAGACTCATGTGAGAAAAAGAGAAAAAGGACTGAGCAAAAATCATTGCACGGTTTAACCTTTTAAGGACCCTATCAACTCCCTCTTGAAAGTTTGACCATGTGTGCCAAATCTCATCAGTCTAGTGGCAATGAACATTGAAATCAAAAAGACCCAACTTGTTCCACATGTAAAACCCGGCTTCTCACTCTCCAACTGACCATCGAAAAGGCAAAAGGCCCACTTTGTCAATAGCCAGCTCAACCATATTAAAATCTCCATAGAATATCCAAGTGGTAGGCGACAAAGAATTAGCTAGCCACCTCCATAAGTGTGAGCGCTCAACTGCATCATTAGGGGCATAGATATTGACAATGCCAAAAGAATTATTTTGAAAAGATAGAAAAATCCAAACAACTCTCTACATGGGGTCAGAACCATGGGAAATAACAAAAGGGAAAAGTTGAGGGGAGAGGAGAGTGACTACACCACCTTGACTAGCTTCATGCTAAGAAGCAAAGCTAACACCATCTGACCATATCACACGGCACGATGAGTTGAGAAGAAACCCAGAGATTTTGACTTCTTGCAGGTATAGAACATCAATATTGCCAAGCCTATGCTTGGTATCATGAACAAAACATTTTCTAGGGAGGTTTGTTAGCCCTCACACATTCTAGGAGAGAAAATTCATTATAAACCAACTTGCATATTCTCCTCATCCTCAAGCAAGGAAACATTGTTATGAAAGAAAGTGGAGGATTCAAATGAGGGGTCACCCAAAGTGATGGCTCTTTGTTTATCCCTAGTCATACCAACTACATTATGGCCTTCAGGGCTATGAAAGAAATGGAGAGACAAAGAGGAAATCATAGAAGCTACTTGAGGCACATGAACCCAAGTAGCTTGGACCTCCGGCTGGTCTATCCCCTATGATGCAGGGTTTGAAATAGGCAGCGACACAACCATGGGAACCTCTGGTTCTATGGGCACAAGAGGAGCCTTTCTTGACAATCGTTGTCCACTCATCTTTTTTAACGACTAGAGCCAGCTTGGGTTCTTGCATCAAAGAATGATTGCACTCAAGAAGAGGACAATCCTTTATCTTATGGCTAGTAGATTAACAAGGAAAGCAAGTATTCGAGATATTCAAGTAAAGCACCTTTTGGGTAAAGGTGGTAGCACTAATCTGAATTTCCACATATTCTTTAAGGTCCCAAAGGTCGACCTCAACATAGACCCTCCATTGAGGGCACACATTAAAAATTTTTTCCTATTCCACACAAATCACTTTGCCCATAGTTTGGGCAATTTCTAGGAGAAAAGACCAGCAAGGGATGGGTAGCCCAAGGAACTCTACCCAAAAACTAGAACCCTAAGTTTGTGGTCATCCAAAATGCAAAAGTCTCAAGACCATCTCTGAAAAATAAGTAGAGATGAGTGAACTATCCATGGCCCATGGCTAAAAATTCTCTCAGCCAGGGAGGGGTTACCAAAACAAAAGGAAAAAAAAAGCCCTTAGTGAGGTTCTGAATCCCTTCAAGGTGAATCCCCTAGGGGGTCTAAGCCTTGGATACCCATTCATGCAGCATGCTTTTAGATGGAGTGTGACCCACAAAATACCCAATAAGGGTTTGAGTTTCTAGCCATTGACAAGCAGATTCAAAAGAAAAAATATTCAAAACCAAGTCAAGAGAGGAATTACCTCGTGAAATACCTCGGGCACAAATTTGCGTGAGCATTTGCTCGGCAAAGCCATTTTCTCATGCAGCAACAACTCCAACACTAGCAACAACTGCTAGGCTAGAGAGGGTCGAGGCCATTATATCCTAAAGTAAATTCCCACACTAAATGCAAAATGATAGATAGTAAGGCAGAAAGGGCTCATACACAAACCGTACAAACCCTACAAATATTTAATTTAATCAAATTTTTTATTTTTTTTGCAAATAACATTTAATAAACTTAGGTTCAACCTAGTTCATAAACCTTGATTTTGTGTATGGGAGAAAGATTAATAAATGATTTAAACATATTATTGTAGTCAAATATGAGGGATCAAATGACAAGTACATCTTAATGTTAAAAAGGGACTCTTCAAAAAGGAAATATATATAATTCCTAGATTTTGTTATAGTTGAAGGGATCCATTATTAGTTAAAATCAATATGTTATAAAAATTATATAATCATTTATATGATAGTGATTGATAAGGTTACATAAAGGTTATAATGTTAAGATTATTGAGAACTTTGTTTAATTTGGTTTTAGAAAAGAGTAGGATGACCAATTAAGTTTCACTTTTAAAATTCACAAGTAAATAACTAAGGATCTAAGGTCTCTATTAAGTAAGTTGTTGGAATTATAACTATATTTGTAACTCAAGTCTCGAAAGTAGAGTTTTAACACAACCCTTTACTAAACTTAGCATGGTAACATGTTGAATTATTGTTCAAAACCTAGGCAACCTTTATTTAATTAATCTTGATAGATTATAAAAAACATATATAAGACAAAGATAGAAGTGTTAAGTGTTAATGTAATTTCAACCTTACGATGGAAATTAACAATGAAACTAATAAACCCTTAAGGATCCTCCCTTTGACTATCAAATAGCCAAAGTATGTTCAAGTAGAAACCCTTTGGTAGCTAATCAAGAAGACCTTTTTGTGATGAATTTTGGTATGTTTATAGGAATGACTTATATGTGAAAGTACTATGACCACCATAAATTTTGTAGAAGATTGATACCAAATTTGAGGCCTTAGTAATTGATTTGAAAATAATACCTCAATTAATCCAACTTTTATTATAGAAATTATAGAAGAAAGACATTAATAATCTAAGGAAAAGTGATATTTAGTAAAGGTGATAATTGATTATTAGAACTTTTAAATGGGGCATTTATTTTAATTAAATAATTTGAGTTATAGTGTTCAACTAATTTCTACCCCTAATTACATTTTGATCTTGCAAGAGGTTTATTAAGGTGTCAGTGAATTGATTAGTTACATCATGGTAAAATCTTATCTAATAAATCTCTTTCTTGTATGTGAATCAAACTTATTTCTATGAGTAAAACTTGTTACACCCTCATATAACAATGAATTTTTAGGTCATGGGAGTAATTAACGAATGATATGAACCTTAGAGTGTGGGGTTATCAATTTCCTACTAACACACCATTTCCTTATTTTCTAAAGTCTAAATAAAAGTTGTATAACTTGGAACATGAAGAGTCAAGCTATATATATATATATCTTAAGAGGAAATGACTTTAAACTTATATTAAAATTAAATTGATTCCGTTCATATTTGTGGAGTAGACTTCAAATGATGGTTAGCTATTCGATTAGTAATTAGAAATTCAAATTCTATACCAAACTATTTGAGTGTTGATAAAAAGTTTGTCAACCATTGACTTTAGTATTACCTTGAGGACATTAGAGTTATCATAAAATCTCTATCTTATTAAGTATGTATACATTAATCAAGGTTTTATACGTTAGAAATACAAAATTCCTCTTGTCTTTTTCTGGACAAAGTAGAGTGATAATGTTTATATTTTGTGGAAATATAGAATCAATTGTAAATTTTAAAGTAGTAAAAATGTAATTTCCTAATAAATATACCATGTGTAATGTGCACTTCTATTCTTAGTCTTAGGGATTTATAGAGGATATCCCCTTATCATCAACCCCTCATATCCTAAATATTACGGATAACCAATCCCTTAGAATCATCTTAGAAAGTGTTGCAATATTGCTTAAACTTGGTAAAATTATGTGTAAGGATTATGTGACATTAAGGGCTTTGTATAATGATAGACACATTCTAAGGTTAAAACAAGAGAATATCACATAATGAAATTTTGAGTTTTTGACTATATTTTGAACAAGGTCATATTTCTATTGCATTTTATCCTAAGTTAAAGAAAGTCACATGTATCATATAAGATTACAAATGATTATGTTGCAAAATATATAATATGAGATATTATCAACTTGTGTAACCACAAAAAAGGGGTGTATAGTGTAAATTTTGGCTGACTTCTAGGAGGAAGTCAAAAATAAGTGGGGAAGGATGTAAGACCCCTCCTCTTATACACTTTGTAAAAACCTAACTTTAAGAATGTGCCATTCTTAGAGGGATTGGAATATTATATATGCAAGGTGAGGTATTTCATTTGAGAGATGAGTAATAATTCTACTCAAGAATATTAATGAGAATCACATACTATATCTCCACGTGGAAGATTGATGTCTTACATTCTAGGATTATTCTATGACATTTCCCTTATCATTGGAAAGTTGTGAGAACCTAGCTAATAGTGAATATATAGTTTTATTTGATTTTATTATTAGGCCTCCTACTTGGATAGTAATAGATCGATCTATTTAGACTCTACATGACAAGGACTGATGTAGGAGCATCCTAGGCTATCTTGCAATCCTGCATGGATTCAAGTGCCAATGGTTTCCAATTTTCTATTGTTGTCAAGCTGGTTATTGTATGTCGAGTTACTATGGCTCTAGTGGATGTTGAGTTACTATAGCTCTAATGGATGTCGAGTTACTATAGCTCCTAGTGGATATGCTGAGTTACTGTAGCTCCTAGTGGATGTTGAGTTACAATAGCTCTAATGGATGCAAAGTTACTATAGTTCCTAGTGGATGTTGAGTTATTGTAGCAATCTTGTGTTGACCGAGTGTTCCCTCATGTGCCAAGTGAACCTATTGGTGCTGAGTTTTCCTGTGGATGTCGAGTGTTCCTATATGTGCTTAGTGCCAGTATTGGTCTTGGTTTTATTTGTGCCAAGTTGTCTGTGAGCTAACTTTTGGCATTTAATTTATGTATGGGTATTTAATATATGTTGTGGCCAACTTGTGGCTCGACATATATTTAATGTAAGGGATTTAATTTAGTTTTTAATGAGTTAGGCCAACTTGTGGCTAAGTTGGGTATAAGTAAGGGGTTTTGTGGAGTCTTTAGGGGGAGTTATCATTCCAACTTGGAGAAGGGGATGAAGTGTAGATCCAAATTTTGAAGAGCTCGGGTTGCGGCTTGAGAACCAGAGGATCGCTTGGTGGACCTGAGGGTACAAGTGTGGATTTTCTTGGTGTTCTTATCTAGTTGTGTATTTGGACTACCTAGGATTGGATTTGTAAGTTGGATCTTATGGATCTTGTAGAATTGATTTTGTAATTACTATTTATAGTTGGTCCTAACCCAGAATGCCTTACAGCCAGGCATATTGCATGTAATCAATTATATCTATGAATAAAGAGATGTGATTTGGTATTAGATCTTGCATTATTTTTGTTTTGTTGTTGAGTTTCTGCTATGTAGTTATTTATTTGGGGTTTGGACATCTCCTTTGGTGATCCTCCCACTTTGCACTGCATTAGATGTTATCAGAGCGAAGGCTGTTCCTAAGTGTGTAGATAGATTGCCGAAGTTGAGGCAATCTGCACCAAGACTTAGGTTGAAGAAGTAGATCTGAGTTGATCTGAGTGATGCTATGGAAGAATGGATCTCAGAGAAGATGAGAGCAAAATTCAAATCTGAGATTGCATTGATGAAGAGTGACATGATTGTTGAAATTGTAAGTACTTTAGGTGGTGTACCTAGACATCTGGGTACTAAAGGTAGTTATGAGGAAGCTATTAAAGACTTTGAATTTGTTGAATCAAGTGGTGAGGTAAGAATTGATTGTATGGATAGACCTATGGGAAATAGGGTTGGTCAATTTGCTTCACCTAGATCTTAGTTGTAAGCTGAAACATAAGATGGATGTTTCTAATTTCTCAGGTACTTTGAATCCTGAAGACCTAATTGATTGGATTAGTGAATTGGAAGAATACTTTGAGCTTGAGGATATTGAGCATCCACTTAGAGTGAGGTTGGCACAAACTAAGTTAAAAGGACATGTTGCTCTTTGGTGGAAAGAATTGCAAAGAGATAGAGAAGAGGAAGGTGAAATGAAGATCTTTAGATGGAGATTGATGGTGACTAAGTTGAAGGCTAAGTTCATTCCTGTTGATTATGAACTTGATTTTTTTAAGAGATTGCAGAATTTGAAACAAAAAGATATGACTGTGAAAGATTATACAGAGGAGTTCTACAAGTTGACTATTCAGTTTGGGCATAAAGAATTGTCAAAAGAGAAGGTAGCTCAGTATATTAATGGTTTGAGATTCAATATTCAGGATGAGTTTGGTATGTTGAATATTTCTTCAGTTGAGGATGCTTATCAATATGCTTTGAGAGTAGAGGAGAAGCTAAAGAGGAAGAATCAAGGTAGTTCTTGAGGGAAGGAGAAGCAGGATAGTTTGACACAAGCTAAACCAAAAGAAGATGAACCAAAACCTGTTGAACAGAAGTGAAGGGTAGGTGGAGGTGGGTTCAGAGGTAATTGTTTTAAGTGTGGTCAAGAAGGACATAGATCTTTTGAATGTCTAATTGGAAGGACAACTACTATTGTGAATGAGGTTGCAGGCCAGGATAGTCAGCCTAAGCAAGGAGAGAGTTTGTTGGCTTAGCAAGTATTGGTTGGTGAGAGGACATTAGATTCTTTTTAGAGAACTAGTTTGTTCAGGACTTGTTGTAAGTCTAGTGGTAAAGTCTATAAGGTGATTATGGATGGTGGTAGTACTGATAACCTTATTGTGGAGGAGATGGTTTAGAAACTTGGTTTGAAGAGAATGAGACATCCTTGTCCTTATAGGATTGGCTAGCTACAAGGTGAGCATGCTTTGGAAGTGAGGGAGCAATGCCTTGTTGATTTCCAGATTGGGCAATATAAGGATCAAGTGTTGTGTGATATTATGGATATGAACAATTGTCATGTGTTACTTGGCAGACCTTGGTAGTATGATTGTAGGGTTTTCCATGATTATGTCAAGAATGTGTTTACTATTGAGAAAGGTGGCGGGAAGTTTTCCCTAATTCCTTTGTAGAATGAAGAGCTCAATAGGAGGAACCTGAGTATTAGCAGCCGAGTTGAGTTGGCAGATTCTGAGAAGGTTGGAGATCAGCATGGAAAGTAGACCAATGGAACACATGTGGTGGATGTGAAGAAAAACAAGGGAAAGAGTGTGCAATTTGAAGACTTGGAGGATATGTATGTGAAGAACCAATTTCTGTGTTGAATCCCAAAAGATGTTCTTTTAGTTACTAGAACATCTTTTCAAACCTGGGGTATCTAATGTAGGAGCATCCTAGGCTTTCTTGCAATCCTACATGTTGGAGCCGAGTGCCAGTGGTTTCCAATTTTCTATTGTTGTCGAGCTAGTTAGTGTATGTCGAGTTACTATAGCTCTAGTGGATGTCAAGTTACTATAGCTCTAATGGATGTCGAGTTACTATAGCTCCTAGTAGATGTCGAGTTGTTATAGCTCCTAGTGGATGCCAAGTTGCTATAGCTCCTAGTGGATGTCGAGTTACTATAGCTCTAATGGATGTCAAGTTACTGTAACTCCTAGTGGATGCTGAGTTACTATAGCAATCTTGTGTTCACCGAGTGTTCCCTCATGTGTCAAGTGAACCTGTTGGTGCTGATTTTTCCTGTGGATGCCAAGTGTTCTTGTATGTGCCAAGTGCCAGTATTGGTCTTAGTTCTGTTCATACAAAGTTATCTGTAAGCTGACTTTTGGCATTTAATTTATATATGGGTATTTAATTTATGTTGTGGCTGACTTGTGGCTTGAAATATATTTAATATAAGGGATTTAATTTAGTTTGTAATGAGTTGGGCTGACTTGTGGCTAAGTTGGGTATAAGTAAGGGGTTTTGTGGAGTCTTTAGGGGGAGTTATTATTCCATCTTGGAGAAGGGGATGAAGTGTAGATGTGAATTTTGAATAGCTAGGGTTGTGGCTTGAGAACCAAAGGATCGCTTGGTGGACCTGAGGGTACAAGTGTGGATTTTCTTGGTGCTCTTATATAGTTGTGTATTTGGACTAGCTAGGATTGGATTTGTAAGTTGGATCTTGTGGATCTTGCAGACTGATTTTGTAATTGTTATTTATAGTTGGCCCTAACCCAGAAGGCGTTAAAGTTTGGCATATTGCATGTGATTAGTTATATCTATGAATAAAGAGATGTGATTTGGTATGAGATCTTGCATTATTGTTGTTTTGTTGTTGAGTTTCCACTGTGTAGTTATTTACTGGGGGTTTGGACATCTCCTTTGAGGATTCTCCCACCTCGCACTGTGTCAAGCACTTGGTACTATTAGTATGATTTGTTCATATACTTAAGATAACCACATCAAAAATACATTATTTTCTACATTGTTCTTTCCAATCTATGTGATTTTCATGGTATTGTAGTAGGAGTATTGGACTTTCTAATAACTTGTAAACTATGTTATGAACGATTTCATGTAACTAAATGAATTATTCTATATACTAACCTGTATAGGTAATTTATATAGAATTTATTTATGAAATTGGAAATGTGGTATATGTTGATGAGAAATGAATGGTTGTGAATAAATTAACTCAAATGTAGTATACTAAAATAATAGTCACTCCTACTTTTAGGCATGTATAATGATTAGTTATCTTAACTATTTCATCTTTATGTAAATTATTGGAAAATGATAATTGAATTTGTATTATGATGAGAAGTGACCATGATGTAAATATTATTCTCACCATATCTCCCCTTATCACCCCCAAAGTGCAATATCAAAAGGATGGAAACATGGAGTCCATACTCCATGCTTTATCCCTCTTTTCAAAGAGAAGAGACTCTACACTTCAAGGGATGACCCAACTAACCCCTTCAGCGACAAGGCCACTACTTCCCTCACAAGGATGAGTGATGCTTTGAGCACCCATAACAATATACAAGGAAAAAAATGAGAAAATAAATGCAATCCCAAATAGCCCTTAAATGCAAAGCAACAACATTTACAATACCATTTTGCACGAAGAACATGAAATACACAAGATGAGAAGGAGACCAACCTTGGTCCAAGCTATGGAAAGATAGTTGATGAATAATTCAAAATTTTGTATGATGATTAGTTTCTCAAGTGAATCATTATGATATTCATTATGGGATTTTAAATTACAAGGTTGATATTTTATGAAAAGATTATATGGGCAACATAAGTTGAAGTGCTCTTATATAATGTTTGATTATCAACTTATATTGAAGCCATTATGCAAGAATCCTTATGATGATGATTGACTAGTTTAAGTGATTTCAAGATGGTTGATTCATCTAGAAGGATACTATGTAGTGTAAGGTCACAACTCAATCCATCATAGTATTTGCATTAGACTCACTTTTTCCTTGATATAACATGTTGATGAATTATGATTGGATTATAATGAAAAGGATTGATACCACATGATGTGATGTTTTAGATGATGATTGGTTACTTCACTTATGTTTATATTGTTATCCATACATCTCGATATACTCGCATGCTTGATTTTGTAGTTATTTAACATATTGTTTGATGCTCACCCTACAAAGGCACTATTAGTAATTTCATTATGATATATTTGGTTGAGAGTGTGTAATTTTTACAATGAGTACCTTATATATGAAATGATTTAGTAGATGATGAATTAAGTTAATTTAAGATGGTTATAGTTTTAATATGAATAATTTAATTTATATACTGTATATTTGAAAAAAAAAGAATTGAATTCTTTGTATGGTGATTGGAATTTTGTGATTTGTATACACACGCGCGCGCGCGTGTATTTATGTATGCATATGTATATGTATATGTATAGTTGTATGTGAGTGTGAGTGTGTGTGTGTGTGTCTTAGATTTCCTCGAGCTACTAATATTTAAATTTGAGATGTGTAGAGAAGTCCATGAAATTAAATTCAGAGAACCAGAAACAAACTTATGTGACACAGTCAGCCAAGGTACTGTCTATTGAGAGAGACAAAACCTCATTTATAATAGTGTTTTATTCATAAAAAATTTGTTGCATGAGTGCAATTATTAATTATTATTTGTAATGTGTAATTTGTAGGTGGACAATGCCATGTGTGTTGTGATGTATAATTGTTGTGCCACTTGACACAAGTGATGTGTGATTGTGATATCGCTTGACACATGTGAAGTGTAATTGTGGTGTCACTTGATATATGTGATTTGTATGTACTATATGTCCACCTACAAAACACATAAGCCCTACCTTGACCACAATAACCTAGTAGGCTTCACATGTGACCCTCTTGGTTAAAGAGCCCTAGGATGGGTCAAATCTCTTGGAAACCATATGAAAAATTTAGGTGGATTTTCAGAGGAAAAAATGAGCACATAGGGTTAAGTTAGGCCTCTTTTAGCAAACCTAGTTGGTATACCTATGGGTAAGGGTCATTTTTAACTATGGGACAATTCTTAGTTAATAAGGGAGGCCTTCCAAAAGTTTTTGCCAAGATGGACAAAAATCAACTTTTGGAAGCATGACATTGGTTAGGCAACATTTAATTTTTGTGAAAAAGACCTTTTCCCCTTTGTAAAGTCACCTTTTTAGTTTCCAAACATCAAACTTGTAAGAGTTTGGATAGAGCGGCCAATAAGAGCTCACACTTTTACCAAGAGGATCATGAGAAATGTGTGGGTCTCTCCATGTTTGGAAAAGACATTTCTCATTCTACAACTTGGGAGGCAAGTTTAGGAGTTAGATCATTTGTGAAGGCATAGGAGGGAAGATATTCATCAACTATCTTTCCATAGCTTGGACCAAGGTTGGTATCCTTCTCATCTTGTGTATTTCATGTTCTTTGTGCAAAATGGTATTGTAACTATTTTTGCTTTGCATTTAAGGGCTATTTGGGATTGCATTTATTTTCTCATTATTTTCCTTGTATGTTGTTATGGTTGTTCAAGGAATCACTCACCCTTGGGAGGGAAGTAGTGGCCTTGTGGGTGAAGGGGTTAGTTGGGTCATCCCTTGAAGTGTAGAGTGTCTTCTCTTTGAAAAGAGGGATAACGCATGGAGTATGGACTCCATGATTCCACCCTTGTTATATTGCACTTTGGGGGTGATAAGGGGAGATATGGTGAGAATAATTTGGTTATCTCAATGCCTAGTGAAGGCATGACATTTTTATTATCTTGAATCCTTATGAAGGCAAGTTATTTGGTTATCATTCTTTATGAATGAAATCTCCTCTTGAAATCGATCCACCTTCTCCCTCTTTAATGGATCTTTGGGTGGCCTATTGTGAAAGTATGGTAAATGGTTCTTTATTGTTGTTTTGTTTCTTTTTCCATATTATTGATCATTGAAGGTCATTATGAAGCTTGGGAATAGAAAGGTTGTTTCTTGACTTGTGTATGTTCTTTTTGTAAGGAAGCAAAGGTACGCAAAATCACTTCCTACACTAATCTTTGAGAGGACAATTATGCAAAGTAAACTAACTATTGCAGAGATATCAAGAAATGCATAATAACATAATCAAATAATAATGAACACATAACACAATGATTGCCATGGGAAAACCCTTCTAGGAGAAAAACCCCACCCTCCAAAACCGCACAATGTATTCTCAAATCAAAAAGATTACAATACACTTGCAATACAAGTTCTTATAGAAGCACATCACCACAACTTGAACTCAGACTTAGACTCAAAGAGACTTAGACTCAGAGAGACTCCTTCTAGCACCAATCTCGAAAATAAAACTCGATGATTCAAACACTTCCTCGAGCCCTCCTTTTATAGTGATTTACAACTTGGAAACCATTTGTGGTCTTACAAAACCATGGACAAAACAACCATGCCACATGTTACCCACTTGTCATTTGTAACTCCAAGAATAACATTTTTTGTCTATAATTTTGTCCTCTATTTTGGACCCCCATAAAAGTCATATAATGAGTTGTTTATACTCTAAAAATAGTCCTTCTATATTGTACTACGGACAAGACTCATTTTTAACAACTCATACACCTTTTTCCAACTCATAAACATCCACAAACAAATTCTAGAATTTTCTAAAAAGAGCTTGCAAGGTTGAGACACAATTCTCAACATTCTCCCATTTGTTAAACACCTTGCAAGAGTTAGGTGATCCAAAGTGTTAGGGACTTAATTGCTAGGACTGAGAAGTGTAATGTTCCCATCTTTTTAGCATCTCAATGGAGGTATTAGCCTTTTCATTCTCTAAAGGATAAGTGGAGAAATAAAATAAATTAATTTCTTATAAAGTCATTAAATAATTAAAAATAAAAAGGTGACTTTATATTTAATTAATTTAATTTTTTAGAAGCACAATTAAGTATTATATTGCGAGGGAGAAGTTTCTAAAGAGTGCATTTTCTAGAAATGCAAATAATTATTGTATTGGAAAGGGGAAGCTTTTAGAGAATGCAATTAAATAATATTTTATTTCCTTCTAGAAGGGTGAAGGAAAAGAATAAATAGAGGTGAGAACTTCCATTTTAATCATTCGATCATTGTGAATTGCATTTGATATAAACCTGGGAGAAGAAACTAAGGTTTCTAATTTTAGTCAGCCATTGGAGAACGTCAACTCTTCAGTGTTGCAATCATTTGAGGTGGTGAAATATCCACTAAATTTGGTATTCAAGAGAGCTTCAATTTAGGAGCTCTATTTGTGCTTTAATTGGAGCATACATTTATTGTTAGCTACTATAGTATGCAAGAACAATGTCGTGTTATAGTACTTATGCTTGATTCATCTCCATCCTTGGGCATCACTATTATCAAGTTCCTCTTGTAGCTTTTAGTAGTTAACCTTGTAAACTTTTTTACGACACATGATTTTGCTATGATAATTTAGAATTAGATTTTGGCATTACTGTAGTCATTATTGTAAACCATTTGTCATGGAAAATTCATAGCAACATTAGAATGAATTCGATAAAGGGGATACATGTTGCATACCATTTCTTTGATGAAATGGTCATCTAATAGCATATATGATCAGCATAATAGTTGTATGCCATTTTTTTGTCAAAATGTCAACTAGTTATAGGTATGCATTCCATATCTAGTTTTCATGTATTTGCATTGAAAATATCAAAAGAACTACACTTGTGTATTAGTTCATTGTAAGAGGCATTGTAATATCATTTGTGAACATTCTAAATTTCTTAGCATTGAAAGGCAACAATAAAAGTGTTTGACAATATTCCTTGAGCTAAAATTAGTCAGTTTGAGCAAGGGATATTACAAGAGGCCCATAGACTCTGAACACCATCTGAACTTCTCTGTGCTTACGGGCATAATTAATGCATTAGCAACATTCACCAAAGTCTCCACCTTCTCTAGCTTCACCTTGTCGTCGTTGACCACATCTCTCACAAAATGATATTGTACATCAATGTGCTTGGTCTTGGTATGAAATGCCAGGTTCTTCACTAGGCAGATTGTACTCTGACTATCACTATAAATTGTCATAGCACCCTATTTGAACTCTATTTCTAAACAATCTCTTAAGCTATATAGCTTCCTTGCATGATGAGTAACTGCCATATACTCTACCTCTATAGTGGACAAAGTGACCACAGCTTGTCGCTTGCTCATCCAACTGATTGCACCACCAAATAATGTAAATACATATGCACTGGTGGATCTTCTTCTATCAATCTCATCAGCCTAGTCTGAATCCACATATCCTTGAATATCTAAGGAATACTCATTTCCTATTCCATGGAAACATATAGAGTACTCTGAGGTACCCCGCAAGTATCTAAAAACTCTTTTTACAACATCCCAATGTGCTCTTCCTAGATTAGACATGTAATAGGAAAGTACTTCCACTGCTTAGGCAATGTCTAGTCTTGTACAGACCATAGCATACATCAAACTTCCAACAACACTTTGATATGGTACTCGACTCATCTCTTCCATCTCCAATGGAGATGTAGGATACTATGAGCTAGAAAGCTTTATTCACATAGTAATAGGAACACTCAATGGTCTGGAATCATGCATATTGAATCTTCTCATAATATTACTAGCGTACTTACTCTAGCCTAGCCAAAGCTTTCTATTTTGTCTATCTCTTATAATCTCCATTCCAAGAATGTACTTTGCTGCACCAAGATCTTTCATTTCAAACTTTTATGAGAGTTGAGATTTTAATTCTGTAATCAAACCTTTTCCTTTGCCAATAAACAACATGTCATCAACATATAAGGCAATAACCAAGAAATTATCACCATTAGACTTTTAGTTTATACAATGATCAGATTTAGATCACACAAATCCCAAAATCAATACATAAGTATCAAACTTCTGGTACCACATCCTAGGAATTTGTTTTAAACCATAAAAAGATTTCTTCAATTTACAGACCAAATGACTTTTACCTTTCACCACAAAGTGCTATGGCTGTGTCATATAAATTTCTTCCTCCAAATCTTCATGAAGGAAAGTTGTCTTCACATCCATCTACTCAACTTCTAGATCATAAGTTGTTGCAATTGAAAGTAAAATCGAATGGATGTCATTTTTGCTACAGGAGAAAAAATTTCACCATAATCAATTCCTACAACCTGGGAGTAACCTTTTGCAACCAATTGTTCTTTATACTTCTCAATGTTTCCATCTGAATCCATCTTCCTTTTGAACACCCATTTACAACCAATAGGCTTCTGTCCTTCAAGCAATGGTACAAGGTCCCATGTGTCATTCCTCTTAAGAGCTGCCATCTCTTCTTCCATGGTTGTTTTAGAGGACTCTAAGTCATTCATACCAAGAGCCTCTTCTACAAATTTTGGTTCATCAATATTAGCATTCAAAACAAATATACACCTCTAATCATTAGGAGAATATCCATACCTTTTTGGTGCTTTCCTCTATCTACTAGACCTTCGAACAAGATCTAGTTTACGTTCATGATCAAGTTCTCCCTCTTTCCCTGATGATTCAGAACTCCTAGAGCTCTCTTCAACATCTTGCCTTTCTAAGGGTCTTAATTCAACTTTATCAAGTGTAGCATGAAGTTGAATCACATCTTTCTTTTTTTCCATCTATTTTGTTTGTACTATAATAGAAGAAGGCTTAGTTTCTCTAAAAATAACACTTCTTGAATAAAATACCTTTTGTGCAACAGAATCCCAAAGCTTGTATCCTTTCACACCATAACTATATGCAATGAAGATACATTTAACATCTTTTTTGTCCAATTTTGTTCACTTCTCCTTTGGCACATGAGCATATGCCTCACAGCCAAAAACTCTCAGATGTCTAAGTGAAGGCTTGTGGCCCAACCATGCTTCCATTGGGTCTTATCAACAAGAGCTGATGAAGGAGACCTATTTATCAGGTAGCAGGAAGTGGCTACAAATTCAACCCAAAAATTTTATTTCAGTCTAGCTCCACTCAGTATACTCCTAGCCTTCTTTATCAAGGTCCTATTCATTCTTTTTGCAACTCCATTCTGCTATGGAGAATATAGAGTTGTCTTCTCTCTTTTAATACAACAATATTTATAGAATGTGTTGAAATCATTGGAGCAAAATTCATCATCATTATTAGTTCTTAAACACTTTATCTTCTTTCCAGTCTACAACTCAACCATTACTTTAAATTCTTTGAAATGACTGAAAACTTCAACTTTACTCCTAAGAAAATAAACCCATGTTCTTCTATCAAAATCATCAATGAAAGAAACATAATAAAAAGATCTACCAATAGAAGGAACATCATCTGGACCAAATACATCTGAATGGATTAGATCCAAAAAACATGATGACTTATGAGAACTTGAGTAAAACTAAACACGATTTTGTTTATTATAGATACAATGCTCACAAAAATCAAACTCAAGATTGCAGTCATTCAACCCATCAAAAAGATTTTTACTTTTTAAAGTTTGTATACCCTTCTCACCTATGCGGCCGAGTCTCTGGTGCCATAACATATTATTCTCTATAGGAAACTTTGATTCAGAAGATAAAGCACCCTTGGGTACCCAAAAATCATGACCATCTATTGAAAGAGAAACCCTCTCCTTTTCCAACAAAGTAGTTCTTCACAATCTTATTTTAAGTAATATTGCACTCAACTATGCATGCATCAAGCTGGTACAATGGACCCAATCTGCTTCCTCTTGCTATTACCATAGCACTTCTCACCATTTTTACACATGCTTTAGAAAACTGTACATGCACACCCACATCTATTAGTTTGCTAACAGATAAAAAATTCGTTGCTACTCTCAGGATATGCAAGACACCATCAAATCTTCTAATTCTTCTATCACAAAATTTCACATGAATACTTCCACGACCAACAATATCAAGAACTGAGTTATCACCCAAATACACCTTACCACCATCAAACTTTTCATACTTGCTAAACTAATTTCTATTAGGATTCATGTGAAAAGATGTACCTGAGTTTATCAACCATGCATTTTCATCTACATGAGTGGCCAAGACTGTGATAAAAACATCTCCATCTTCCTTCTCAGACTTAGAATTAGAATCATGCTTCTTTTCCTTTTTCTTCTTCTCTTCTTTGCAGTCCTTTCAAAACTGTCTAGGTTTTCCACAATTCCAGCAAATCACCTTGGACTTACTAGGAGATTTTGATCTCCCCTTATTATTGGATTTAGAATGGCCATGTTTCTTTTCATTCTTGCCTCTTTCTTTTGGTCTACCTCGAACACTCAAAGCCTCTTTGGCATTTAGAGAGACCTTCCTTCTCATCTCCTCAAAAAGTACAGAACCAACAATGTAACAATGTCCTCCATCTTCAAGACAATTGAAGTGCTCCCTATGGACATGGCAAGGCTGTCCCATGAGTCTGGCAATGACCATAGTAAGATTTGGCACATTTTTTCTTCATCCATTGACACCCCTATCAAGGTCAACTAAATCGCCAACATATAAAAACTTTCAAGATGCTCAAATATCTATCCACCTTCTTCCATTCTCAAGGAATACAACTTCTTCATCAATAAAATCTTGTTCACAAGTGATTTTTCTTGATAGATCTCACTTAGCTACTTCCAAAACGTCTTTGCAGTAGATTCTTCATGGACAGTAATCACAATCGAGTCTGCAAGACACAATCTGATGAGACCTTTAGCTTGTCTGTCTATCACATCATACTGTGTAGCTAAAGTCAGATATGCAGGCCTCAGCTTATTCTCATCAATCGCATCCCATAGATCCCAATCAGTCATTAGATCTTCCATCCTTGGCTTACACGTCTCAACTTTTGTACTAGAAAACTTCTCTACATCAATCCTCCCTAATATGCTAGCCATTTTTGCAATCTTGCAACATAGAAGTGAAAACCTCTGCACAAGCTCCCACTCAAACCCTGATTAGCTCAAAAAACCCTATACCCAACAAATAGAACCAAAACTGGCCAGGCTCTGATACCACTTGTAAAGAAGAAAAGGTACACAAAATCACTTCCTACACTAATCTTTGGGAGGATGATAATGAAAATTCAACTAACTATTGTAGTGATCTCAAGAAATGCATAATAACATAATCAAATAACAATGAACACATAACATAATGATTATCATAGGGAAACCCTTCCAGGAGAAAAACCCCACCCTCCAAAACTCGTACAATGTATTCTCAAATAAAAATGATTACAATACACTTACAATGCAAGTTCTTATAGGAGCACATCACCACAAATCAAACTCGGACTTGGACTTAGAGAGACTCCTTCTAGCACCCAGTCTTGCAAGAATCCCTTCTCCCAGATTTAACACGGTGGCAATACCCATAGTAGGATTAACATAAGAAAAAGGGAAAGAGTCTCATTCATTTTACATAGTTTTGTATCAGAAGTAAGTGAACCATAACCCTAACACAACCACCTTAACAAAAATCAAACAACAAGAGTCTCATCCACATGAATCACCATGACAAAGTAGTGAGTCATGAAGATCTAAAGTAATGGAAAGTTAGTTATAATATTAACAAGTAGAGGACACAAATTCTAAAATGAGTATCCACAAACATCTAGATGCTCAAAAATGGTGGCAACAAGATAGTAAATTACCCCCCAATAAGAAAGGTGACAAAGAGGAAGAAACCCTTTACAAACCCATATGTACTACCCACACCAGAAGCTCTATCAAAACTCAACCTATACACAAAATAGATAAGTCCAAACTAGACCTAAGGCCATAAACACATTTAAATAGAAAATGCAGGCACCAAACAAACATAATCAATGACCAAAAGAAATAATTCTTTAAACATGAAATCCTAAATATATTCAATACTGTTAGATAACTGAGAGGGGGGTGAATCAATTATATCCACTTATTTTGCAATCTTTAAACACTTTAGTACCAATTCAACCTTCATAAACTTTTATATCAATAACTTGGTAACCACATTCAACATCTCAATTCAAATTTGTTACAACTTTACATCAAATTGTTATCTCATTGTTCTTTACTTATACTAAGTATCAAAATAATCACTTAGCTTATATCAAGTTGCAACATTAAATGAATAACATGAAAATAAACTTTACAACACATAAGCATTTACACATTTGACACATATATTTAATGTGGAAACCCTATAAAGGGAAAAATTACTTGGGAACCAAAAACTCAAATATTTCACTCTTCTGAAGTGAGCTCTGCTAGGATCCAACCTTGTCAAAGGTTACATGCACATTTTCAGTGTGACCTGGTTAGAGGGTATTTACCAAATTTCATTTAGACCTTATCTCTCCTTGAAATTTCTAAGGAGTAGCATATTCAAAAGGACTTACAAACATCACTAATAGATGCTACCATATAGGATTTTAAAGACTTGTTAGGTTCACTAAATTAAGAGACTTCATCCTCTAAAGTGGTAAGAAAGTAACAATCAAGTGATATGTTAGGTTTAACACTACCTTGCTTGTTCAGGCCTTTACTTTGCTCTATCTCTTCCTTCTGATATCTTATTGGTTGATTTACACACTCACACTATCACTTAGTACTGCCTCTTGCTTGATCTTTCCACTTATGCTCTACTTGGTTCACCTTTTGTCTTCTTCTTCCACTTCAATTCACATAATCAACAACAATCAACAACTAAAAAAAATCTTGTTCATTTCCTTAAATTCCTAACCTCTGAATTCTAGAATCTTCCAGATTTTTCCACTTAATCACGATCATAGATCTTAGATTCAATGGATTGCATCACTCAAAAAGTAATTCCATCTTGAACTTTATGCTCATCTCCATTCTATTAGAGCTCCTTCATCATATTTTTTTTACATTTCTCCAGCTGTAGATCTCATAACTAACTTTGAGTTTACCCTTTGAACTTCTCAAACATTCTTAATTTTCATGAAATTTCATCCTTAGATTAATATTTTCTTAACGTTTCCTTCATGTTCATGCTTGGTGAACATTACAAATTTAAATGGACACTACATCACTCTATTAACATTAAAATTTAACTCTTCTTTGCCAAGCACTCAGTGACAACAGTAGTAACTTGGTAAATACTCTACTCCATTCACCATATAAATTGTCATATACATGATCTTCATCACTTAATCACATCATTATATGATTTTAAAATAATCAAACCAACATTATACGAGCATACTCCAACTAATTCACGTACCCATTGAATACCATACACTAATCAACTCTTTGATCGTCATACTTTCTATAATATCCTCTCTAATAATAGAAGTTAACAACTAATATTTGTATAATTAATTTATGAATTGATATATATCTTACAATTTAAAATCAAATGAGTAATTACAAAATACAATGTGAGGATGATATAAGAATTGATGAATTTCATAATTAGTATTAAAAAAATTATAATTACTAACATTTAAACAAAAAAATTATAAATATAAATCCTAAATTAACTAAGCACGTCCTTAAAGAACAATTAATATATTATAAAATCACACACCAACCCATTCAATCATCAGTCATGCTGGATGACCAAATGATGTGATTTGGTTGGGCAATTGTACTATAAATTAGATTATATGTGGGAGGATGTAAGGGGAAGAAAAGAAAGGTTGAACTAACATAGTGGTAAAGGGAGACCAAGTCATGTGACATTCGGAGCACTTAAGGCCGTTGGTGTAAATAAGTATTTACTTATTACACTTTACTTAAGTTTACTTAAGTCAATGCATTATTTTATTATTTATTAGTTTGACACCAGGAGTTTGCATAATTAACTGAGTTGTTATGTAGACAACATAGTTATTCACACTCTTATTTTAGCACATGGTGTCTACAACATAATTTTACGTGCTACACCTTTGTAGGCTTATCCTCTCATCATCACACTTATTCTTGTGCTTAATGGAAGATAATCCACTCCTGGTGGACATGTGCTTGGTTTTAAGACTTATCAGTATGTTAACTCCTAGGCATTCTAGAAGCATTCCAGAGGCCTTTATATTCAGGCACTCCTAGTGTGTATGTACATGACATGACATTACATCAATTCATTTTGATATTGTTATTATGATCATACTTTGGTTTATTCTATGTTTGTGCTTGAGTTCCTTGATCTTGGGTGATTTTTCCCTAAGGCAAATTCTTACAAAGGCCATTTAATAATTCAATAAATTTCATCCTCAAATGTAAGGAGGGGAGTTAGCATGCAATTCCATAAGGCAAGCAAAAGACTTTTGAAATCCCAAAATTATAGGGGTGGGTATAAAATGGTATGTTCCATCATTCAAATAATATGTTTTCTTATAAGGAAAGATGTTTCTCATTATTATTATTAGGTAAAGAGATTTATTTTATAGTTTTAACTTCACATTATTGATTTGAATATACATACATACATACATACATACATACATACATATATGTATGTATGTATGTATGTATGTATGTATACAATAATTTTTACTAAGTAATATCATGTTTGTGAAAGAATTAGTTTACATAATTCTTTATGACTCTAAGTAAGTGATTAAATTTTCATAGAGTTCACAGTTATCTCTATATAAATGGATATGTGCCACTATAGGGACATTACTCTTCTCTATATAAATGGATAAAGATGGGATTGATGAAATCTTATAGTGCCAATATGTGAGGTTTGTTCCCTTGTATAAATGGCTTTTAGTGCCAGTGCAAGAGGTCACTCAACCCACATATAAATGGCTAGATGTGTAGTAAATGGAATCTCATAGTGTCAGTGAGGAAATGAGATCCTCATATTAATGGTTGTTGTGCCAGTGTAAGAGATGAGTAACCTTGTATAATGGCTAGATGAGAATGAAAATATGGCCAAAATAAAGGGTAGAATTATATATTTAAATTTGTCAATATTTAATTCTAACATCTATTTTGTAGGTAGTAGTGTTCCAATCTAACTCTAAATAGCTAGGACATTACACTTTCTTCAAATCCTCTTCATCAATCAAATGATCTGGTACTCTATTGAATTATTGCAATGTCTCACCACCTAAGCTTGACATCAATAACAACATAAAAATTGATATGAGTCTTTTACAAACAATAACAATATTATCAATTGGGGCTAACACTCACAAATAGAACACCACCTTCCCCATCGACAAATTCAATATCCTTCAACCAGGAAGGAAAAGAAAAATCTAGAGCCTCAAAGCTACTAAGAGCACCAAATGTATGGGTTAAAAACCAGTAAAACCCCAAGACTAGGCAATAGAGACACAAGGTAAAGAATAATCTTGCACTAACTAGAATGTCATGCACTTTTCTTTTTTTGACATAAACACACGTGTTTTATTTATTTTTAGGTTTACCCAACTAAGCCTAATAGATTAATTGTTTGAACTCAAAAATAACTTATATATTTTAAATATAAATTTCACATTTTAAGCTCATATTTGTTTTATTGTTCATCTAACTAGCAACTAGGCAATGATGAGAACCCTCTTATAAAACTTAAAATGATCTCTTTCCATTGAGCTTAAAAGTTACAATAACTTTTTCAGACACTCACATAATATCTTTTACCACCTGCTTCCTTAAAATTGAAACTCCAACACTAACAATAATGTCAATATTTCCACATTGTTCTTCTTTAAACAATAACTTTAGCAAACCCAAAAAACATAAATATACAACTAGGTTGGAGATATTTTTCTTATTCTTTTTAACTTCCTTTTAATAAGAGGAATTTAAAGTTTTGCAACCTACATTATAAACTAAAGAGCTAAAAATAGTTATTTTCTTAGTACTTTCTAGTGACAATAATTGTTTTGACATTGCTTTTGCAACAACTGAATATCAAAATTTCTTTCTAGCAAGTAACATAAGGTATAATATACATTATTTGGGAGAGTCTCCCACACTTGTTAAAAAAAATGAAATGTTATTATAGCATAAGGGAACAATAACAACTATAACCTTCACTCCCACTCTTTAAAATGATTCCTCAAGCAAAACCTGTTATATAAGAAATGGAGATTATGCCATGTAAAGCACACCTCCCAGCCTAGGCCTTTACAAGGCTACCCCCATGCTAGGAGAACTAGATCCCAAACTAGGATACACATATACCACACACAAAACATAAGAAGTTACAAAACAAGTGTTGAGAATTGTGTCTCAACCTTACAAGCTTTTTCCGAAAAAGTCTAAAATTTGTTTGTGGTAGTTTTCCACATGTTTATGAGTTGGAAAAAGGTGTATGAGTTGTTAATATATTTAGAGCATAAACAACTCATTATATGACTTTTATTAGGGTCTAAAATAGAGGACAAAATCATGGACGAAAATACTATTCTTGGAGTTTTAAATGACAAGTGGGTAACATGTGGCATGATTGTTCTACCCATGGTTTTATAAGACCACAAATGGTTTCCAAGTTGTAAATCACTATAAAAGGAGGGCTTGGGGTGGTGTTTGAATTATGGAGTTAAAGTTATTGTTTAAAAAAGAACTATGTGGAAATATTGATGTTATTCTTAGTGTTGGAGTTTCAATTTTAAGAAAACAGGTGGTAAAAGATATTATGTGGGTGTTTGAAAAAGTTATTGTAACTTTTAAGCTCAATGGAAAGAGATCATTTTAAGTTTTATAAGAGGGTTCTCATTATTGTATAGCTACTAGTTAGATGAATAATAAAATAAATATGAGTTTAAAATGTGAAATTTATATTTAAAATATAAAAGTTATTTTTGAGTTAAAACAATTAATCTATTAGGCTTAGTTGGGTAAACCTAAAAATAAATAAAATACATGTGTTTATGTCAAAACAAATATGGGCATGAAATTCTAGTTGATGCAAGATTATTCTTTGTCTTGTGTCTTTATTTCCTAGTCTTGGGGTTTTGCTAGTTTTTAACCCATACATTTGGTGCTCTTAGTAGCTTTGAGGCTCTAGATTTTTCTTTTCCTTCCTAGTTGAAGGGTATTAAATTTGTAGATGGGGAAGGTGGTGTTTTATTTGTGTGTTAGCCCCAAATGATAATATTGTTATTGTCTGTAAAAGATTCATATCAGGTTTTATGTTGTTATTGATGTCAATCTTAGGTGATTAGACATTGTGATAATTCAGTAGAGTACCAGATCATTTGATTGATGAAGAGGATTTGAAGAAAGTGTAATGTCCTCACTATTTAGAGTTAGATTGGAACTCTACTACTTACAAAATATATGTTAGAATTAAATATTAACAAATTCAAATATATAATTCTACCCTTTATTTTGGCCATCTTTTCATTCTCATCTAGCCATTTATATAGGGTTACTCATCTCTTACACTGGCACGACAACAATTTATATGAGGATCTCACTTCTTGCACTAGCACTATGAGATTCTATTTACTACTCATCTAGCCATTTATACGTGGGTTGAATGACCTCTTGCACTAGCACTAAAAGCCATTTATACAAGGGAACAAATCGCACGTACTAGCACTATAAGATTTCATCAATCTCATCTTTAGCCATTTATGTAGAGAAGAGTATGCCCCTATAGTGGCACATATCCATTTATATAGAGATAAATGTGAACTCTATGAAAATTTAATCACTTACTTAGAGTTGTAAAGAATTATGTAAACTAATTCTTTCACAAACATGATATTACGTAGTAAAAATTACTTTACACACACACACACACACACACACACACACACACACACACACACACACACACACACACACACACATATAATGTGAAGTAAAAACTATAAAATAAATCTCTTTACCTAATAATAATGAGAAACATCTTTCCTTACAAGAAAACATATTATTTGAATGATGGAATATACCTTTCTATACCCACCCCTATAATTTTGGGATTTCAAAAGTCCTTTGCTTGCCTTATGGAATTGCACACAAACTCCCCTCCTTACATTTGAGGATGAAATTTATTGAAGTATTTGTTGGAAATGATTGAATAAGAATGATGGAACTGGCAAAGAATGTTTTCAATCATTGTTTTGTCATTGATGTCAAACTTGCTACTTGCAGGAATGACAATTGTTTTAGTGATCCAAATACTATCAATTGATTGACAAGGAGGTGGCAATCAATAAGATGTAACTAGAGTACCTAGAGAAAGTTTGAAGTTATGATGTTGTAATGAAGTACAAGGATCAGCTAAGCCATTGATGAAATAGTGTATTGTTGACATATTCTAAGACACATATAATAGACACATTAAAACATATCAAAGATGTAAGGGTTTAGCTATGATATTTGTGACAGCCTAACTAAGTTCATAAGAGAATGTCGAGCAAGCTATTTAGTGCCAAACAGATTCTTAGTTGAAGCCGAGCAAGTTCACTTTTAGAGTGTGCTGAGTAAATATCAAGTGCCGAGCAGAAAACAAGTGCCGAGTAAACAGAACAAGCTGAGTATCAGTAAACCAATAATGCCAAGTTGCTGCATTATTTTGAAATCGAAGATTCGCTAGATCTGAGCCGACAAGGTTGTTACCTAGAAGTTTGTAAACCAGATAGAAGATAAGAGTGATGAGCTGGTGGCACAGAACACCATGTGAAACAGTTTTTAGTGAATACAGCTGGATGCTAGACAAGGTTTCTAGATGAAGAAGAAATATGGGGTAGATACATTGTATCCTACCTAATCCATTGAAACCCTAAAATTGGAGAGGGAGAATTGAGCGGGAAAGATATTTTAGATTTCTATTTAAGAAGTCATAAGGTCACGAAGCAGTAATGTGGTGGTAGTGAGAAAGTATGAAAGCATGAGTTGCTGAAGAAAAGTGCTAAGGAAAAAGAGAGCAAAGAATACTCTGTTTCACTGGATGACCACAGATATGATTGCATTGGTATGATGAGTAAAGAAGACTTAATGAAACAAAGCTTGAGAGGAAGACAAGCTAACAGAACTGAAGTGATTAAAAGTCAAGCAAAGGATTGAACTGAAGTGTGATCTGTAATTTGCAAGTTATGTTGTAAGTTGTATCAGATCAAAGCCATTATTGTTACTTTCAAGCAATTGTAACAATTAAGATAAATCCTATGGACTTAGGTTGGTTTAATAGCCATATTGTAAATCCTTTAATAGGGTGACATTCCAAGTGAATGTTCCAAAGTCCTTTAACCAGGCCCATTCCTAACAGTTTGGAGAAATCCTCTAACAAGGTCGCATTTAACAATGTGTTGTAGCCTTTAATAGGGCAAGCTTCTCACAGGGCAGACCATTAGAAGTGGTTAAAATCAATTGCGCAGTTATTTTGTGGGTATCATCCCCACCCCAATTTTGCCTTCTTATTCCTGGAGGGTTTCTGGGTTATCAAATTCTTAGTGTTATGGTGTGATGCATGTTTACTTTTCTTAGTTGTTTCAATATTTAAATTGCATGCATGATAAGTTCAGTTAAGTTTTATTATGGCATTTGGACCTTGAATAACTGATTCACCCCCCCCTCTCAGTTATTCTAAAGAATTATAACAGTATTAAATGGCCTTAAGTACTCCAAACGTCACATGACTTGGTCTCCCTTTAACACTATGTTAGTTCAACTTTTCTTTTCTTCCCCTTACGTGCTCCCACATATAATCTAATTTATAGTACAATTGCCCAACCAAATCACATCAATTTGGCTGTCTAGCACGACTGATGATTGAATGGTTTGGTGTGTGATTTTATAATATATTAATTATTCTTTAAGGACGTGCTTAGTTAATTTAGGATTTATATTTATAATTTTTTTTTGTTTATATGTTAGTAATTATAATATTTTTAATACTAATTATAAAATTTATCAATTCTTATATCATCCTCACATTGTATTTTGTAATTATTCATTCGATGTTAAATTGTAAGATATATATCAATTCATCAATTAGTTATACAAATATTAGTTGTTAACTTCTATTATTAGAGAGGATATTACAGAAAGTATGACGATCAAAGAGTTGATAAGTGTATCGTATTCAATGGGTACTTGAATCAGTTACAATATGCTAGTATAATGTTGGTTTGATTATTTTACAATCATATGATGATGTGATGAAGTGATTAAGTTATGAAGATCATGTATGTGCAAGACAATTTAGACAATGAATGAAGCAATAGAGTATTTACCAAGTTACTATGGTTGTCATTGAGTGCTTGGCAAAGAAGAGTTAAAGTTTAGTGTTAATAGAGTGATGTATTATCTGAGTAAAGTTGTAATGTTCACCAAGCATGAACATGAAGGAAACATTAAGAAAATATGAATATGAGGATGACATTTCATGAAAATTAAGAATGTTTGAGAAGTTCAAAGGGTAAATTCAAAGTTAGTAATGAGATCTATAGCTGAAGAAATGTAATAAAGATATGATGAAGGAGATTTAATAGAATGGAGATGAGCACAAAGTTCAAGATGGAACTATTTTCCAAGTGATGAAATCCATTGAATCTGAGATCTATGATCGTGATTAAGCAACAAAATCTGGAAGATTTTGGAAGACAAAGGTTAGCAATTTAAGGAAATGAACAAGATTTTTTAAAGTTGTTGATTCTTGTTGATTAAATGAATTAAAGTGGAAGAAGAAGACAAAAGGTGAACCGAGTAGAACATAAGTGGAAATATCAAGCAAGAGGAAGTGCTAAGTGATAGTGTGAGTGTGTAAATAAACCAGAAAGATATCAGAAGAAAGAGATAGAGGAAAGCAAAGGCCTAAACAAGCACAATAGTGTTAAACCTAACATATCACTTGATTGTTACTTTCTTACCACTTTAGCAGGTAAAGTCTCTTAACTAAGTCGACCTAACAAGTCTTTGAAATCCTATATGGTAGCATCTATTAGTGATGTTTGTAAGTCCTTTTGAATATGCTACTCCTTAGAAATTTCAAGGAGTGATAAGGTCTAGATGATATTTGGTTAAAATCCTCTAACCAAGTCACACTAAAAATGTGCATGTAACCTTTAGCAAGGTTGAATCCTAGCAGAGCTCACTTCAGAAGAGTGAAATATTTGGGTTGTTGGTTCCCAAGTAGTTTTTCCCTTTACAGGGTTTCCATGTTAAATATATGTGTCAAATGTGTAAATGCTTATGTTTTGCAAAGTTTATCTTCATGTTATTCATTTAATGTTGCAACTCGATATAAGCTAAGTGATTATTTTGATACTTGGTATAAGTAAGGAACAATGAGATAACAATTTTCTGTAAAGTTGTAACAAGTTTGAATTGAGATCTTGAATGTGGTTACCAAGTTATTGATATAAAATCTTATGAAGGTTGAATTGGTACTAAAGTGTGCTCACAAAATAAGTGGATATAATTGATACACCCCCCCGTCCCCCCCCCCCCCCCCAATTATCTAATAGTGTTGAATATATTTAGGATTTTATGTTTAAGGAATTATTTCTTTTAGTCATTTGATTGTGTTTGTTTGGTGCCTGCATTTTCTATTTAAATGTGGTTATGGCCTTAGGTCTAGTTTGGACTTATCTATTTTGTGTATGGGTTGAGTTTTGATAGAGCTTGTGGTGTGGGTAGTGCATAAGGGTTTCTTCCTCTCTCTCACCTTTCTTATTGGGGGGTCATTTACTATCTTTTTGCCACCATTTCCGAGCATCTAGATGGTTGTGGAGACTTGTTTTATAATTTGTGTCCTCTACTTGTTGATATTATAACTAACTTTACATTGCTTTGGATCTTCATGACCCACTACTTTGTCATGGTGATTCATGTGGATGATACTCTGGTTGCTTGATTTGTGTTAAGGTGGTTGTGTTAGGGTTATGGTTCAATTACTTCTGATACACAACTATAAGAAATGAATGAGACTCTTTCCCTTTTTCTTATGTTAATCCTACTATGGGTGTTGCCATGGTGTTAAATCTGGGAGAAGATATTCTTACAACTCTATTGATTGTTGGGCTCTTTGGTTCAAGTTTGTGTATTTTTCTAGGAAAATCTCCTTTCCACAAGGAACTTGCAAGCCTCTTAGAGTTTTTAGATGGTGATATTTTCTTAGAGGATTGTTTCTTTATGTTTCTTATATTGTTGGATGTTGTTATGACTTAGATCTATGAGTTTCATTATTGATGCAGTGGTTTCTTTTGACCTACCATGGCTATCCTCATGTGACCTAAGGAGGGTGCATGAAGAGTTCTACAACAACATGTGGAATAAACTCAACTTGCTACCTTCTACCCTTACTTAGAGTTACACGTCGTATATATACATTAGATAAATTAAAATTATAGAGAACACAAGGCTAGATGCAAAAAAATTTAGTTGTAATTATCTCACTTCACTAATAGAACATCTACAACATGCCCAGTTGTGAGGCCTTCCAAATTGCGGTCTTAAATAAAACAAGTAATATACAAAATCAGAGCCCAATCTCGCATCTTCCTATTCAGTATGCTACTACTTCTTCTTAATCTCTCTTATTTTCTACTCTCTAAAATGCAACTTTCCTACATCTAACCAAGCTTTCTTAATAGCCAACTAAGCCACAAATCGACTAGTCAAGCATTAATTACAATTTAGGACCATACTTGGAAGAGTAAACAAAAACCCACGCAAACGATCATATAAAACCACACAAACTTGAAGGTAGGTCTACATGTGTGTTAGGAGTAAGTTCTTAACTGTTTAAGATGACATGTAAGCAATCAAAACCACACCAATCGAGTCATCATGTTATGCAAGGTGGAAACAACATGAAAATAGGACCACAAAGTTTGACACAAAACTCGAGAAATATCCAACATAAGAATTCACACACTTAGGAAAATGATCTAGAATAGGTCCTCAACATGATGATAACTGCACATAACGTGAAAACAAAAGAAGCAATGAATACTTTGTAAACAATAGACTGGTACAAAAAACTTGAAATATTTTTGGTTGATGCAAGATTGCTCAAAGACCCAAGATGCTTTTGCCTTAGACGCCCGGGGTTAATAAAGAAGAGATGTCCACATTATGCATGACTGACATTCTGACCCAAATCATAGAGATCCAATTCATCTTGTGTAATCCATGATCTGCCCTTAATTGGTTTGTCTTGTATTCTTAGTAATCCTTTGCTCTGGTATTCTCACTTATTTGGCTATTCAAGATCCTCTTAATGCTATTTATTTTCTTTTTAGGGTAATCCAAGTTACCTTATAGTTTTTCATCTTATTCAAAATACTCAAAGATATCTACAATTTTGAATATATGAAAAAATATCCATGTCTTCTGGTAATTCAACTTCAAAGGCATTTTAACTTTCAAACTTCCTTAGAATCTTACAAGGACTAAACTTTTTATTTTCAGCTTATTGCAGGTACCAACTGGAAATCAATTTTTCTGCAAGTGAATCATTACCTTATCACCAACTTCAAAATATTTAGGCCTCTTCTTCTTATCTACTCTTTGTTTGTATCCTAGATTGTTGTCTTCCAGGTTCCTTTTAACTTCCTC
Organism: Cupressus sempervirens; assembly: GCA_028749045.1. Lineage (NCBI taxonomy): Eukaryota > Viridiplantae > Streptophyta > Pinopsida > Cupressales > Cupressaceae > Cupressus > Cupressus sempervirens. Next base: position 752,574,102 of record CM053789.1, on the reverse strand, counting down.
ATGCAAAGTTTTCATGAAATTTGGAAATTCTTTAGCTTCAACACTTCTCTTTGTCTCAAGGTTTTGGTTCCTCAATTGAGTAGTTCCTTTAAGACTCATTCTAGTAACAATCTCAAAATTCTGACCAGTTCCTTATGTTGTTTGAAAAATTATGTAACTTCTTACCATTATCTACACATCTTTATATATATGTGGCCAAAAGTATATGTTTGCAATCAACTTCACTCTTTTATCAATCCCAACATGTCCAAAAAGTCCACCACTATGCTTATCTTTTATGATGTTCTCTCTCATAGATCCTCTAGGTATACACAACTAAATCCCTTAAACAAAATGTTTTCTGAAATGAAATAAGTGGTCCACTTGTCCCTCATTATCTGCTCTTTACAAGTTTTCCAAGGTTTGTAAAATCAGGATAAGTTTCATACAAATACTTCAAATCATTAAAATCAAGTACCTCAATCCTCATTTTTGTCAACAAATTCCTTCTTCAGCTCAAAGCATTAACAATTTTTTTTGAATGTCCACTCTTGTGTCTTAAGGAAAAGGAAAAGTTCTACAAAAACTCAACCCACTTCATATGTCTCTAATTCAACTTATTCTGACTTCCCAAATACTACAAAGCTTTATGGTCAATGTACAATACAAAAGCCTTAGGCATTAGATAGTGTCTCCATTTCTTCAAGACTTGAACAATGACATAGAATTCTTGATCATAAACTGAATATTTTCTCTTAACATCATTCAACTTCTCACTAAAGAAAGCTACAACTCTTCCTTCTTGACTCAAAATAGCCCCAATAGCACTTCTACTAGCATCACATTCAACTTGAACAACTTTATTGAAATTAGGCAAAGCAAGGGTACACATTTCCACAATCTTTTGTTTCAATGTTTCAAAACTCTTATGTGTTCTATGTGTCCATTTGAAATCCTTTTTATCTCCTCTCATAGTTTAGTCATATCATTACAAATAGGACTTATATTTTTAATAAAATTTCTATAAATCTTGTGAATCCATTAAATGATCTTACCTCTCCAACATTCTCAAATGTAGGCCAATCAAGAATAACTTTCACCTTTTTAGGATCCATCTTCAAGCCATCAGTTGAAATAACAAAACCAAGATACACAATCTCTTCCTTCATAAATGAACACTTCCTTAGGTTAATCAACAATTTATCCTCTTTCAATCTCTACAATGCTTGTCTAACATGCTCAAGATACTCTTTCTTAGCCTTATTGAATATCAAAATGTCATCCAGATATACAATCACAAATTTACCCAAGAATCTCTTCAAAACCCCATTCATCAATCTCATAAAAGTACTAGGTGCATTAGTTAAACAAGGGCATAGCCAACCACTCATACAAACCTTCATTAGTCTTAAAAGTAGTTTTTCATTCATCCTCTTCTCTAATTCTGATATGATGATAGCCACTTTTCAAATAAATATTGGCAAAATAATTCTCTCCACTCAAACTATCCATTATGTCATCCATCCTAAGAAAAGGGAATCTATATTTTACTATTATCTTGTTTATGGCTCTAGAATTAGTGCACATTCTCCATTCCCCATTCTTCTTAGGTGCTAAGACAACAAGTACTACACAAGGACTCAATATTTCTCTAATTAGACCCTTCTTCAAGTGTCAATCTATGTAGCACTTTAGTAGGCAAACTAGATCCAGGTATCAAATCCATACAATGACTTATACTTCTCACATGTGGTAAACCATCAGTTGCATTATCAAAAATTATGTCTTAAAAGTTTAACAAAAAGGATTCAATCTCAAGTGCATGCTCTAACTCATCTTGTTTCTTGGTCTTTCTAGGATTCAAAATGAAACAAACATTATGTCCTTTCATATCTCTAGCAAACTGATCACCTTCAGCCAAACATACTCTGACTATGGTACAATGATTCTCCTCATGTTTCTCTACTAATGGCAACAATATTTGTTTCTTTCTATCTACCCAAATAGCATACTGATTCAATCTACCATCATGTAAAGTGTGTCTATCATACTGCCAAGGTCTACCAAAAAGAATATGACAACAATCCATAGGCATAATATCACACAAGACTTCATCATGATAGTTGCTAACTTTTTCACTTACAAGTAACTTATGCTCCTTCTCGATCTAAATAACATGATAAGTCTTAGGATGTCTCAATCTCTGCAACTGCAACTTGTTAACCAACTTCTCAAATGTCATATTATCAAAAGTTCTACTAGCAATGATTACCTTTCAAAATTTTCAAGATACCTTACATCTAGTTTTGGACAAACTTCTTCTTGAAACAAGTTCTCCATCAATCTTTTTGTTCCACACGATTCTTCTTAGAATCAAATTCTCACATTTTTAGGTTCATTAGGTATTTCAACAACAACTTCTTGACAAGCCAAAGAAATTCTACTATTACCTTCAATCTTCTTTCCAGAGTTAGCACATTCAAAGGCCAAATGCCCTTCTTCTCTGCATTTATAACAAGTATCTTTATACCAAGATCTTTCTTCTCTTTTTCCACCATTATTATTCATAGTGTAACTAGAATAGCTACTTCTAGTGTAATTACCTCTTCTACGAACAAATTCTTCCTTCCATTCTGATTTTTCTTTATCTTGCATTGTATTGCCAGATCTGCTACCTTCTCCATATGTTCTATCTCTACTTCTTTGAAATATGCCACCTCTTCCCCTTTATCTCTGATCACATTTATTTGCCAATCTTTCTTTTAGATTTTAAAGCATATTGATATCATCTTGAATTGATGTCCTCAAACCATTCAGGCATCTTTCTACTTTCTCAACTTCATCATCTACATGTCCATATCCAGTATCCAATTTGTAGAATTCCTTAATGTATTCCTTCACAATCATGTCTTTTTGCCTCAAATCTTGCATATTTCTCAATAAGTTAACTTGATAAACAACATGGATTTTCTTCATTTTCCCAATCATCTTTACCCATATCTTGATCTTTTCTTTTCCTCTCTCTTGTCTCTCAATTTGCAAATGATCTCACCAAATTGAAGCATGCCCCTTCAACTTGGTGACTACTATCTTAACCTTCTTATTATCAAGAGTACCTTCACACTCAAAGTATTTGTCCATCTCAACAATCCAATCCAACACAACATTAGTTTCAAGTCTTCCATCATAGCAAGAAACTTCAACAAGAGGTCTATCATTCACCCCAGATAGAACTCTCAGGAGCCTTTCCTCATCTTGTTTGACCTTAGGTTTAGGATTAGGATTTAGTGTTGCCTCTTCATCATTACTAACATATTCAAGATTTACACCTCTTCTCTACGCCATCTCCACAACTTCAAGTCTTTCTACAATCTTCCTTAGCATGTCCATAATTACATTATCTACATTTCCTCTACCATGAACCATCTTGACAATAGTTCCTGCAAGATCATAACCTTCTACAAGTTATAGGTCAGATTTTAGATCTATCACCCTACAACCAAATTCAACAAGGTTCTCCATGATCCAAGCCAAAAGAAATAACTCTCTCTGATACCACCCGATGTAAGGAGGGCACATGGAGAGTGCTACAACAACATGTGGAATAAATTCAACTTGTAACCTTCTACCCCTGCTTAGAGTACACATGAAAGCTATACATTAGATAAATGAAACCATAGAGAACACAAGGCCATATACAACATATTTTAGGTGTAATTATTTCACTTCACATATATAACATCCACAACATGCCTGACTGTGAGGCCTTGTGGGTTGTGGCCTTAAAGAAAACAAGAAATATACAAAATTAGAGCCTAAGCTCACATCTTCCTATTCATTATGCTACTGCTTCTTCTTAGTCTCTCCTAACTTCTACTCTCTAAAATGCTACTTTCCTACATCTAACTAAGCTTACTTTATAGGTAGCTAAACCACAAGTCAGTTAGTCAAGCATTAATTACAACTTAGGACCATACTTGGAAGAGTAAACAAAAACCCATGCAAACAATCATATAAATCCACACATACTTGAAGATAGGTCCACACATGTGTTAGGAGTTAGCTCCTAACTGCACAAGATTCCATGTAATCAATCAAAATTGTGCCAATCGGATCAAAACATTACGCAAGGTGGAAACAATAAGAAAATAGGTCTGCAAAGTTTGACATAGAACTCAAGATATATCCAACATAAGAATTCACACACTTAGGAGAAAGATCTAGGATAGGTCTTCAACATGATGACAACTACACATAACATGAAAACAAAAGCAACAATGACTATTTCATGAACAATAGATTGGTACAAAAAACTAGAAATATTTTTGGTTGACGCAAGATTGCTCAATGACCCAAGATGCTCCTGCATCATCATGACAGAGTGTGTGTAGCCATTTATTTTTCCTTCAATAGTTTTTATTGATGATGTTTTTGTTTGGAAGCTTTTAGGATACATGCATCCTTTCTTATACAAATAGTGTTTTCTTGATTGGTGGTGGTGGATCTATAGCCTTTTGTAGTTGGTCTACAATGACTACCATTGTGGCCAATTGATCTCTCGTTTGCAAGTGTTGGGTGGCTGGAAGATGATTGTGCCTTATATTGAATAGCAGATACAAATCTTGGTGGCTATGTGACTATTATGCCACTATTTTGTATATTGGTTATAATAAGGGTGGTTTCAGAGTGTTTGGAGTTCTTGATAATGTTTTGGATAGTGTTATTATGTTTGATCTAGGAGTGGTGTCTATTGATACTAAGTGGGGGCTTTGTCTTTCCTTTTTCCTGCTAGATGTGGGTTTGTCTACACTTATGATGGAGGAATTTTCTTGAGCTATTCATTTTCTAGGTCATTCAATTTGTTATATGAAAAGGGATTGGGGTGGAGTTTCCTACCTCTCCTTAGCCCTTGGGTGCTAAGTTTCTTGATGTAGGCTCTTTGTGTGGGGATATTGATGTGTTGGAGGTTAAACAGTTTAGAGTGTTATGCACATTTTGAGGCCTTGTAAAAGGTACCATTTGTGGAAGTAGAGTATGTGCTCCCTACCATGAGCTTGAAGATAGTGCCCATCCTAATTACCAAGCTATAGTTTCTTTGCCCCCATAGCTAGGTTGTGATGGAGGTTGTTGTCACCATTAATTTTATGTTTGTTTTCTTATTTGGACTATCCATTTTAGTAGGTATGGGAACAATTTTGTTTCTTTTCATGGTCAGTTGTCTACTAATAGTTTTTAAGGGCTCATTATGTTTGGTTGTTCTTGGTTAAAGTTTGTACCTGACTTTGGGGATTTTTCGAGGTAAGATGTATTCAATTGGCCATAAAGAGAAATCGATGCACTTGATTTGTTCCTTCCTCTTTTGTGGTTCCTATGGAGGTGGAGACTTACGTGGTGAAAGAGGAGGTTGGTAACTTTGGCGTTATTGTCCTTTCTATGATTACTTAGGTGTGAAATGGATTTGTGATTCTCTAGTCTGATAATCTATTCTCTCTACTCTTATTGAGGTGGGCTTCTTGTCTATTGTTGTGGAAATGAGTTTTGTAAATAACGTGTGGTTTTTCAATTGGATGGATGATGTAATATATGGCAACATGATTTTTAATACCATTTTTTTACCCATTGTGAAGGCTTAGGGAGCCTTTCAAAATCCCTCTGCTATTTTTCCTCACCTATTTAGGTATTAGTTGTTTGTTTTGAATGGTCTTTTTAGGTCCTTGATCTATAAGTGGCCAATTGCAATCCTTTGTTCTTTACAAGGGGTGGGTAATCTACTGGTAATGTGCCCCTAGTGGCGTTGATCTATAACAACTAGTACCTTGTGTAATGTGTAAGGGCCAACCCGCTTGCTTTGGTTGCTGATTAATATAAAAAATATATGATGAAGGGTGCTCCACTTAATACCATAAACACATAAAAGAAACAAAGAAACAACAACGAATGCAAGAACAAAATATGTACTTATTATTTGTGCCACAAATGCGGAATTACATAATTCAAAAGTACAATATGCTAACCCACATGGGCACCTTCTTCACAATAATCTACAAGACTAAGCTGCAAACTACCACCCCGAGCTGTTCTAGACAATGTTCGGGCCTTTCTTAATAGGCAATTTTATGTTGCCGAGAAGGTTCTAGACATTGAAACTTAATACCTAGGGCCGACATACCCTAACAATACATATAGAGTCAGCCAAATACATCTTTGAAAATTATTTTAGATATTTTGGGTAGCCCAACTTTGGAAGGTCATAACTCTCGAATCGTTGCTTCGATTGGCTATTATAACCACTTTTCGGAATTGCCAGCTCTTGATCTACATGCTTGAAATAATTATAGCACCCTTTCGTTGATTTTTTGTACCTCATCTGGGCACTCTAAGGCTTCCAACGATGAGCCTGAAGATTTTTCTACTGAAAATCTGCAATAACTTCTCTGATACTTAAGCTTGAGCAATGAGATTTTTATAGTAGGCTTATAACTCTAAAACAAACCTTCCTGTAGAAAATGAGAACATTCTAAGCTTTATGACAAACTTACTAAAAATAGCAAGTTCCCATAAACTAAAATAAAATATTTTTGGGTGATGCAAGATTGCTCTTACACCCAAGATGCTCTTGCATCAATATATAGTAGATAGGTCTATAATTTTCAAGTGAAGACTCATTATTTCTATATAAGAATGGTCAATGTCGAAAGTTGCATTGCTCATCTCTAGATTTACTAATTATTTAATTCAAATATTCCATCTTCTAGAAAACCCTCTTTAGACGAAAATATATTTTATAATTATTATATATTCTATGTATATATGTTGTCACTTCCACTCCACAAAGAATGTAGATGGCCTCCAAATAATAGAGAAGTCAATTTAATAGCTTGAAATCCCATTAGAATATTCTATCTCATAGATGCTAATAAAAACTTATTTTTTACTATGACAAACGAACCTGCCTATATTAAAAAAAAAATGTTGGAAACATGTATTTTTGTTTTATTTCAAATAATTAAATCACGGCTTAGCTTTCTGATTAAACATAATAAAATACCAACCTTCTAGTGACGGGCAAACAAATGTAATGAAGCCAGGCGTCCCATATCGTTTTGTGTAGATGAGCATCCCACCAGATGGTCGATATGCTTTGCTAGTAAAAAAAAGTTCGGAGGAAGTCTGCATTTTTCTCTGGTTTGTAAACCATAATACTGATCTGACGATGGACAACAAAGAAACTGTATGCGTGACTGGAGCGAGTGGATTCATTGGGTCATGGGTGGTTCGTTTGCTCTTGGAGAGAGGCTACTCTGTTCATGGCACTGTTCAGGATTTGGGTAAGTTTTTGAAGCACAATTGGAGCTCTTAATTTTATTTTATTTTGGTCATTTTTCTTTTTCTTGAGATGATCAGAATTCAGCCCATTGGGTTGGCATGATGACTGTGATTATACATGGAATACGCTCAGGAAATGAGAAAGAAACCAAACACTTGGAATCCATGGAAGGAGCCAAGGAGAGGCTGAAATTGTTTCAAGTGGAAGTACTGGATTATGATTCTATTTGTGCTGCCATTAGTGGCTGTGTGGGTGTTTTCCATCTAGCATCTCCTTGCATTGTGGATGAAGTCGAGGACCCGCAAGTGAGTTTTAACTTTGTTGATTCCTGGTTGTTTGATTCCGTCAACTGAGTATTTCGGCATTTATTATTGAACTTATTTTTGGAGATTGAGCTTCTGACTGCAAGGTCTTAGTGTTGTTTATACTTGAATGGAATTTTTTGTATCCCTGCAGACTCAGCTCTTGGATCCTGCTGTCAAGGGCACTACGAATGTCTTGCAAGCTGCCCACAAAGCAGAAGTGAAACGCGTAGTGTTAACCTCGTCAATTTCTGCAATCACTCCCAGTCCAAACTGGCCTGCTGATGTGCCCAAGGATGAAAACTGTTGGACTGATCTTGATTACTGTGAAAAAAATGGGGTAGTAATTGCTCTCTTAATATGTTTTAGTAGCAATTGTTTTCTTTTCCATGGTTGTTGGCTAAGTCAATCACTGACAAGATTAAGGTTAGGTTGGTGCAGATTTGGTATCCTGCATCAAAAACACTCGCTGAAAAGGCGGCCCGGGATTTCGCCAAGAAAACTGGTTTGGATGTGGTTGTCATAAATCCAGGCACCGTGATGGGGCCTATAATACCTCCAGCTATCAATGCTAGTATGGCCATGCTTCTTAAATTTCTTCAAGGTATGTGTGTTTTATATTTTGTGCCCTTGGAACTAGTCCATGAAGATTTTATTTTGGGTTTTCTAGCATCGTCTACTTTGAATCCTCTACTCAGATTCTGAGTATATCTGTCCAGTTTTTCCCATTGGCTGCTTATCAACTCGTAGGGCTTTGGACTCAATTGTTTGATGACTTACATCAGCTTTTCAGCCTTCTTTATATTTGAGTGTAATGTCTTTATCTTCATATCGTGTAATGTCTTTTTTTCATAGCTATTCCAACATTCTTGGAGATCGCTCACAACATTCTTGGAAAGAAATTCTGATAGCGGCAACAAGTTGTAGGAATCAAGATGTGCACATCAGTACATTCTGTATGAGATTTTAGCATTTTGGGAGCGCTCCAAATTTCTTGGAGAAGTCTATCATCTTTAGATAATATCAACTTTTCATGGACTGGATTCCTCCACATTTAAGGAGCCGGTGGAATTATTAGGACAGTTTAATTGGATTATTTTAATGTTTTTTGTAAGAATTTGGAATGGTTTAAAAGGGATAATTAATTAACTAATTGTTTAATTATTTAGAAAGGTGTTTTCTGTGCTGAAAAATAATTGTATTTATGTTTTTTTTATATAAGTTTTTTTTTTTGAAAAACTAATGAAAGACAGTTCTTCAGTGTTTGTATACTGGGTGATGAGTTTAGGGGATGGGGGACCAAGTGTCATTGTTCCACGGGGACAAATCCCCTCCAAAAAACCTGTGTCCTTGGCAGGGTGACGTTTTCAAGACTCGAGGACTTGAAAGAAACTCCCCCCACAACACCACCTCCTTTGCTACCTCTATTTGGGACTTCACTAAGTTGCTTGCTATATTGCACAAGCGTTTACATACTGATTATGTAATGTGCTTTTCCTTGAAGCCATTTAAGTTCGCCCTAGCCTTTATGCTCCTGATGGCTAGTTGGAGAAATAAGGGAGAAATTAACTAATTATTTGTAAGGTGATCAAATAAATGAATATTAAAAGGTGGCCTTATAATTATTAATTTAATAAAGCAACAAAAATAAAATAACATGTTTCTTGAAGCTTCTTGAAGGATCCATGTCCTCATGTTTCTAGAAGTTTCTTGAAGGATCCTTCTCCCCTTGGAGAAAAAGTATAAATAAGGGGTCAGTTAAGTTTCTAATCATCCAGTTCTTGACAATTGTTTTGATATGAAGATTTGTGGAGCCATGGGTTTCTGTATGTTATTCCATTGGTCATTGGGGAAAATCACTCCCATTGATGAACATAATTGAGGTGGTGAAAGATCCTCTGAAGGGTTGTAGCTGTTTGGGTGAGAGATATTCAGTCTTTCACATTGGTATCATTGTATTCAGATTTCATGGAGGTTGATTTGGTATGAAGTATGCAGATTATTGATTGTTGACATCCATTTCTGCATTGATTTCACAAGGTATTTTAATCGCTCTATTGAGGGAATTTTGGCATAGATTTAAGAGCTAATGAAGTGCATTCCCTTGTCAGATCACAAAATTAGAAAATTGGATTCCAAATTAGTAAGGGATATTATAGTGGTATTAGAGATTTGATCCTTCCATCCTACAGGGTTGAAGTTTCATATGCAGTCACAACAACTCATTATAGTTACTACACTTGAAGGAGAGAAAAACAAGAGGAAATCAATTTGAGGATTTACCATTATAAATAATGGGTGGTGGAGAAGGAGAGAAGAACAAGAGGAAATCAATTTGAGGTTTTACCATTATAAATAATGGGTGGTGGAGAAGGAGAAGACCTACCAAGAAACAAAGGAAGAAATTGGGCAAACAATGAAGAAAGAGAAGCACAAGAGCTTTACAGACACATGGCAGCAACAAATAGCCATATCATCAGCGTAGAAGATGTGAATATGGATTCTGACAAGATTAAAGCAATTATTGAGCGAATGACACTTAAGAACCTTACACAATTGTGGAGATATTTGGGTTTCTGTGGTTTTTGCGACAAATCTGTCAATGGGTATTCACACCATGCAACACCACTTACAAATTTAATAAAGAAAGGGGCACTTGTTTGGACCTCGGAGGCACATGAATGTTTTGAGAAGTTTGAGAAGTTGACAACTTCTTGCCCCATTCTTGCATTGTAATATTTTACTCGACCCTTTGAACTTCGGTGTGATGCTTTGAGTGAAGGAATTGGTAGAGTCCTTATTCAGGACAAGCATCCGATAGCTCTCAAGAGTAGGAAACAAAGGGGGCTAGAGAGGAGCTACAATATTTATTACAAAGATATGTTGACCATCATGCATGCGTTGGCCAATTTCAAGCAATATTTTATAGGCAACAAGTTTTGTGTTGAGATAGATCATAATAGCCTGAGATATTTCATAGGGCAATGAGATCTTAACGATCGTCAACAAAAATGGGTTAGTGAGATACAATCCTATGATTCTGATATTGCCTATGCAAAAGGGACTCAAAACGTTGTTGTTGATGCTTTGTCTCACCGTCCACATTTGAGCTCTACAGTCAAGATTTCATGTTAAGTAACATGGATCTTTACTGCAAATGTAATAATATGACTATTGTGATTGATATTTCCAAATGCAGATCTGGATCTCATATAAATATGAGAGAAGACATGTCTCATGATGAGACATGTCTCCAAGGTTTAATCATCATTTAATTAATACATATATTTCATAATAATAATTAGTATAATATATATATATGTATGTATGTATGTATTAATATATGTATATGTATAATATATATATATTATATATAATATGTATATATATTATATACTATAATATATATACTAATATATATTATTATTACATGAATACATATATATAGAAAATGATGATTTACCAATAACAACAATGGATCTCAGATCGAATTTATCCGACTAAAGCTAGAACTTTAACACTCCCTCTTAGCTAGGGAGGGTTTGTAGAACACCTTGTGCTCTCAAGTATATGAAAAAATATCGACTCAATATGATATTCTTGGAATGACATATATAAGGATATCAACATAGATATATATATTAACATATATTACATATGGAATTTGCTTCAATTCACTATGAGGCCAAATTTCTCAATTATCCCTCTTTAGCAAGGAGAGAAATTCAGCAATTGGAATATAAGATTTGAATACCACCTTAAGTGTGGTCTATGATAGATTTAAATTATGGTGTCCGACAAGATCTTGCCCGAAGAACCATAACAAATTGATTTTCATGGTGTTTGGCAAAATCTGGCCCAAAGAACCATGATGAGTTGATTATCAAGTTGTTCGGAAAAATTTGGCTTGAAGAACCATGATAAGTTGGTTATCAAAGTGTCCGGCAAAATCTAGCTTGAAGAACCATGATAACACTTGCTCTAACACATTTTGGTGTTAGGAGATACGTCAACTATTGATAGGATCGTCACCTTACAATAGTTACCTTCTGTTCGTTATCATAACTTCCGGCACTTCAGGACAACAACTTAATGTAGTCTGTTATGATAACAGTTCCAACTATTGATAAGATTGTCACCTTTCAATATCTCCCTCTAAATATATACATCAATGACCTTTCATGACATAATCACAACAACATCATGTAGTAACTCACATGATATCCATCATGAACCAAGTTAGAGGGTGGACCCACCGTAGCTGCTACTAGAGGGTGGAACAAGGGTTTTCACCTCAGACTTTTCTCTCATAGAGGAGAGCACATTACAAAGAATTTCACTTAGAACTTCTCTTCATAGAGAAGATATCATCCACAAAGGATTGCATCTCAAATTTTCTCCCTCTGAACAATGATCCTGGGATGTCAGATCCTATAGTTACTCTCTTTGAGACTCTCTTCACCGAAGGATGCTTCTTGGACTCTTTTTAAATCTGATATTAATCTTTCAACCTTCAGTGATAAGTCGTTATTTCCTCATGATGTATATATGGGTAGGCCTATCAAAATCGTGCAGTCACGTACATGTATTTTAGACTCCCTTTGAGTATCAATCTTCTAAGCTCCTTCGTTGCTTTAGAAGAAGTGTCATACTCCCTCTTAATGTAGAAGAATCTCATAGTCTTGATCATCAAAGATGTTTGCTTCAAAAACCTCATTTTATACATCTTGATCATCAGGGTCTTTGGAGCTACTATCATTAGATTGAGTTTGCACAATATTAGGTAGCATTATGTAAAGCACCAACCTTCTTTTCCTGTAAGAATATCCTCAACCATAAAGGAAAAAAATCAAGGCAAATAACCCTTATAGTATTTATAGAATTATAAATAAGAGAGAGGCTACAAGAGTAGGTAAATGTAAAAGATAAGAACACTTATCTGCACATGAAGATTCATAAATTGTCTTCTTAGATTATTTGATAATGGAACATCTCCTCTCTAAATAAGGTTCAAGTGGGAATGGAACATTGACTATTATTCCCCCCCACAATGGAAAATTTTCACTCATTCTTGAACAATTTTGTATCAAATATGACAACTCCTTTCTAAGTTCCAACTTACTCTTTTTGATTATTGAAGGCCCAAACTTTCATTTAAGCTTAACAGTAGAATCAAACATGTCCTTCCGTTTTCTCAAACTTGTCCACAATATACCAATATCTTGATTGAGTATGATCGTGCTACATGAATGAACCTACAACTCATACGTTGAGTTTCATTCATCAAAGAGAGACTCGCAGATGGTTCAAATGAATTCTTAAAGGCTTCATTAACGTTTCACAATAACTCAATTTTCCTTTGTTCATGAAAAGGTATTTGTTTGATCTTTTGATTGAACTTATATTATGCACATCTTACAATCTGTGTATTCCATATTTATATCATTGGTGAATCCATCACAACGTGGTTTACTCCCTTCGAATAAATAGGACCAAGATCACTGAAGGTTGACTGAATCATATTCTCTATTTGCTCCTCTTTCAAGGTTGTCTCAAATGAAATGTCTGGCTCCCTTCGAATCTCAATCTCCCTCTTCTTGCAATAATATTTTCGAAGGAAGAAGATCAAGGCAAACAATAATTATTATTCAAATAAGAATGTTAGTAGTTTATCTCATGTCTGTTACTAATTGTCGATAGAGCCCTATTTTTCAGGGAAAATACCAGGGATCCATTTATGATGTTGGAGATAAAAATTCCATATGATCATAGATCTCAAAGGCAAAGATGTGAAATACATACATAGTCAACAACCTAATCAACAAGGGCATTGAAATACTTATCTTTTTATTATTGAATCTGCTCAAGTGAGCATATGCCTTTTGGCATTACCAGTTGTATGAGTCTAAAGTCAAGAGGGCATCATAAGTGCAAGACAAAGAGACAAATCAGAAAAACAACATTTTGCTCATGTGGATAAAAGACAGGTTTGAAACGGTGACAGTCAAATCTGCAAGCATTCAAATTCAAAATTCAAAACAGTAAGATAGATTCAAACAAATGTTTGCAGAGATGCCAATATAGATAGGGCTGCTGCTATGGTAAAATGTTTTCAAACCTTGATCTTAATATGCAAAGTCGGGTGTAGGAGGCTTCCAAGTTAAAGAGATGAGATAAAGTGCAAAGTTTATTTTCCTAAAACTGTAACTCACAACCTACTGATTCATTAGCTTTCCAAACAAAATAAGTGGCAGAGGCTAAAGAAGTTGTCAGTCAGAGACCATACAGCTGATGTTGTCACCTACAGCAACCTCATTAATAGACTTTGCAAATGGCAGTTCATGAAGACTTTTTGACTACCAAACTGAATGCTGAGAATAGAAGAATATGCAGATTATCTCTTCAGGGATGATGTTTGTTTGATCCAGCATATTCTGTACATACACTATTGTGGGTGATGCACATGATACTGCAGCTATAATCTATGAGCAGTTCACCGTGGTAGCTAAATTCCTATGTTCCCCCAAGTTTCCGGTATGGGGACGGCGAGACGGGTTTCAGGGACAGCAAATTTTTTTGGCGATTTTGGGGACGGGGACGGCTATATATATAGGAAAATTTTAAAATATAGTATATACATTGAAATTTGTAAATATACATGTCATTCATATTGAACTAATCACAAAGCATGTCATTTAAACATTATAGAACCATAACATACAACATTTGAATGCCATCTATGAAATAATATCCGATTTTAGTATTTTACTATTTAGTATTTTAGTATCCAATTCTCAAAATGCATATCAATACAATATCAGAGAACACTGAACAATGAACATTAAGTTATTAACCATTGTCAATATCATAAGGCTTATAATGATAAGCATGATAAATCATAAATCTGAAAATCAAAATCAAAATATGCCCAAAGCTATAGGCTGCCATAAAGTAATAAGTATCATATAATCAATGTATCATAATCATGTTCATGTTCAACATAAAAAGAAAAACATAGAAAATGAAGCAGACTGCTGCTCCTATTCTGCCTCTACTAATCCATGACATCAAAATCAGAATCCTCCTCACTGTCATCCTCCACAGGAAGCATAGTCTCATCTAATGGAACCCCAACCAGTCCTGGTGCTATGTCATCCTCATCTATCTGGGCCACATCCTCAAGCTCAATATCCCATCGCAAAGTTGGTGTCTGCCTATACTCTGGAGTTTGGCGATCGGCAAGTCGAAGAGCATGATGCACTGTCACTAGCTTCTCCGCTCTTTTAGAGGTAAGTCTATTCCTCTTGATAGAGTGGATATATGAATATGTGGACCAGTTCCTCTCTACAGCTGAAGAACTAGCAACCTGTGAAAAGAGGCGACCGGCAAGTATCTTTAACTCAGGTGTATCTCTCCCATGCCAAGTCCACCATCCAATAGGATCCCTCTTTGCCAAAACAACTCTATCCAACCTTGCTTGTGGCTTACCCAAGTTTGGGCCATGAAGGTTGGTGAAGTCAAGGAACTGTGCACGAAGAGTAGAGGCATCTTGAGCTGAATACATCTTATCAATTGCTTTTGTGAAGCCATCCAAAACCTCAGGATCATCACATGGGAGGCCCCTTCCACCCAACTGTGCATACCATTTGGGATTTAGAGCAAATGCTGCCATATGAAGCGGGGTATTCATTATGTTCCACCTCCGCGTCACAATAGGCCTAATATGCTCCTCATAAAAGCCCAATGTAGGATCCTTTGCCGCAACAATTCTCTTCATCTTACCCAACATGCTGTCAATAGTCTCATAGATCTCTCCTAAACTAGGAGCATCAGTATCAACATATCTAATGACATCAACAATGGGTGCTATGACAGAGCAAATGTATATGCAAGATCAAAATGCCAACAAAAAAAAAAAATCAGAATTAGAATTTTAAGAATTTTAAGATTATTAGTAGGAAAATCAGCAAGCAAAAGACTAATAGTAAATTTAAAAACCAACAACTTACTTCATTGTGGACCACCAACTCTCATCAAGGATCCTTTGCCTCACCGCTTTTCCTTCAGTGGACTTAGAATGAGACCATCGTCCCCACTTTGGATTCACCACCATCAATTGAAGGGCCTCATACACCTCAATCATCCTCTCCATCAAGATGAAATATGTGCAATACCTATAGCAACAATTAAAAATTAAAAATTTAAACTTAAACATTAATGATTAAAATTTAAAACAAAAAGCATCACATGTAAGTAAACTTATAAATAATTTTTTTAAATAACTTAAAGTTAAAACAAACTAAAAGTAAACTATAATTATAATTGACATACCTTGTCTTGGCTGGTTTGAGGAACTCCTTCTTAGAGAAGGACCTGAATAGAGCAAGTGAAGTGTGGTGGTTGCAAATAAACATTTGCACTTCTCTAGCTTCTAGCACCGCTTGCTTCACCCATTCAATCTTCCCTATGTCCTTCAATGCATTGTTCAAGGAATGAACACAACAAGGGGTCCAAAATATGTGCCTATAAGCACCCTCTATCATCAAACCTACTGATTTGCACACAGGTGCAGAATCTGTGATAACCTGTACAACATTAGAGGGCCCAATCTCCTCTATGGCATCTCGCAAAATGGTGAACTGAAAATCTGCATCCTTCTTCTTTCCTGAGCAATCTATGGCTCTCAAAAAATAAGAGCCAGAAGGGGATGTGACAATGATATTGATGAGTGGCCGATGTCTAACATCGGTCCACCCATCCATCACAATAGAGCAGCCTGTCCTAACCCAAGTGCGTCTCATATCCTCAAATAATAAAGCAACCTTTGAGTACTCTTCATCTAGGATAGTGGTTCGTAGCTTATGCTCACCGGGGGGCACAAATGAGGAATTCATGCTCATAATATCTTTCACCATTTGTTTATAATAAGTGGAACGGGCTGCATTATATGGGATACCATTAGCAACAAAAAATCTACCAATGGATGCCTCACACTTCTCCTTTGCCTGTGCATTAAACATACTTTCCACCGAGCCCTTCTCACTACTACTTATCTTTCTCTTCCCTCTAGACCCACTAGGGCTGCCACTAGTACCAATGGCGGATGAAATATGCCTAGATGATTGTGAGGGAATGGATGGTGATGTCACTGTCAAATTTTGCCCCTCCATTTCAGCCTCTAAGTGCAATCTTTGACATTCTAATTTTTGTTCATCGGTTAGGTTAGGACAAGCTTTGACTCCTTGGCATGTAACACCTAAAAAATGTGACTTCACTCTTGTATAGCTGCCCCTAAAATCATCAAGACAAACATGACAATCCCACACCCTAGTCCCTCCTGAATTCTTTTTATCTTTTGGCCTAGGTGTGACATATTGGAGAAGAGGTTTTTTCCTATTGAAAGGACCCTTTGCAAAATTCTTCATAATGTCGGAAGGGCATTTAAACAAATCAGCTTTAGGATTGGGTTTTTGCCTAGTGTCACTACTAACAACATCAACCTCTACATTTTCTTCTTCACTACTATTACTTGTACTCCCACTGCTGCTCATTGTGTTTAAATATGCAATTGAATAGATATATGAGCTGAAACAATGAAAAAAAATAAAAAAATCAGACTTTGCAAGCTACAAATTTATTAAAAAAATTGATAGATGAAAGCACAAAGAGTTTTATACTTACTTGGTGGACAAAATAGAAGATCAAACCCTTGGTCAAGCTCTTGGAAGCAAAACTATTACCTCCTCTACTTGCAAAATGAAAACTTCAGCCGGCTGCAATGTAAAATGAAAACCAAAGAACGGTTAAAACAATTTAAATGTGTTGAGTTATATACATTTTAGGGTTTTTGGAGGAGTGGGGTCCACTAGCCGACCAAAAAAGACAACAAATGTTTTTTTTATATATATTTTTTAATGTTTTGAGCTTGCAAAAAAGGGGGACGGCCGGCCGTACCCGGTATGGTCGTGGGATGGCTAGACGTCCCCTTTCTGTAACAGGGACGGCTAGCCGTCCCCCTTTTGTCCCCCCCACGTCCCCAAGTTTCGGGGACGTCCCCTGCAAAAAAAGGGAATTTGGGGACGGCTGGGGGACGTCCCATACCCGTCCCCGAAACGGGGGGTTTTAGGCCGGGTACGCGTTCCCGGGGAACATAGCTAAATTCCAAAGCAACTCAATACATACGAGTATTGAATCTTTTTTCGTTTTCTTCAAATCTATAAGATAAAAATATATGGATGCAGCAGGCAGGTCTACTTGAAACTCCAATTGTATATTGTGCATATATTTTTTATATATAAAACATTGCAGGAGGGGAGTTTGGATAATGTCGTGTTTACTAAGGACCTGAGGCAGTAGCCATACAATTGCAATCAATATTTGATGCCATCGTTGGTGACAACCTGTAGAGATGATTCCGTAATTTGACTCGAACAAAGCAGCAAGGAAGCTTCAGTAACCAATCTTCATCTTCACTTCATAGACCTTGTCATTGGCTAAAATCAACACATGTTTCCATGTCATTATCGTGACTTCCATTGAATGCAACAACACACACCAAAGGTAGGTTTGATTATTGGAAACAAATATTGAAGGAGAGCATGAGTTCCGGTTGCTGAAGAGTGATTTCCCAAGAGACTTTGCTGCCCGTATTTTGTAGAGCCGGAGTATTGTTGAATATTGGCTAATGTTTGATGAGTAATATCTAACACTTACTCTGTATTTGTTGCAGGTTTAGTGAACCCATGCGGATGAGGAGATTGGACGTTGTAGATTATGGTCTATAAAATACGATAGAGGAAGGAATCAACACGTCAATAAATGGAGAAGTGCATAGGGAGGCTTCCACGACAGTGAAGCAAATTACATTTGATTTTGTGCAAACACTAAGGAAATTTGAACACATATCTCATGAACCGGTGGATGCGCACTCACGCGGTGAATGCAAAGGCCATCGATTAATGTCAATGAAGGCTATAAGGCACATGAATAATTAAAGCGCTAGTTATGTTTTGATATTATATAAAATCATATTAAGTATTTAATGTTGGTTGGTTATTTGTATTGAAGAGGTGCAATGCTTGCAAAAGCCAACCGATGCCCTTAAGTGCTCTATAAATATGAGATGTAAAACACAAAAGATACGATTCGGACAATTCATATCTAGTCTCCTAATTTTCGTTTACTATGATGCATTCTTGATATATTATATTCTTCTATGGGCGAAGAATGAATTTTTGAACTAAGCCCATGGTTTGTGGATTGTTGAATAAATTCTTGTGCGATTCTAGAGTCAAATTGCACTGGATGGATCATCTGTTAGGAGTGTCTTTGGTGCAATTTTATTTTTGACATGATCAATAAGAAATATTTATTTTATTTTATTTGCGTGAAGCTTTAGAGTGAAAATATTATATAGTTTTGTCTTTTATAATTATTATTTTAATTTTATAAATAATTTATATGATAGATAAGTGGACATGATCAATTATAGCATTTTAAAATCGAACATCATAGATATTGAGAAATATTTAATTGTTTTCGAATCTATGTTTGGTTTGTCTCCCTACCACAGGATTTAAAATACATTCTAGACTATTTTAAAATTGCGTCCATATATTTGATTTGTCGCATCTTGATTACCAAATTGTTTATAATTGATGTGTGTAGAATTTTATAAAGTTTTATGTTTTAAACTTATAATACTGACTCTATCGCCCTTCGTCACTGCTCCTTGTATTATTCATAATTAGCAATCCATATGCTGGCAATTGTTCATTTCTTTCCTTTGAAGAATTAATATATTCATTTGTTGCAATCATCTATAATTAATTAATTTTATTTAAAACACTCATATATTCATTATTCTTAATTCATAATTTTGCAAGTTAATTCTTGCCCTTTTGGAAACTTTTATTACATTTGCATTCTAATCGATCTGCTATAAGCATCTTGGGCATAAGTTTTTTGTTCAGGATTAGGTACACCCGCTTTGGTTTTGCAGAGCCATAAGCGCAGGGGATTTGGATCACATCAATCAATCCCGTCAAGTTGGCCATAACTGGTTGGATATCCCAGCATTGAGTTGGCAAGACTCATAGGATTCCAATCTGCGGTTTTGGGAACCAACAATAGTAACATAAATATATTTCTCATGTTTCACATTATAACATTAGATCCTTCAAATACATTATAGATAAAATGTATACTTTGAATATATAATATATATTCAATCTTCTATTTACATATTTCAATATACGTTCCTCAAACATATTATTTCCTTATCAAATATTTAGCTATGATTAAGAAATTTCTATGCAAACAGTGAGGAACTTGTATTTAGTAATCTATTCTTTATCAATAATCGATTCTAACCAATTCCAAATCTATATTTTCTTAAGTATCATATTCACATAGGAGTTAAAAAAATTATTGACTTCTTCAACCCATATGCATGAAAGAATGTGGATTGTCTAGTACAGAATATAATGCAATGCGACATTCCCTTATTTAATATGTGACACACCTTATTTATGTGGTGGTATATGTAATCCAAATATATTTTGTTACATTGATGTTCTGCTAGTGGGATTGAATTCACATATTTTCTCTTATTTGTCTTCTCTGCAATGTCCTCATTGTCCACTGATGTCATCATAAGGGTGCTTTATGTCATTTGTTTCTCCTTCATTTTTTGTGCTGAATCATTGATCCACACAACAAGTACCTTGTTCCCTGTTCTTATACGCTCCTCTGCTTTTCTCTTTCCAATGCACCAATATCTTTTTGTCTTCTATTAAGTTCAAATGCTTCTGCATCGAATCTTCTCCATATATATGCTAATGATATATACTTTGATTGAGTTGATCGCTTATCTATTTTTGATTCTTGAATGGTGATTGATATGAATACATGTATGATTGTATTTGATGAGTCTCCTTGCTATCTGATATAGTAATGATTCTATTCAATGATATTGCTCTTGGTAGTAGGTCTATGTCTCAATTGCTTCCCAATTTGCATAGACTGATACGTTTCAGGTATAGGATTACAGCTTGTTAGCTCCTCTATGTATTGATAATTGCAACAACCAAGGTTCTGTAATGAAATATATCTTCTTTTCAATGTACTATTCATTAGATGAATTGATCAATGTCCACCAAATCCCTTGAGTTATAGTGGCACAAACATAGCACCTTTAATTCCTATTATAGGAATTTGATCCAATCATAGAGGTACGTATATTTTACCATATGTATAATTATGTCAAACTCCTCCCTCTATTTCCAGCAATGAACTTCCAGTATTAATCTTAAATTATTGCAGTCTCCAGTGCGTAGAATGGATATGCATCAAGTTTACACAGAATAGTTTCTTGTAAGGAGACATCACGATCTCTCCTCATTGAAATTGTCACAAATTATCAACAAATATGAAGTATGGACAAGCTTGCTGATTTGATTATTTCTTCTGACATTGCTGATTTGTGGTTTGGGTATTTGTGACTATTGGAGATTTTACCATCACTTTTATAAGGTTGGCAGGTTCGATACTTTGGTAATGTTCCACATCTGATCTTTTCAATTACATATATGTTGTTTCATTCCTCCTTTATGCATCTCTGCGGAAGGCAATATATTAATTTGCATCTTACTTCACTATCTTTCTTTACATCAGACATGAATATGTATAAATAGAAAATGATTATTTACCACTAACAACAATGAATCTCAGACAAATTTATCCGACTGAAGCTACAACTTTAACATTTCAGAGGATTGGAAACATTTGATTGTTACAAAGTATGTCAAGGACTCTTGGGCTTCTGGTATAATTGAGGGGTCAATACTGGAGAACAAATATTTAGTTATAAGTGACATTATCATTTACAAAGGGATGATCTTTTTGAGCCCACGAAAATGAAGAACACGGTGTTGAGGACTTTTTACGATGCACCTATGATAGGACATCCCAGGCATTTTAAGACTTACAAAGAGGTGTTGGAGTGTTTCACTTGGACAGATCTTAAGTCAGATGTTCTACAATATGTTAGAGAATGTCTTGTCTATTAGCATACCTTGCCAGACTACTTCAACCACTTCCAATTCTCGACGAGATGTTGGAATGCATATCAATGGATTTCATTACAGACTTGCCAAAAGCCTAGGGTAGAAATTGTATGTAAAGCCCCAGGTAGACATTATATCTATGTAGTTGTTTATCACCTCACCAAGTATGCTCACTTCTTTTTGATAAGAGCTACATATTCAACAACACAAGGAGGAGAGTTATTTTTTCATGAGAATATTCAGATTGTATAGGTTACCTTGGAGCATTGTTAGTGTCAAAGATAGATGGATCTTGAGAAGGTTTTGGTAGGAGTTACTCAGATTGCATGGTATTGAACTCACTCTGAGCAATTGTTACCACACATAGACATATGGACAGAGAAATATTTTTGATAAATGGGTGGAGGCATATCTCAGGAATTACATTGTAGGGCAGCAAAAGGGATGGATGAAGGGGATACATCTTTGTGAATATTGCTAGATCACCACTTACCATCTTACGATTCAGATGACACCATTTATGGATTTGTATGGTTAGCGAGGCACCTAGTTTCTTTGACTTCCTAATGAGTGACAATAGAGTACTTGGTATCGAAAATGTGTTGCAGGAGAATCAAGATATTATGATTGCTCTTCGTGAGAATATCCATAAAGCACACAATCAGTAGAAGCAATATGCAAACTAGAAGAGTGTTGAGCATTCATTTGAGGTGGGGGATACGATGTCGCAGCCTTATTGCAAGTGCACTCTCAAAAATAGTATTAAGACATGATACTATGGGCCTTTCAGGATTGTTAGGCAAGTTGGTGAGGTGGCTTATGAGTTGGAGTTACTAGCTAACAACAAGATTCATAATGATTTCCTCAAGGAGTTAGGACATCGACTTGTTCCTTTTGCAGCTCTACCACGCTTAGATGATGAGGGGTAGTGGATTTTGGTGCTCAAGGCAATCCTAGATGTAAGAGAGACAATTGCGGAGGTGGTTTATCAGAGTTTAATTGATTAATGGGAGGACTTGTCAGTTGAGGATGCAACATGGGAGAATGAGGAAGCTCTGCATAATTTAGAGTTGAAATTGCTTGGCGACAAGCAATTTCAAGAGGGGTGGACTATGGTGTCTCCTTCCTTGTAGCCATCTCTGTCATCATCTTAGCCTTTATGCTCCAAATGGCTAAGTGGAGAAATAAGGGAGAAATTACTTAATTAAATAAATAAATTTTAAAAGGTGACCTTATATTTAATAAAGTAACAAAAAAAATATTATGTTCCTTGAAGTTTCTTAATGGATCCACCTTATGTTTCTAGATGCTTCTTGAAGGATTCACCTCCTCTTGGAGAAATGTATAAATAAGGGGTTAGTTGAGCTTCTAACCATCCAGTTCTTGACAATTGTTTTGATATGAGGATTTGTGGAGCCAAGAGTTTTTGCAGGTTGGTCCATTGGTCATCGGGAACAATCACTTCCATTGATGAGCATAACTAAGATGGTGAAAGATACTCCAAAGGGTTGCAGCTGTTTGGGTGAGAGATATTCAGTCTTTTACATTGGTATCATCGTGTTCATATTTTATGGAGGTCGACTTGGTATGAAGTATACAGATTGTTGATCGTTGACATCCATTTGGGCATCAATTTCACAAGGTAATTCAGTTGCTCTATTGAGAGAATTTTAGCAATGAATTTCAGAGCTTTTGAAGTGCATTCCCTTGTAGGCCAAGAGTCTTGGCCATTACTCGATGTTTGTAACGAGTCAGTTGCATCTTCATTCTAATACATTAGATATTTAGAAGTCTTTGCAAGTATTTCTGTTGTTACCAATTGAACTTCAGCATATTAGAAGCAATCTGCAAGACATCTCTTGTGTTGTAGTGTATGAGAAGATAAAAAAATCAGAAAATTGTAATCTGAATCAGTAAGGGATATTACAGATCGCAACCTTAAACTTTGTGAAAACTAGTTTATCTTTCATGGGGCATTCATAGAGATGTTATATTGCAGATTTTGCTTTGAAAAATATTTCAATTTCTACATTAGCTCTGCACTTACCTCCACCCTTTCCCCACTGTCACTCCGTCACCATTTCCCTGCCATCCCCAAATTTAGGGCCAAAAGTGAAAAAAGCCTTTTCCAAAACTGCAGTGAAAAAACAATAGAAAACACTTTCCCCTAAAAGTGCTCTAAAAATGTTTTAAAGGAGAGTTTTAAAAAAATACATTACTTTATTTTTGGAGTTATTATATTTCTCAAGAATGAACACGCTTAACATTTTGCAAGGACAGAAGCACCAATACACTTGCAGAAGAGACATGTTGGTGACACACACAAGGAGAGACACATCATTTTATCTCAACAAGGGAGTGAAAAGCATTCCAATATGGCACACTCTTCAAAGTGGCTGAACGCATGAATAAAAAGTTTTTACTGACTCAATCTATCAAGTTGCCATGCAACATGACATGATACTGGTATACAGTGAAAGAGAACACAAGTGAGACAACTCACTGCATCAGTGTAAAATGGACTAGAGAGAGTTAAACTAAACCCAAGACACAAATATGGGAGATAGGATCTGACCCTACACCAAGTTAATAGGTATTTAAACCCATTGCCAAAGCAAGAAACTGAAGCAATCATAATAAGACAAATCATCTACCAAATACTTCTCTCAAGCATAAATAAAAAAGTACAGGAATTAAGAAAAGTACTAATTCATTTCCTATGCCATAAGCATATAAAGAATGAATAAAATTCGCATCTATCATTCTTCCACAACACTTCCTTCAAACAAAGCAACACTAGGAAACCCACTCTTGGTTAGTAGCTCATCCAGTGATGTTCTTTGTTCACAAGAGAATAAAATGTGATAAAAGATAATCAGAAAACATTCAACACATCATTTTAAGTATTCTATTATGTTTAGACATGCATAGAGATTTATTGGGATCAAGTTTCAAGACCTAAGATATGTTAGAATTACCAAAATTATTCAACTATTGGTGTTCATCCTCCCCATAGTCAAATGTTGGCTCTAGCATCTAGGTGAAAAATAAGGTGTTTGCCCTTATTAGATAGGTAAATTTGGATGGGATTTTTCACACTAGATAAGATAAGATAATGATATTAATGTCCATGAGAAACCAACAAGGTTTATGGGATTGAGCATACAAACAGAAGAGCCAACCAAAGCAAAAGCACCAAGTGGTGACTGAGAAGAAACAAAACAAGAGAGAAGACAAGGTAAGGAAATAACGATCCTTTCTTGTCACAAAAGAATCAGTAATAGAGGGGTAAACCCGTGAACGATCCATAGTCTTAGAATGTCGTGTAGAATTGTTGTAGGATTGTCATTGCCTGGAGAGACTGGTGTCTAACTGATCTAGAATGAGAAAACTTGGAAGGCCTTTTCAAACCCTGTGGAGGAGACAAGGGAGAGAAAAAGGCAGTAATGAGCTGGTCTGAACTATACCCCTGAGTTATAAAAGACTGTAGGGTAATCTCACGAAGGTGGGTGGCCTCCTGAAGATAAATTGCAAGACATCGCTGATCAATATAGCAGAAGAACATCGAAAGAGAAGAACAGTATCTGAGAATTGTGATGTGAATATCAGGATTTAACTGTGTGATTTTGAGTCAAACTCGATGACCCATGTTTCATGAGTAGTGATTCAACATGAATCCATCTCTCATGAGAATAAATGGAACACTTAGCACTCATTGGATCTAGGTGATGCTCACAGGGGTGAAGCACCGGGACTTCCCGGGAGGTCACCCATCCCAGTACTACTCCAGCCTGAGCGCGCTTAACTACAGAGTTTCCTCCACAGTTAAACCCAAAGCTTGCAACCCCATTTGCAAAACCTTCACCAAGTGTTGTGCCTTATGAACCATTCATTAGAAAGCCCCTTAAGCTCATCAATTGATAAGTAGGAGACGATTTCCACAGCTAGTCAAATTGTGATGTGAATATCAGGATTTAACTGTGTGATTTTGAGTCAAACTCGATGACCCATGTTTCATGAGTAGTGATTCAACATGAATCCATCTCTCATGAGAATAAATGGAACACTTAGCACTCATTGGATCTAGGTGATGCTCACAGGGGTGAAGCACCGGGACTTCCCGGGAGGTCACCCATCCCAGTACTACTCCAGCCTGAGCGCGCTTAACTACAGAGTTTCCTCCACAGTTAAACCCAAAGCTTGCAACCCCATTTGCAAAACCTTCACCAAGTGTTGTGCCTTATGAACCATTCATTAGAAAGCCCCTTAAGCTCATCAATTGATAAGTAGGAGACGATTTCCACAGCTAGTCAAATTGTGATGTGAATATCAGGATTTAACTGTGTGATTTTGAGTCAAACTCGATGACCCATGTTTCATGAGTAGTGATTCAACATGAATCCATCTCTCATGAGAATAAATGGAACACTTAGCACTCATTCCCAGTACTACTCATGCCTGAGCGCGCTTAACTACAGAGTTTCCTCCACAGTTAAACCCAAAGCTTGCAACCCCATTTGCAAAACCTTCACCAAGTGTTGTGCCTTATGAACCATTCATTAGAAAGCCCCTTAAGCTCATCAATTGATAAGTAGGAGACGATTTCCACAGCTAGTCAAATTGTGATGTGAATATCAGGATTTAACTGTGTGATTTTGAGTCAAACTCGATGACCCATGTTTCATGAGTAGTGATTCAACATGAATCCATCTCTCATGAGAATAAATGGAACACTTAGCACTCATTGGATGGGTGACCTCCCGGGAAGTCCCGGTGCTTCACCCCTGTGAGCATCACCTAGATCCAATGAGTGCTAAGTGTTCCATTTATTCTCATGAGAGATGGATTCATGTTGAATCACTACTCATGAAACATGGGTCATCGAGTTTGACTCAAAATCACACAGTTAAATCCTGATATTCACATCACAATTTGACTAGCTGTGGAAATCGTCTCCTACTTATCAATTGATGAGCTTAAGGGGCTTTCTAATGAATGGTTCATAAGGCACAACACTTGGTGAAGGTTTTGCAAATGGGGTTGCAAGCTTTGGGTTTAACTGTGGAGGAAACTCTGTAGTTAAGCGCGCTCAGGTTGGAGTAGTACTGGGATGGGTGACCTCCCGGGAAGTCCCGGTGCTTCACCCCTGTGAGCATCACCTAGATCCAATGAGTGCTAAGTGTTCCATTTATTCTCATGAGAGATGGATTCATGTTGAATCACTACTCATGAAACATGGGTCATCGAGTTTGACTCAAAATCACACAGTTAAATCCTGATATTCACATCACAATTTGACTAGCTGTGGAAATCGTCTCCTACTTATCAATTGATGAGCTTAAGGGGCTTTCTAATGAATGGTTCATAAGGCACAACACTTGGTGAAGGTTTTGCAAATGGGGTTGCAAGCTTTGGGTTTAACTGTGGAGGAAACTCTGTAGTTAAGCGCGCTCAGGCTGGAGTAGTACTGGGATGGGTGACCTCCCGGGAAGTCCCGGTGCTTCACCCCTGTGAGCATCACCTAGATCCAATGAGTGCTAAGTGTTCCATTTATTCTCATGAGAGATGGATTCATGTTGAATCACTACTCATGAAACATGGGTCATCGAGTTTGACTCAAAATCACACAGTTAAATCCTGATATTCACATCACAATTTGACTAGCTGTGGAAATCGTCTCCTACTTATCAGTATCTGAGAAGGCAGTAAAATCTCCCTCTCATCTCATAGTAAAGAGGACATTGAAAAATGAAGTGGATCTTAGTCTCAACCTCTACCAAAGTACACAACTGACATATCCGATTAGCCCAATCCATATGGTGATCGGTCCGGGCCCTGAGGTGGTGAGAACCGACTCTGAATGAGTCTAAAAAAAATCGTAAGGCATGATTCCAACGTCGATAGAGATAAGTAGGGCGAACAATAATACCATCCTAAATCTCAAAAAAATGCTCAGTATAGAAGGCCATCCTAGGTTGTAGACCTCTGGGGGGATTACTCCAAGTAGTGGTAATGTATTGTCTATAAATATCTTGTTTGACATGCTCATTCAACTCCTGATGTGAGAGGAGAAGATGAGCAAGAGCATCAAGTGAAAACTGGTAAGGAGGAAGACAATCTATCTCAATACCAATCGAACCCAACAAAGAGGTGGCCTAGGCGTACCAACAACGAGACCTAGTAGAGGTATCAGATCTCATAATCTCAATAGAAGAATAGTATGCCAAATGAGAGTATCTATGCTGGTCAACCCCTGACTCCTTAAAACCACGAAGTTGATGAAGAAACCAAATCAAGTCAAAAACGACGGCAAGTTTGAGAGGATGAGCTCCAAACTTGGCTAAGACAATGCTGTGAGGGGTGAGTTTGTGACATCTTATGATATGCCGTAACATCAACATCTGAACCCATTCAATAAAAGCCCAATCATAAGCAATAAGAGAAGGCCCCCAAACAACTGAACCATAGAAAACTGTTGGATGAACCAAGGAGTCCAAAAGGGACAACTTGAACGAAATATCTTGGAAATGATGCTTGAAGTATTGTCTTTCCAGCAAAGCCAGGGAACCCATGCCCTTACTAACTCTGGATTGAATAACTAGTCTCAAGCTAAAGTGCAGCCCCGAGAACTTCACACCAAGATACATATAAGAGGGAGTAATCTCAACCTCTTGACCTTGAAAGAAGAAATCAAGATGGGAGGTCTTTAAACACTTAAAGACCATAACCCGAGTCTTAGACAAATTAACCACAAGCTGCTGCCAATCACAAAAAGAAGCCAGACCATCAAGGAGTCTCTGCAAGCTATCAGGAGAAGAGGCCAAGAGAACCACATCATCAACAAAAAGGAGAATGGAGATCAAGACCTGATGCAAATAACACCCATCTCCTGGTTGAGAGGAGTTCATAAGGAAATCCTCCAACTCATCAATATACAAACCCAACAGTGTAGGAGAAAGAGGACAACCCTGCTTTACCCCAGTGGTGCTTTGAATCAGAACAGAAAAGCCCTCCAGAGTCCTGAGCCAACCGGTTACCCTCTCATAAAGCCTCATAATAGTTTGCAACATATCTAAGATCCCAATCTCATGCAGTCTTTGAAATAAGGCCAATCTAGGAATAGAATCGAAAGCCTTACGGAAGTCCACAAAACAACAATAGACCTTCTGAGAGCGGTGTCTAGCCTCCTCAATGATAGCCCGCAACATGAATACATGATCCATAGTCTGATAGTTTCCCGGAAACCAACTTGCCCTTTGGCTCTATAGCCTCTTCTGTCAAGCTCACTAGATAACATGGTGTTCAGAGCATGGTATAAAGTTTGGCAAAAGTATGTCCGATCACAATAGTCCTGTAGTTACCCAGATCAGAAGCAGGCCTAGACTTGTGAATAGGGTAAACCACATGTTTAGACCAGGACTCAGGAAAGCCAGTGCAAATCACTCTATTAAAGAGTGTAGGAAGGTAAGATCCGAGAACTGAAGCACCAAGCTTGAAAAGTTATGCCTGGAAACCCTTTTCATCTGCTGATCTGCTGCATCTCAAAGATTTGATGGCCTCAATATTACTAGAGTAGGTGAACAAATGGCAGTATGGAGGTGGAGTGGAGTGAAGAGGTGGCCGCCCAAGAATGTTGTAGAGCGTAATGATATGGGAGGTTAGAGAGTGGTAGTCAGGAGTGGAGGATGGCGGGAGCACCGAGGGAAAAGGGTATACCAAAAGATCTGGGGATTTTGAATAAGTGTGGAGCAAAGGGTTCTGCACTGAAAAGAGGGAAAATAACATTTCTTTTGGCGAAGAAAACGGATGTACGAAAGGCACAGATTGGTGAAGGCAAGAGACTGAGTCACAAAGGTGATGTGAACAAAGTGATGGAAAGCTTTGCAATCAGTATCAAACCATTTATTCATAGAACAAGTATTCTGCCGCTTAGCTCTAAGAGAGGGAGGGGAATGGTGAGGAATAGAAAGGAGAGTAGAATCCCAAATGGCAAAGGCAAGTGACTCAAACATGTCAGAGGCAGCAAGCGACTCACTAAAACTAGCAGGCATTAGAAGTTTCTTAAGGTGGTAAGTAAAGAGCTCACCATCGTTCTCGGGGTAATGAAAGCGAGTAAGAAAGGAGGCGGTATCAGTCGGACAGTGAGAAGACTGGGAGGAGTGCGACGGGTGGGGTGAAATGCAAGTAGGAATGCTAAGAAGAGCATGATTAGCCAAGGGGAGACGCGAAATGGTGAAAGTGCGAATGGAAGAAATGAAGGAAGGAGAGGAATTGACATAGTCAACAACACTTGCACCACCAGAGTGCGGCCAACAGGTAAAGAGGTCCGATCCAGGAAGGAAGGATAAACCGTTCAGAATCAACAACCCAGAAGACTCATAGAGCTGGAGGAGGTGACGACCATAACTTGAGAGCAGTCCAAGAACATCCTTCGAGGTGTGTTGAAGTCCCATACTAGTCGGGTCTAACTCAAAAGTGCAGTTTGAATCAAAACCACAATCATGCAAAGGAGTCTGAAGATCCCTGGTTCAAGCGTTGAAGTCTCCAAGAATAATAATATCACCCAAAGCCGCAAATTGTGAAACTCTCTTGAAGATCATAGAAAGGATCTCCATTCTCCGAGTCATGAATGTCATAAGGAGAGGAGTTCGGTGGAAAATAACAAACAACAATAAAAATATCTCTCCGTCGGTGTTTCCGCCGACCAATCCGAACCCACATAAATCTGGCAAAGGCATTAGAGTGAACAACTGAAGTGAAATTGAAAATATTATCATGTACCAAGCAAGCTACACCCTCAGACCCATGGACCCCACCAGAGGTCCGAAGCTCATCTCTACAAATCGACAGCCATTGATAGCCAAGATATCCTGGAAGAGGGTGCATGGGGCTCGCATGAGTATCAGTAATGGCCAAAATATTTGAGGACCCCATTGCATCCTTAAAAAGACCGGGTAATGACCATAAGGAGCCATTACCATTCTAGTAGTTGACAAGAAGAGAAGGGGGCTTTCTCTTATCAAACTATTGTCGGAACTGTCATGTTGGTTTGGAGGTTGTCCTCTCTACTCAACCAATAGGAGGAGAATCACGAACCACAACTCAAAGATTCCTTATAACAACCCATTTCCCAACACGCCTAGCTTTTGCCACAATTCTCCGAACATGTTTGAGTTCTGTAACCTGTGCCTTAGTAAGATCTTCGTCCAGATAAATTTTAGAGGGGAGAGAAAACAACTTTCTATTTGTTCTAAGGGCACGAAGCCTATCGGAAAAAGAGAAGAATCTAATGAAAAGGATATCACCCATACCAAACCAACACCTGTCCAAGGTAATATTAGAGATACCAAGGTGATTTGATAGAAAAGACTGCCCCGCAGCCATAGGATCGGGAGTGGGTAAGAGACCTCAAACCTGCAGATTCAACTCACGTGCATGCCACACACTTTCATCATCAATCTTACCTTGAACAATTTTGTCTATACTCAGCCTGGGTGTAGTAGTATCTGTGTTAGTGCAAATCGAAGCCCATGATTTCACTTTCTGTTCGGTTCCCACAGCTAGAGAAGAGTGCATTGTAGCCATTTTGGTTTGTTGTTCCTTGATTCTGTCCAGCCCGTCTAATTGTTCAATAACAGCCTCGAGATTGGATTTCAGCCCTGTTGTTTTAGAGGTGAAGGTGTCTAAGAAACATTTGATATTCAATTCAGTTGATTGTTTGAGGTCTGAAAGTTCCATTGTCAAAGTCACGACCTTTTCTCGCAGCATGGTGTTGTCAGTCTCCAAGTTAAGCACTCTATTGCACAACCTCTGATAGAGTTTGAATCTGGGTTGGGCAGTTATCTCCTGAAGACATTGTAAGAGCCACTGGATATACCAAGGAGATGAGAGAAACCCTAGTAGAATGAACCACTAAATTTATACAAAGATGACAACTATGCTAGTGAGGGTGTCTAGAGGCAATATAGGGATAATTATCCCTGTTGAAGTTATTTATTTCATTGGCAAGCTTTTATTGTGATTTGAAGATCCTCATGCTTTAGAGAGATGACCAACCTGCTTTGGTAAGGAACAATCTGCTTGAGGAGGGACATTTCATATAAAGGTTTGTGATGCATTACAAATTTGATTATATACCAGTCTTTGGAATCTCTGTGTTTTTTAATAACATCAAACTATAATGAACACAAGGAGGTTGATATGTTCTTGAAGGGGAGTGAATGCATTTGTGACGTTTGAAGGCAAATTCATCATCTACATATTATTTTTACCCATGAAGTGGCCTATTACTCCAAATTGATGACCTTAGCAGCTTGTTTGCAAGTGGTTTCTGATCAAATCTTGATAGCTGTAAATTCTAAAAACATTGTAGAAAATTATCTAGAGCAACTGTAGAGAAGGCTAACCATGAAGCATTGCAATACAGATATATTGAAAGTTCTATTGTTCCTGAGGCAATATATGTTATTAAGTATATCATGTACAATGTGATGTATTTTGGTAATTACACATGCATATTAGAACACAAATTTTAGGTGACTTTTAGAGTGGCTGATCTTGTGAGATATGATAAAGATGTGTATGTGCATGAGTATCGTCGGCACATTGGAGAGTGTCTTCTGACCTTTTGTTAACATTGGCCAAGTGGTTTAGAAAGACTGAAAATAAGAAAATGTTCAAATTCCTCATATATGAGGCTCAAAATAAGAGAATGTTGAATCCGGGATCTCCAGTTATTGATTTTTAGGAACACAAAGACTGGAAAACCCTGTATATGTATTATGAAGATCGAAGAGAGCAGATCTGAAAATCTGCATATGCAAGGTTCTGATATAACAAAAGCTGGTATAAATGGTAACTTCTAGATTAGCATGCAACTCCATGGGCACACGTATATACTAGTTGAATTTGCAAAGGCTATTAAGCTATAGAATGCTGGAAAAGTAGCAAGGGGATTGTTAATGATTTATTAGAGCATAGTATGTGTATAGGGCCTAGGCAACTTCTGTTATTTGAGCTTTTATCTTTGATAGAAAGGAACTTGTCTCATGGTATTTGAACTACTTATATATGAGATGTATTTTTAGATTGAAGGGAAAATTAAGCAATAACCAATATTTGGATCAAATCTGGGGGCCATTTGGATAATATGCTGTGAGATTGGAGTTACCAACCAAAATTATACAAGTAGAGATCTATGCTAGCAAGGGTGTCTAGAGCCAAAAGAGAGTGGTGGGAAATAGCCCTTAGAAAGTCATTTATTTGATTGGTACATTTTTAGTGTGCTTTTGAGATTTTTGTGCCTAACTAAAAGAAAGGACAAGCCTTCTTTGGTGAGAAATCTGCCTGAAGAGGAAGATTGCATTATGAAGATTATTGATCCAGGGTATCATCCATCACAACATGATTACATATCATTTCTCAGAATCGCTGCTGTTTTTTTTTTTTATAACATCAGACTGCGAATAATTAATTTATGACAGTGGAAGGCGAATTCATTATCTACAGATTAATTTGCAAATGGAGTGGCTTATTGTTCCTAATTAATGACCTCAGCAGCTGTCTTGCAAGTGGTTTCTGACCAAATCTTGACGGTTGTATATTGTAAAACCATTGTCTGTATACATAGCAAATATAGTGTGTAATCATATACATATATATATATATATATATATATATATATATATATATATATATATATATATATATGTATGTATGTATGTATGTATGTATGTATGTATGTATGTATATGATTACTTATCATGTATAATTTGATGCATATAAGTGATTACACATTCATATTAGCACAAGAAACGATATTTTACAGTGGTTAGTTTTGTGAGACATGATAGGCTGTAGCAAGGTTTGTATATCCTTCGGTCTATCCAGGACACTGGGGACTGTTATCTGAGCTGTTGATTTTCCATTGACTATATATGTGGTTCATATGTGCTTGAGCATCACCTTATGTTTGATAACATGTAATGGCTATAGAAGTCCAGATAAATAGTTGGAGAACTTTTAGCACTCAAAGTTCAAACCCATTTGATAAGCTGTAAGCACTAAAGGAAGGTCTCGTGCCAATTGTTGCACTGATATGGTCTGGAATGTCATTGGAAACACCACTATGATAAGTGCCATTAGTTCTGGGATGTGGTTGTCAGGCCTGATTGATCTAGGGTGCTCTTGATCTCTAAAAATATACCGGCCAATATTGGACCTCCTACCATTAGTGATTGTATAAACCTACTACCTGCTCCCTCCCTCTCTTTCTCTTCTTCCCACTCCTATCTCCTCAAGTTAGAGTTTTATTTTCCTTTGGTGTATTGGAAGATTGTCTGGACGATCGGATATGTATTTTGAAGGTACACGTCAAATCATTGATTAATTCAACTGCAACATGTAAAGCTTTATCATATGGCACTTGCAATGTAGCTAGCAAAAGCATAGTGATCCAAAATGAAGTGCAAGTGCACTCTGCACATCTATTTAAAACTTAAGCATTTTGTATGCTCTAAGTATATACTATAGACTAGTTGCCCTGAAATTTTGCATGTTTATTGATTTCTGGCAAATAATGAACTCTGTAACAGCCAAAGAATTTAATGAGGAATTGAATAATAGGTTTTGTTTTAATTATTATTCAATTTTAATTGCCATCATATGATGAGAATTGATGAAACATAAAGTTCAATGGGCCTTCTTCCTTTCTTTTATGAGCTTGAAAATGAGAATGCTTGGTGCTGTTTGTAGGAATCACAAAATGATAGATTGTACTGTGCTTGCATTTTAGCAGTTCTAGATTCCCATATGAACCATTTGTTTTGATGAAGATGATAACTGGAATAAGTTCCATAGTTTGTTGAAGTGGTTATATTGATCATAGGAACTAGCTGAGTAGTGTACGCTTATAATGATCACATCACCAGCTATATGTGTGTGTAATGATTACAAAGTTTTCAATTGTCAAAAATAGATTGGAGATAACTGTCCAACAGTAGTGCTGTGTTGTTAAAAATTATAATATTGGCTGCATGTATCATTTATGGGTTTTTAATTTAAATTTTATGTGGTTTTTCTATTTACATTCATACACTACCCTTGAGTGCTTTGGTCAGTGAAACAATTTTGAACCGAATTTCTATTTTTTGTGATTTCCTACACTCAAGGACATTGAATACAATTTAATTTTGTTAAATTTTGCTGCAAATTTACTGGAATATTTTGTCAACATTTTATTATTCATGGCTATTTGTCAAAAGTTGGCTCCTTTTTTAAAAATATACACTGATTCGAATTGAATTTAAATAATTGTCAAGCCCAATATTTCTCATGAACTGTACATTAACTTTTCAAAATTTTCAAAATATACATGTAAATTTCATGGTTTTCCTGAAAAGTTTCTTACTGCACATGTATTTTTTTTGTTTTTCCTGAGATACAAATATTTGCCCCTGCGTTACATGTATTTTGTATTTTTTCAGATACAAAATCACCTCCCTTCTATACTTCTGAAAGTTTTCCATTCCTTCAAGTTTTCATTTTTATTATTGAGCTAACATTACTTGCCTGACCTGTTTATGAAACAGGCGGCACTGATGGGTATACAAACTTTTATATGGGTTGTGTACATGTAAAAGATGTTGCAAAAGGACATATCTTACTATATGAATCTCCATCAGCATCTGGAAGACACCTTTGTGTGGAAGCAACAACTCACTGGAGTGACTTTGCTGACATGGTAGCAAAACTGTATCCTGAGTATAAAGTGCACAGGTAATCTTGACTCTTATTCTTTACATCTACCTACAGCAGAACCATTGAAATAATGTAAATGTACAATGACTAGTTCTTGTTTTTCATTGAATGTGAATAATTGTTTGAATAAAATGTCCCAATAGATTCATGCAAAGCCTTTGTGTCTTGTAGCCAAGAAATATTTCCATTTAGGATTATTTGCATGTATAGGTAGGTCCATCCATCAACTTGATTTAAGTTAAATATTGAACATCATATTATGTACGATTCAATCATAGTTGCATTATATATAATAACCTACCCTATAAAGTTCTGCAGCCTGAAATTTAAAACCCCAACTTTGAGAAGAAAAGATGCCCCACGTGAATGATGACAATTTCTCTAATTTGGGAGAGAACCTATCCGCAGAAAATTTTCTTTACGCCCTCCGCTCCACAAGAAATCAGTACATTTAATTGTATGCCTTAGTGCTAAGTAGTACTGAATTAAGCTTGATAAACAACAAGCTGATACGCAAACAAAAATCAGAAATCTTAATCAAGGTCCTTAGCTACGATGCTCTCCACTGAGTACAGACCCAGCAAATTGATGTCATACAATTGCATGCTGGCTGGCTGTTCATATGTGAATACTGATTGTACCCTTCTGGCATGAGCATGGCAAATACTTTTGCTTTATCACCATGATAAGCAATAACAATTGCTTTTTTAATCCTATTGATGACTTCTCATACAATGCCATCAATACCTTCAATGCTCCCTTATTATACTTCACAATAATGGATTTGATGAGATTGTTTATCGCTAGATACACATACTCAGCTTCTGCCAATAATAGATAATCTGGAATCAAAAGTATTTAAGGATATTGGCCAGCGACATATGAAGGAACCCAACAATCATCATTTACTGGTAATGATGGGGTCTGACTACTTTAATTGATAAACTCTCTTAATTGTATTATACAATAAATTATTTATTTATTATACTTATTTGTTAATTTCAATTCATTTATTTATTTATTATCAAATCTTACTTTGGAGAGGGGACATGACAGTCCTTCCTTACCCAAAGTTGCTTGTCTTCAAGTAATGATTGAATGATCATAGAGACCCATCCATTTCCATCTTCCACTGCACTACCATGATATTGCCATATATGTTTTCTCTTCTATTGTCAAATATGTATTAAAAGTAGAGATTTGGCAAAGCTTAACTTAATTTTTCTCTCATCTTCCCAAGAAAAGGATCTAAGACGACTGTAGTGGTGCCAATTGAAATTGCCAAGACCACATCTACATGACAGCATACCTCAAATTCATATCTTTTGGGTTCACTCTAGTTATTCTAGATCAACTAAAATAGAGCTACACATAGAGGATACTTTTTAAAATGCAAAATATATGCATGAATATATGAAGGCACAAAGCATACACAAAGTATACACATAAATCCATGTAGAGCATACACAAAGTATACACTCAATACATGCTTTGTTAGATTCCTTCTTGTTGACTAGAATGATACTTTGTTTCATCTTTTACCCTACAAGATGACAGGATCAAAGCTTTGATACCAATTGTATTGTCCCTCAACTAGGAATTTACTTAACTTACCCTAAATTTCCCAACTAGGGTTTGTCTTGCATTTGGGAATGGCAAAATTATAATATTCCTCACTAGGAGGCTGTCAATTCCCACTGATTAATATACCTAACTACACATTTAAATCAAATAAAATTAAGAAACAATTAATAATTCATAATGCATTTGATAGTTAACATACTTAAGACCCAATTCCTTTACTCATAATCATCAACCCTAAGGAAGATGGTGGCATTACTTTGCTAGGGCACATGAAACAGTAAGGTTCTTACCCATCTTGGGACCTACCCTTCATGTGACCAAAACTACTCTGCCTCTCCCTACACAAACCTCCTATCTTGTTAGCAGCATTTGTGGGTGATTAAGGAACTGGCGAAGTATATGCACAATGCTTACCAACAATAAAACAAGAGTCATTTCCTTTGAAAAACATCAATGAATAATAACTTCCATCCTCCGATGAGTATCTATTGTAATTAAAAAAAATTGCTCATTTCTAATCCCTTCTATATCTTCCTTTTCATGAGTGCCTATTATAATAATTTTGATCCATCTGTGATACCTTTTCGAGTGGGATCAAACTTCTTTAAATATCTTACGGCAACCAGCAGCTGCATCCCTTGCCTGGAATAGACACGACTCTATTATAATTGCACCACTTCATGATTGGTCTGACCGCAATTATTAAATCCTCTAATTGATACTGAAATTTTTATTGTATTGACTTAATCGTTTATAGTCTT
Organism: Cupressus sempervirens; assembly: GCA_028749045.1. Lineage (NCBI taxonomy): Eukaryota > Viridiplantae > Streptophyta > Pinopsida > Cupressales > Cupressaceae > Cupressus > Cupressus sempervirens. Next base: position 752,536,325 of record CM053789.1, on the reverse strand, counting down.
TGATTGTGCATTGATAATAAATATGGAAGTGGATGAACTCCACCAATGGATGTTATACAATTGATCCACTTTATGCTGGTTGGTTGTTCTTATGTGAATAGTTATATTACCCTTCTGGCATAAACACAACAAACCCTTTTGGCTTTTATCACCCAAATAAGCTCAAGGGCTTTGTTGGGACTCAAAATCGTCTTCCTGATTTGAGTACCATTCCAAGCTTTCAAGCCCTATAAGAGCCTTTTTGATGCATGTATACCAGGTTGTCCGTTTGAGGCCTAAGAGGTGTTTAATATTTCTAACACCTTTCATTCAGCATATCCACTTGTCCCATGAAGATAAATTGCAATTCTGAGTCATCTTGTGAAGTTCTGTTTTGAGCATTGTCCAAATCTGCATTTTTCCCCAAGTGTCAAACAGCGACAGGAGGCCTTGTTTGCATTTGAATATCTCGCACCTAGTAATGTTTCATGACTCGCTGCTTTGGGAGTGTTTAGTATGCCTATCAGAGAACCTATTTTTCAGATTTTGAGTTTTTTCGATATGTTTTGACTAGGTTTTGAATCCCTCAAAGTAGGTCATTTATTGTTGTCATGCTGATGCAAATTATTTAGAATTCTAGGAGGCCCTTTTTGACTTGTTATAACTTTGACCCAGTTGACCAAAATGAGAAATTTCCTTTTGCATTGCATTCTAGAGGTCAAAGACTTGCTATGTTTCAATTTTGAGCTTATGAGGGATCCGTTTGATTAGGTTTTGAATGCGATTTTAAATGCAATTTGTAATTTTTTATTGGTGTCAAAGTGTAGATTGGTCAGTACCCTTGTTTGTGATGTCATATCTCTGAATCCTTATAGGTGAGATCGAATGGATTGCATCATTGCATTCTACTTTGAAAACTCTTTAAGTGCGCTAGTTTGCAAGTTTTGACGAATCCGTTTTCACACTTTCTCAGGTCCATTCTATTTGCAAAAACCACTTTTCTGCCATTGTTTCCAGTTTGTAAATTTGAGTAGCCCACTTTGACTGCTCGCTAAATGTGTTCAATTATTCTTCACGAGCCCAAATCCCAAATTTAAATTACCTACGTGATAATGAACCAATTCCCCAGTTTTCGTTTCCCCAAGTGTCCATTTTCCTAGTTTTCAAAGCCAAAACAGAACGCGATTTATGATTTTTTGACATGTTTGCTTGTAGGCAATTTTGAGAAGGCAACTTTGACAGTCAATATCTTTTGACTGAGAATTCGTCAGAAGACAAGATTTGACAAGGTAAGAGAATGTGGAACAGAGAATCGGTATGTCCAATTTCAGAGCCCGGTCAGGTATTTTTGTCAGTTTTAAAGGCCAGTCAAAGGACCCCTTTGCACTAAGTTGACAGTTGGCAATAAAAGGTAAAAATGATTTTATGAGAGTTGATTCAACATTTCAAGATGTTTTCAATTTGCAAGGTGAATTTGGTGGATTGGTTTGAGATATCAGTTGTTCGAAAACAATTTTTTTTTATTAAACCTACTTTGGGGCCGACTAATTCCATCAGGCAAATAAACTTTGGGAGTTAGAAAGTGTGGTCAGGTTAGGGGTTAGCATATTGCTATTAAAATTCATATAATGTCTGATCTTTTGGGATTCAGAAGGCATTCTTGTAGAGGAAAGCTTCGAAAGGGAAACTACAAATGATTTGAATAAGTTATAATTGGTGCCTGATTGTTTCATATAAGTTCATTAATAAACATATAAGTGATCTGGGTATAAGGTAAGGGATAAGGTATCTTACCTAGATTGTAGTGAAAGTGGGGACAAGTTGGTATAAATGTGTGTATGTTTTGAAAATTCCCATGAAGCTAATCACGGCGAAATACTTGAAGTACATTCTAAATAGTTTGAAGCTAATACCAAGGTCAATGGAAAGCTCAACGAAGTCAAAGCCAAAATGGCCTTGGTAACACCGGGTCTTGTGAGCAAAGAACATAATGTTTGAGTGGAAGGCATTATAATATGATGGAATGTCATGATGAACTCAAGGTGGACATTCTTGATGAGGAACCGGCACTAGATGGTTCATAATTGGCGAAATTAATGGCTCCCATCTGTGTTGAGGAGCATTGACCCTTTGGCAGTCATCTCTAGGTGTCCCACTTTGATTGCCTCATCATCCAGAGAAGGCAAGTGTGATTCAAGGACCACCAATATTGGACGTTGTGTTCAAATTCTGCCAAGCTTCTGCATGTGGTTAAAGTAGAGAGGAATTTGCATATGAAAGGGGCCGACAATGTTGAAGAGGGAGTAGAAATGCATGAGGAAGGGGAAGTCCTGTTGGTCTAGCATGCTCACCATTGTCACATGGACGCATATCCCCTTCTAGGCGTGGTAGGACTTCACCTCGTAGGTCATCTCCTGTTTGTTGACAGAGTTGTTCTCCTCCACGTAGACCCCTTCGGTCTAGATCGACATCTGTTCTCCTGTCCGTAGGGCATGATTACCTCTTCGAAAGCGTTGGAGATATTGTCATATTCCTCTGAATCTCCTAGTCCACAAAAGCGTTCCTCTCATGGAGATAGGAAACTCTCAAAGAGTCCAAATTTAAGAAGGTCCATGAGAGGAGAAAAAGGTAGTCTTAGAAGTAGGCGAAGTAGTTCAAATTCACCTTTGAAAAGCAAGGACAAAGGAAAAGTGCAAATTTTGAAATAAAACTCGAAGCCTTTTGTCCCACATTGGTCTTGTGGTGATTGTTTCATGTTTATAAATACTAAGTCACTCACCAAGTATAATGTCGTGAAGACAAAGGCTTTTAGAAGCCAAGCCATGTGTGGTGGGTTTGGCCAGTTTGGCAAGTACAAAGAAATTTTGAACAAATACCTTGCTTGAGGAGATGATGTCATCATGGCTGGACCTGTGTGACTAATTGAAAATCGACACATAGTGATGGAAGGAAGATTCATTGAATGACAAGTGGTAGAGACCTCCAGCTTGGCGCGGGAAATGATGTGCTGACATGGCATGAGAGGGATATGTGTCGCAAAGGCACATCCCCGCATTCGCTGACTGTGATGCGGGAATGCGCCTAGCTGACACATGGCAGTGGGCCTTGGTCAGTGGTGAGGTGGCAGGCATCAAGCAGAAGGTTATGTGGCATTGACAGGGCAGTCTGGAGAGCCAATTAGAAATTGACACATGGCGGTGACATGTCAACCAGTTAGAGGGTGTCACGTGGTGTCTGGGTGGAAGGTAACGTGGAAGACGCCGACCAATGGCGTGCTGCCACATGGCACAAAAAGTCAAACTTAGTTGATCAGATTCATAGGTGAGAAAAATCAATAACAATGAAAAAGTGATTTTTAAATATGTTCTCAAAATCACGTGCAAGAATTTTTAAATTTAAATAGAGGGTATAACCTAAAGTTTGAACTTTAGGAAATGTAAAATTTTTGCATAAAAATTTAAAAGGCAAGTGCAGACCATAGAGCTATGACAGGGGCATGATTTTCAAAATGGTATTTTGGGCGTTTTCGATAAGCAAATATAGCGATATTATATATCACCGGAATCGGGAGAGAACGAACTTTCCTTTTTTGGAGTTTGTTTTCACATAGGAAGCCATCGGCTCAAGTTATACAAGGTTTTGTCCCAGATACTCAGTTTGCAACCACATTCAGGTATTGAAGTTCAGATTTGTTTTCTAGCAAGGTGATGAATTGAATGTGCGTAAAAGGCAGTAAAAATGTAGTCAGGGTCAAATTTTATTACCTCCAAGTCAGTTGAATCAAGGTATTATTAGCATTTCATGATGCATTTTAGATATTTGGGCAACACAAGGGTTTTCATCATTCACAAGAGATATTTCCAAGTTTGTTATAGAATAATGTTGAAAACTATATCAAATTTCATTGGTTGAAAGATGAGAGAGGTTTTACAACAACAGGGAATGAAGATTCAAGTGGACACATGTCACCTCCAGATTAGATTCGGGATTCTATTCCTTTCCTATATCTTTCTCTTTCTCATTCATTGTAGAGGTTCTAGTTTTGGAGAAAATTTCTCACTACTGTGATACCATGTTGGCAGTTTTCAGTGTGAGACCACATTGTTGGATCCAGAGCTGTGATTCCACCATTTTCTTCAGCAATTTCCTTTGTAATGAACAGAAAGAAGTAACAATACAAATAGTTCTGATCTGTTAGGCAGTTTTACATTTTAATTTCATGCATCTTATTGTATTTGTTTCAAAGAAATGAATGAAAAATGCAACAGTAAGTTAATCTTCATTCTGATATCTTGTCTCCCATTCATGCTGTTTGTGATCTTTTGTGTTTTGTAAACAAAGAGTATGAAACTCTGTTGCAATCTGTTGGTTGTATATGTTGGTTTATTTTGCTTATGACTCAAGGAGTCATGTAAATTCTTGATTATCATCATAGGATTGCAGATCTCATGAAGGGATAGGTAGAGTATGAGATTCAGAAAGATGCAGATGTTTGATTCACAAGGTGAATAGATAGATTAGGAAGTCCTAATGTATGGGATATGTCAATGACTTTTAGGGATGTGTGTTAGGGGTTTGTGTGATTGCCCAATAGATAAGGCACTAATCAGCTACAGGATCAGAGTGTTATGTTGTTCATCTTATGTTTTGCTGAAATCAACATCATTAATCAAATATCTTTTCCTTTAATCTTAAAGAACAGAAATGTGATGCCCTCACTTAGCTTATCAATTTCTTAGGCCATGTTATTAGCTTTTTCATGTCTGGGATCTTTGCACAAGCGTTAGAAGATTAAGGGTTTTATCTGCTTTGTTAGATTCAAGTGTATGTTTTAGCACTGGTACCATATAAGTGAATTCAAGGTTTTGCAGAGCCTAAAGTAGAAGAAGGGTCTAGCCTTATAGTTGGCCTAGTGTTTGAAAGGGTATGTTGGAGATGGGAAGTAGCTTCCCCTAGATGTATCTTGTTCTCATTAGGGTAATTTGAAACAGTGAAGATTCAAAACACCAACAGGCTCCTCATATAATGACATCAATACCTTCGATGCTTCCTTATTATGCTTCCAAATAATGGATTAGATGAATTTGTTTATCGGTAGATACACATATTCAGCTCCTGCCAATACTAGGCAATCCACACAAGTCTGCTATACTTAAGGATATTGGCCAACGACATATGAAGGTACCCAACGTTCATCATTTACTGGTCATGACAGTGTCTAGGCTCATTGTCACAATATGGAGGACGATTTGTATCTAATTACTATAATTGATAAACTCTCTTGTAATTATATTATGTTTTATATTATTATTATTTATTTATTTTAATTTTATTATCATTATGTATTATTAAATCTTACATTAGAGAGAGGACATGACAATAGTGTTCATGGATGTGGAGCAAACTCAAGTTAATTCTGCAATTGTTTCAAGGCATAGGCTTCCTCTTCTTTAAGAACTCTATCCCACACATTCGTCTCTGATGAAGTTGGAAGTGACACTGCTAAATGATCTATCTTGAGCAGCCTTAAAGGATCCACCATGTACCGTGCTGTCCCGTCGTGACTTGCAATCACAATCAGGACCTTCTGCAATTTGGAATTGTCCTCTAGGTGTATCAACCCTTTTCACTCAGCCTGGAGGGTTTAGTTGAGATGAAAAATGTTTAGTTGACAACCAATAAGCAATTTGCAGTATAAAGACTGATAAAGACCTGATTAGTGAGATAGAGGTTTCATGCTAGCCTTAGCAAGCCTAGACAGAGGTTTTCATCCCTGTAGAGCTGATTTGCAATTAGCAAAAATGAATTCCCAAATGTGTTCACATAGCCAACTGAATTGAATTTATACCTGTTTGAAGTAGAGTTGGCACCCAAAAGACAATCGCGGTTGGCTAATTTTTTTATTTTTTATTTTTGTAAATATTAAACTATTCAAGGTTGGCACCTAAAAGAGGTCTGGGCTGGGTCAAAATAAAAATTACTTTACTATTTTATATATATCCGTTAGTGTTTAAAAACAATTAAAATAAAACTGTTGAAGGACGACCTATTATCGGGGAACATGGTAATCCTCCTTGGTTTGCTTTTCCTCAAGTAACTCTAGGCTTGGGTGCTTGAAAACTTCCACTCCTTCTCATGTGGCATTTTCAAGAGGAAGATTCTTCCATTTCACTAACTACTTTGGAATGACTTTATTTCTCAGGTTACTTTCTCTCACATTAAGGGTGGCTTTTGGTTCCAAAATCAATTCTCTTCATCATAAAGTCATGACAAGGTAAGTGATAATGTAACATGTTGACCAATGGCCTTCTTCATGCATGATTTCTTCGGGGAGATCATTAGTTCAAACCTCGCATTGTCAATAAAAAAATATTATGCTTTTCTGTTTATTGGAAGTTCTAGGTCATATGTAATTTCACCAGTCCTCTTTTTGACCTTATAAGGTCCATAAAAGCATGACTTCAACTTATCAGCTCTGCTTCCCATCAAGGAATATTATTTGTAGAGCTGCAACCTCAAGAATACCGTGTGGCTCTAATGTCCCCTTTTTAACTAGTATCAGAGGACGAGTTGTTAGCCTATTAAATTGTGTCCCTCATAGGCTAATTATTGTGGATAGAGGGACTTCTGAGGCAAAGCCTTGGTTATGGGATGGTGTCGTCTTCTCCACAATTTAGTAAGTTCCAATTTGGTCTTCGTTTGGGCTAACTATCATGTACTTACTATTGATGTTAAGTTTGGTGATGATTGAGAAGTACCCTTTTTATTTTTGGGAAGTGCATTTTCTCATGTGGGGAAATATTAGGTGTGACACCTGTTTCAGACGACATATTTAAAGAATAAGTATTTTGAGAGTTATTATTTAAGTGGCCTAATTAGTATTAAAACATTAAGTGGCTTATTATAAAAGTTATAATTTGACTTTATAATTTCATTGTGATATTGTTATCAGGATTTAACTGTAGTTTTTGAGTCAAACTCATTGACCCATGTTTCATGAGTAGTGATCCACACAAATCCCTCTCTCATGAGAATAAATGGAACACTTAGCACTCATTGGATCTAGGTGATGCTCACAGAGGTGAAGCATAGGGACTTCCTTGGAGGTCACCCATACCAGTACTACTCTAATGTGAGCATGCTTAACTATGGATTTCATCCATGGTTAAACCCACTCCACTTGCAACCCCATTTGCAAAACCTTCACCAAGAGTTGTGCCTTATGAACCATTCATTATAAAGCCCCTTAAGCTCATCAAATGATAAGTAGGAGATATTTCCCATAATAGGTCAAATTGTGATATTGCTATCAGGATTTAACTATGTAGTTTTTGAGTCAAACTCATTGACCCATGTTTCATGAGTAGTGATTCACACAAATCCATCTCTCGTGAGAATAAATGGAACACTTGGCACTCATTGGATATAGATGATGCTCATAGAGGTGAAGCATCGAGACTTCTCGGTAGGTCACCCATCCCAGTACTAGTACAGTTTGAGCACACTTAACTATGAAGTTTCCTCCATGGTTAAATCCTCTCTACTTGCAACCCCATTTGTAAAACCTTCGCCAAGTATTTCTTGAATTTGGTTTATGCATACCTATGAACAACATCTCCTTGTCATAGATTGAGAAACTATTTTTTGTCTCCTTGAGTTTCCAACTTTTAAATGCTATGTGTGCCTATTTTGCATCAAGATTTCTCCAATCCCTTATCTTGAAGCATTACACTCTAAAACAAAATTATGTTGGAAATTAGGAATAGCCAAATCAAGGCATGTACTCATTACCTCTGTGAGCTTGTCAAAAGCTCTCCATGTTGAAGGGCTCGAAGAGAAAGCTCCTTTTTTTGCTGAATCTGTCAATGGGGTAGTGAGCTGCAAGAACCCCTTAAACTATCCTCCTATAGTAGTTGCAAGATCCCACAAATTGTAACAACCATTTTTTCTTGGGTCTTAACTAACAACTAACATATCAAAAAAATACAATTATAACTTCACTTTCATAGGAAGACAGTTATATCAGTTACGTTCATGTGAATGAGATTAACGGTTAAATTCAGTTAAACGAAAATTTCATAACTAACAATTGAAAAACACCATCAATGAATTTACTATGGAAATTAAAATCTACATACCATGGAATTCAAAACCGAAATCAATCTAGGAATGCTTCTGCAAACATCTAGGTTAGTCCACAAATACCACTTAGGATCAGTTGACAATTACCATCCAATACCACTATATCAAAATCAAATGACGATTACCATCAAATACCACTATATCAATTAGGGCATTAATACCACTGTATCAATTACCATTGGATCATTTAGGGCATCAGATACCATTGTATCATTTAGGGCATCAATTACCATTGCATCATTCCTTTCTTTCCGATTGCTTAGCTGTGGCAATAACATAAGATTAGAAGATATGTTCATAAACATTATTCTTATAAATGAAAGATTGAAATAACAATCCATCAAATAAATCTATCTTTTGCAAATGAATATATTCCACGTTCAGTTAGAAGATCAACTGATCTAACTGGTTGCCAATTATATTGACAATAAGAGTTGCTTTCATTTAAAGAAATAATTCTAACGATGATACAACTCAATTAATTTTACCTTCTACTTGAATATACATCATAAAAAAAACACCTGTTACTAATAAATGATTGAATGCTCAACTTATCTTTATCTGATGCACGTCTTGACATCTCATGAAGAGGGAAAACATTGTCAGGGGCTTAACCACCCAACCTTGGACTATAACTTATCCCCACACAATCTCTAACGAGAAAGGCCTTCCCTATCCAGAAGTAAACATAGAGCAACTTAACCAACCACTGAGCATCCTAGTAGTAGAGTATCATCCCACCATTCGATTTGGGCATCAAGAACTAAACAATGGACTAACATGAGTTGACTTAGATGTTTAGATGTGATTATTCATTTCTGATTTATGTTTACTTTATTATGCAGGAGTATTTCTATTCTCACCCTTCATCTCAACCATGCTGGTCCTCATGGATGAATTCTTGGGTGATTCCTCAAATAAAATTTGATCATTGTTTAAAAAATATAGTCATCTCAATTATGCCCAAGTCCAGTCTGAAGCATTATAGATGAAACTTATATAACTTTCCAGTAGCAGTCCGCTAATGATAGTGTTTTAAAAGGTAGTGGAGTGGGATCAATGAAAGTCATGCACCATAATCCATATGATAAAGAAAAGAATAGAGATTAAATGCTATTGTCATGGAGATGGGAACCACAATTTATACCTTGGAACAAATGGTAGCAATTAATGGCCACATATCTTTCTCATAACAAACCATAATATCACTTATGTACTCTTCATCATAGTGAGAGCTTTGTGATAGGAAAATCAATACAGGTTACTAGCATGATATGGGATAAAGAAAACTGGGTTAAGAGAGGAGAAGACTAAGTGAATCACCATTATTGATGTAAGTATGCGTGTACAGCCAAAATAAAAGAAAGCCTTTGCATACGAATACAACTAACCCAGACTACAAAGATATGTAACTCAAATGTACTGATACCCATCTAATTCCATGCAAATTTAATATATGAAAATAATGGGGGAGCATCCTAGTCCGACATACAAGTTCACATATGCCAGTGTTGACAACAAATTAAACACGTGATCTAGGAAATATATGAAGTTGCTGCAAAGATTGAGGATCATCAAAAACCATGAACGAGTACATATATTATCGTATAAAAAAAAACCATAAATGATGCCATCAGGAATTGAACCCGAATTGTGGGTCAAGCTTGGCTCGTTATTGGGTGTTTGGTTTGTGGTCAAATCCACCTTATGAGACGAGGATGCCTTGTCACTCTACAACCTGAGAGAATAATTTGATTCCATATCAAGATCACAAACGCTATGACAGGACTGCAATCTTGATTCACACGAAATCAGAGTAAGAGATTTAAAATGATTGATCCCTGATCGAGAGTAGGTTGAGGTATATCTCCCTCTATGGCAACAAGAGTCTCCAAACTAAATAATCAATCCATGCTCGGTTATAAAAAGAACAAGAAGGTGGCGGTGGAGTTACAATACCAACAAGGAGTCATTGGCATAAGTAATTAAAGTGGCCATCTCAACTTATAAGGCCCGATGGAAATAAAAAAAAATATGAAAGGTTGCTATGCATGAAATAATATTAGACCACCGCCAAAGTTAAAGAAATAATATTGTCTTAGTATTTAGCATGATGGTATCTATAACATCATGGTATCTATAGATACCTATATATGTATGTATGCATATACGTGTACATGTGTAAACCCCAACCATATATTTCTTTCGTATATGCCAAATGTCAAGTATATGTATACGTCCTTGCATGTATAAAGTTGGTTTACATATGTACACATATACATGTATAGATATGTAGGTATCATGATGTCGATATGATAAGACATGATTATACATTAGAATACTCCAACCAACAACACAATTACAAAGGTACAAACTCGTTCAATTTCCAATTCACGTTTAGTAATCTCTTTTACTATTAAATGATATGTGATTTAACAAGTTAGCTCATGGTCGTCCAAAGTACACTCTTGCCTACCTAGTCGTTATTCTTAGCCTAGGTGGTTTAGGGCTTGTACCTATTTGCTCAGTGATGGCGGTGCCCCTCCATGCCCAATTCCTTTCTGGCAATGTTTATCCCCTTTGACGTGCTCCTACAAGGGAATTGTCCACGATTATATTATATTCCTCAATATAATGACAATTTACCATAACAAATTATTATTCATAAACCATCATCCCACTTCCCATGAAGATAACCAATTTTCTAAGATTTCAAGATAACAATATAATAGCATCATAATGATTAACTAGCTTGTCATCTTCATATGAAATTATAATGATTAACCATCTTACCATTTCACATGATTCTAACAAATTTCAATTGTCAATTGACTTCACGTGACATCTCAATGGCTATAAGAACATTTAAAATTAGGTAAAAAATTGGAATGTAACACAAATCTCTCAATTGTGTCAAATTCGTTGGTCTAGGCCAATTTTGTATTGCTGTAATCTTTTTCTCATCCACACTAACACCTTGGACACGAATCTTAAATCCCAATATGATATTTCAGTGAAAGTAAACACACATTTGGATGTCTTGTTGTAGAATGAATGCTGCGTAAGAATGTTAAGCTCCTCATTTATGTGCCTCACATGATCCTCCCATGTTTTACTGAAAATCAAGAGTTTATTAAAAAAACCAACACAAATTTCCTCAATGCAAAATAACTATTGATTCATGCAAGACTAAAAGGTGGTGGGTGCATTGGTCAACTCAAATGGCATGACCAAGAACTTGTAGTGACAATAGTGACATTTGAAGGCTATTTTGTGCATGTCCTCATTTCTAAGTTTCTAACCCTTACCTAATGATACCTCTGTCAAAGTCAATCTTGGAGAAGTACACTACACCATTAAGCTCATTAATAAATTCATCAGTATTGGGTATGGGATGGTGGTTCTTGATTGTCTTTTTGCCGAGGGCTCTATATTCAATGTACATCTTATAGTCCCATCTATCTCTTTCACCCACACCATGGTTGATGCGAATGGATTAGAAGTAGGTTGTATGTGCCCCATGTCCAGTAACTTCTTAATTGCATTCTCAATTTCTTCTTTATATCTCCTTGGGTGTCAATAGGGCACAGTGATGATGGATTTTGCTCCTTCCTCAAGCTCGATGACATACTGAAAAACCCCTATCCATAGGTAAACCAAGAGAGATTTAGCCAAACATCTTGCTATGTTTATTCAAGATGGACTGAATGTCAACATGGTAGGGTCTGTCATCATTGGAAGAACTAGTGACTATAATCATGCATACTTCTGCCCAAACCACCCGGTCTCTCTGAAACTCTCTCTCCATCCTTTTGGCTGAAATCACCATAAGTGCGGAGAAGGGAATTCACCATCCTTGAGATTTTGAGCAATTTGACCCTTGCAACAACTCACTTATAGCACTTTGGTGAGCTAATGAGATTGATTCATTAAACCAAGATTAAGTTTTAATGTGAACGAAAAGTAAATAAAATAAAGATAACTTTATACCATGAATTGGTGAAAATAATTTTTCTACTAGAAAGGAAAGAGTTGCTGATGAAGAAAATCTAGTGAATTCCGCTAACTCTTTGTCTCGGTTGCCTACACAATTCTAGGACCACAACTCAGGTTTCAGGTGCCAATGCAATGCTTGTGTGCCCCATATAGATTGTTGGAGCAAAATTGTTTTATTGATGAACTTTGTAGGTTTATAAAGTGCATAAATTAGTTTAGCAAGTGCTAACTTCATCATAACAATGTATAACTACCCCCCTTTAGTACATTGTTCTTACAAATATAAACTTCACCCCACACTTTGTTTGATAGAAGTAGTTGATGAACCATCATTGCTAAATCATACACATTTGCAAAGTTGATGTCCATTGAATGAACAACATAAGTCCCCAAGTGATTATCAGCAAATCACATCATTATGATTGAGTTAAGTCCATGATAAAAAGGAACCTTGAGGTTGTCTTAGTTGATTACACAATCATATACATTGTTTAGCACCTAAGCTTCCTTATTCAAGAGAGGATTTGATATTTGGTGTTTTGTCCAAGAATCCTAAGTGTTTCATCTTGCATGTTGAAGTGCTTTCAAAACTCGGATCAACACATCCCAGTGACCACCTTTAGTTTGCAGATTTGTGGGACAAGTGTGTATTGCGCAAGCATCTCCATGACATGACACATTTTGAACCAAACAAGCCATATGGTTAAGAATCAAGACATGGGGGATGACAAGGCTAGTGGGATGTGATGGAGGCTTAGATGGAATTTTGGTTTCTAGCCAAAGCGAAGGCATTATGCGATGACGAATTACATGAGGTGTACTTTATGGCATTACATTAAGATCTCCATTGGGAAGGCTGCAAAGAACTATTTCCTTCCTGTTAGATTTGAATGTCAACTTCATGGTTTGATATCTCTATGTAGAAGTATTGAGTTTTCTGGATTCGATTGTGTGTGTTTATTTATCATCAACGTTTCGGATCACACTACATGATCCATCATCAGGATGAGAAAGTGCAGGATCTTAACACACACAATCGAATCCAGAAAACTTAGTACTTCACAAATGGATTGTGGAAATTTGTTACTATTAATCTCTATGTAGACTCACCAAATTGAGTGCAACCATTGGAATCCCAACACCAATTCTGTATTGCCAATACCAATCATAGAAATATAATCCCGATGTTAAATAAGTATGCAAATATAATCATCTATAATAGATAGAATAGGTGCCACACCATACATTCAATACACACATCAACAAGTACCAATTCATGTACCAAAAATACGTGAAGCTAAAAATCACTATCCACAATATCCCATAAATTATAGAACAACTTAAATATTGTTGTCCAAATTTCTTCATGAAAACAAAAGAATCCATGCACATATCAAATTGAAAGCAATTTTTAAAAGTTCTCAGTGCGTCTAAAATACTCAATGCACTGAGTTATGCCCCCTTTAAGCAAGCTTCCCTCAAACAATGTTGAAGTGAATCTTGTCCTTATACAACAAGTACTTGCAAAATTGAGAATCAAAAAACAACTTGGAGTGAAGAAAGCCTCGTCCTTGATAACAATAAGTACTTGCAATACTGAGAATTGGAATCAAAGCAAGAATCAAGCATTGTTATCTAGGGTTTCTGGGTATAGGGAGTGGTATTTGGTATTTATGATGTACCATCTAATTTAGATGCTAAAAGTTATTTTCCTCAAGTCAAATTTGGTCTTCTAAAATACAACAATTTTTTGAAGAATTAGGCTAGTGCTTTTTGAATAGCGCTATTGTAGTAGAACTCTCTTTAAACTTCAACAAATTTGATCTTCGCGGTTTACTATTGTTGGAGTAACAACTCCAATGCTAGGAACACATAGTGTGAATTCATCTTCAGAATAGAGAGAACAATATGCTCTAGATTGATTATTGACATTGAGACTTACATAATGTACAAAACCTTGCTTATAAAGGCAAGAAATAAACCAGTAGGTAGGAATAACAATACAGCTAGCAATATACTCCTAATTAATTAGAAGCCTAAGTAAACTTAAGCATGTGGGTGAGTAATAATTTACTCCAACATCCCCCTTAAGTGCGACTTAGGGAGAAAATAATTATGAGCAAGATGCAAGATGGGTCTCAACTACAAAATTATTTTAGGTACCCTATACCCAGCTTCAATGCAAATACAATAAAATGCAATCTCTCATAAATGAACAAAAGGAGAAAAACATGGGACAAGACTCTCGAAGAGAGAGAAAAGAAACAAGATGCATGGATGGAGGAGTCGATCACACCCCCCAAGGACTACAAACAACAAATATATACAAAATATGAAGAAAGAAGACAATATAGCTCCCAAACAATGAACAAGCTCCAATATTGGTGAAGAATGCATAGAAACAAAAGATAACCCAATGCCTACAAGCAACACATCTTCCTTTAGAAAGGAGCAAGTCCACCGAATAATCAAACAACCACTCCATGTCCAACTGAAAGAAGGAAGAAGTCTCCAAATAGGAATCTTTGAAAAGTGATTAGGAGTCTCCAAGCACAAATAAGCCTCCATATAGTATATACTCGTGATCAAACCAACCCAATGAATGTGTGAAAGCAAGTGGATGACGAAACTCATCAATATAGATGTCCAAAGATGTATCAACAATAGTGCTATCACCAAAGAGGAGAGAAAACCCCTCAAATATGTCTCCCAAAACTGCAAGATGAGTCTCCGCAAAACAAGTCAAAAATGCCTGTAAAATACTCATTGAACATAGCAAGATTTGGAATACTGTGATCAACCCGTTGAATTGAGGTAATCTCCAAATCCGAATAAGGCGATGGAGGAGGAAGGTTGCCAATATTCTCTAGAAAACCAATGCTCAAATGACCAAAATTCTCCTCACAAACATGATTTGCCTTTGGTGGAAAGGTATGGACATCATCCAAAAGCACATCATCATTCGGAACAAAGTGAAAGAAAGAATACAATCTAGATGCATGATCAACCACACTCACAACAATGATTTCTCTAGTCTTCACATCTTTAATGAACACACGATCAAGAGTGAACTCCACTCTCTTACCTTGTGCACCACGAGTAATTTGATAAATCAATAGGAGATTATTGTTTAAGGAGGGTACACAATGAATGCCATTGAATGATCCCTCACCCATAATAATATATCATAATTACACTGCCTTGGGTGACGGGGGGACGAGGGAACGTGGGGACAAGTTTCTAGAATGGGGGGACATAGGGACCTTAATTTGGGGACTGCAAAGGGGACAATGGGGGGAATGGTGGAGGGGGACCAGGAGGGGGGGCTTGTATATACTATACATATGGTACTTAAAATGCTAGTTATGAAAAGATAAATTGCAATATAAAATATAAAGATGTAAAAGAGTAAATACTTGAACATTGAACATAAATAGTCAAATCATCAAATAGTTAACACTAGAACGTCCCCCCATTCTCGGTAGAGGTGGTAGAAATTGGTGTTGCTGCTGGGGACGGGGGAACAAAGTCCCCAAGTCCCCTGTGCATCCTCGTCCCAAATGCGTGGGGCACAAAGGGGGGTACACATCCCTATGTTACTATGCAATATATCCTTTGCCACAAATCTTCTTGTATGTAGTGTTATCCATTAAATGTTTGTTGAACTACAAGGTTAAAAAGATAAAAACATATCCATAGAAGATGTATATGTGTTGGATAAAGTTTTTGTAAGTCAGTATGGCCACAACTTACAAAATTGTGACTTTAGGCAAGGGTGTAGTGAGATTTCTTTCTCCTCTTAACAAGAGGGGATGCCCCATTTTTACCAAGGTGGCTCCAATAAGAACTTAACTGAGATTACAAAAAGGTCAATTTTCTTAATAAAATCGTCTTTTTTTAGGAATGATTTGCATGCAACTATAACTTTCTAACTTAACAAAAAGTACCTTATTGCTACGATAATATAGATGACCTTGGAATTGACGTAAGAACAATACATGGGGCGGCAGTTTTCTTTTTATATTTTGTGAAACAAAAATAGGAACTCAAAGTCTTTTGCACTTGTCTAGAATGAAGATTCAAGCAAAATAACTAGTAAGGCACAAAGTCTCTTACTAGATACTGTAATGTCTTGTTTCAGGGCATTAGATTTTAAATCTTAATTGTGCATATATTTTATATTTTTCTTCTTGATGATCCCCTTTACCAACGTTTTTATTCCCTCTATATATTTCAATGGTAAGAGTTGTGTCTTTTTATAATATAATAGTTATATTAATAATATAATTATATTAACATATATTATATTAACATATAGATTATACTATATAAGTTCAATTATACATAACATATATTATATCTATAGTGATATTGTTATTCTTAATAATATTACTGATATAAATATTATTTATTTATATCATAATATGGATATATATATATATCTATTTATGATTAATATTCAATAGTATATTATTTAATATCTAATTACTATATATATATAATTATATAGTAATATTTATTATATTATGATCTATAATAATTTATATTTTCATATTAGTATTATTATATTATTCATATATATTATTTATTTTTTGTATTTTAGTAATTATTAAATATTATTTTAGTGGGGCTATCACAGTCCTTTTGAATTTGCTTGTCCTCAAGAAATTGATTTGATCCTCATTAATTCATAGTCTGGATTCATTCTCTTTCCTGCATATGTGTTAGACACTTGCAAAGTAAAGATGTTAGTATATAATAGCATGTACAAGAACATATGAATGAAGACACAAAGTAGACACATTAATGCATGAAGACTTGATGCAAGTACAAGGTAGACACAAATGCATGGGACACAAAAAAGACACAGAGCAAACACATTGATGCATGAAGACACGATGTAGACGCATAGTATACATGTTAGAATCTAGCTTACAAATTGAAATAAGAAAAGGGTAAGGAAATGTTTTACCACTTTGATCATAAATGTCATGCTCCTTTCCCCTGTCTTGAAATAAAAAGTTCTTGAAGATGCATATTTTTAACAACTTTTCTATAGTTGGTACTATATTAGGGTGTATAATTCTATAGTGGATGGTAGATTTACTACTGCTCGAGTTTGGACAGGCTCAACTTGGGGCTCCCTCAAATTTTTAATCCATATTGGGATTCTCTTGCCCCAAAGCGACCGATTTACTCCTCCCCCTGTCCACACTCCTTACCCACTAGGAACATGTTTAATTTCATTATGGATGGAAGGTTTACTGCTGCTCGAGTTTGGACACACTTAGCTTGGGGCTCCCTTAGATCTTAAAATCCATATTGGGATTATTTTGCCCCAACGCGACCAATTTACTCCTCCCCTTGTGCACACTCCCTATCCATTAATATAAGGGGTCTTATCGAGTTATTCACAACTTATTAATTACATTAAACACCGGATTATTGTGCACACCAATAATGCCCACATCTTTGAATTCTACTACTGCAAAGCCAAACAGAAAGCTAGGACTAATAGGAGTAGTGTTCGACATGGATGGGATCCTGATCGTTCTAGTTATCGACTTTGCTCTCATGAAATACAAAGGTTTGGGGGACGATCACCATTACTCTAAATTTGGAAGCACCTCACATATTGATATTCTTCACGAAATTGAGCAATGGAGTCCTGAGAGGCAGGATAAAGCCTATTGTATTATTATAGACATGGAGCATCAAGCTCATGAGCACTTACAGATAATGCTTGTCTACATTGGTGATTTGCTTCTAATTTAAATGTTCTCATATTTGTTGTTTGTGATGCAAGAGCATTGGAACCTTGCGAGATGCTTGACTTTAGACAAATAAGGACGTTCTCCATTTCAAGTGTTATTGTTGAACTATGGATGATTGCATTGATGTTTTTCATGTGCAATAAAGGTGTTGCAATACAAGTGCGTAACCAAAGCCCAAAACTAAGCAACTATGTCGCAATTTAAACTAATAGAGTGAAGCCATCCTACAGGCTCCACCCACCAAACCCTGTCGGAAAAGAATGCTTTGACGAAATCTCAAACACAGAAGCAAGAGAATTCCTAGAGAATCATAATGCCCGAGAATAATCCTGACAGAGAGAATAATAACAATAATTAGACAGACTTCAAGCAAAGGTTGATTGAAGGTGCCATGTAAGAGAAATCTTCATATGTGAAAGGAAAGAATATTTGCATTGGTTTATATTTGAAGAGATTATTAAATGCAATGATGAAAAGTACTCCAGTAATCATATTATTATTAGTCAGTGATTTCAAGCAAAGATTAATTTAAAGGTGATTGTCATGCAAGTGATTCATTAATCGGAGATTCATTTGGAAGAATCTTGATTATTAGGATGAGGAAATATGTTCAGTCAAGGAGATGTGACCATTAAGATATGGAAATATCAATGAACTTCAAACACCAAATATGAAGAAATATTGATCACTGCAACCAATGCATCAATCGTATATAATGTTATTGATTAAAACAAGAATGGGCATCGATCACATGAATGATATATAAAGCATAGACATTGTAAAATAAGAGATGCCAATCAGAATAAAGATCAATGTTCTATTCAACATAAAGAGAATCTAATTAAGGAAATTCAAGTAGTTCATATAAGTATCTCCAAAATAAAATTACTTAACATGAACTAGTGAGCATTCTCTAATCTGCGTTAGAAGATTTGTAAATGTGGAAAAACATGGACCAAGTACAACGAAGTGGTATTACCATTTTTTCGGTAGAGAACATGTGGATTAGTTTAATTCAAGGGAAGGAACCCTTGGTCAGTGATCACAAGTCAACAGAGGAAAAATATACCACCGTGTGATATGAAGCTAATGCCATATTACAATGCACTTGAAAGATTTCGTATAAACCAATCAC
Organism: Cupressus sempervirens; assembly: GCA_028749045.1. Taxonomy (NCBI): domain Eukaryota; kingdom Viridiplantae; phylum Streptophyta; class Pinopsida; order Cupressales; family Cupressaceae; genus Cupressus; species Cupressus sempervirens. Next base: position 752,517,299 of record CM053789.1, on the reverse strand, counting down.
ATATACCACAGTAGGTAGCCATATGAATGGCATATAGAAATATTTTATGATTGAGGAGAGTTTGAAAAAGGTATGCTGAAGGACAACATATAAGGTATGTATTAGTCTCAACTTTCTCTTTATTTCATCTAGAAATAGATATTATAAATTTGAAATATATGTAATAATAATTTATAGAGTGGATGTATGATATCTAAATGAGATTAGGTACATTTATTATAGAAATCAATATTGTTTCTTAAAAAAATAATTAATCTTAAATATTATTACAATTTATAATATGGGAAATGAAAATTTCAATATCTATTTTCAAATATGTAAATAAGATTAATATTGAGTCAAATTAACCCTCACATTTGATATAACTTTCTAATATTCTTATTTGTTCAATAAGATTATTTGATATGAAGCATATTTATGTCAATGATAAGGATTTTGGTATTAGTGTCTAGAGGATAGGGATTATCTTATTGGTTAATTTAAATATTATCATTATCGGGTATTTAAGAGAGGTGTTTAATGTAATTAATAAGTTGTGAATAACTTGATAAGACCCTTTATATTAATGGATAGGGAGTGTGCATAGGGGGAGGAGTAAATCGGTCGTGTTGGGGCAAAATAATCCCAATATGGATTTTAAGATCTAAGGGAGCCCCAAGCTGAGCGTGTCCAAACTCGAGCAGGAGTAAACCTTCCATCCATAATGAAATTAAACATGTTCCTAGTGGGTAGGGAGTGTGCACAGGGGGAGGAGTAAATCGGTCGCGTTGGGGCAAGAGAATCCCAATATGGATTAAAAATCTGAGGGAGTTCCAAGCTGAGCGTGTCCAAACTCGAGCAACAGTAAATCTACCATCCACTATGGAATTATACACCCTATTATAGTACCAGCTATAGAAAAGTTGTTAAAAATATGCATCTTCAAGAACTTTTTATTTCAAGATAGGGGAAAGGAGCACGGCATTCACAATCAAAGTGGTAAAACATTTCCTTAACCTTTTCTTATTTCAATTTGTAAGCTAGATTCTAACATGTATACTATGTGTCTACATTGTGTCTTCATGCATCAATGTGCTTGCTTCGTGTCTTCATGCATTCATGCCTACTTTGTGCTTGCATCACGTCTTCATGCATTAATGTGTCTACTTTGTGTCTTCATTCATATGTTCTTGTACATGCTATTATATACTAACATGTTTACTTTGCAAGTGTCTAACACATGCAGGAAAGAGAATGAATCCAGACTATGAATTAATGAGGATCAAATCAATTGTTTGAGGACAAGCAAATTCGAGAGGGGAGGACTGTGATAGCCCCACTAAAATAATATTTAATAATTATTAAAATACAAAAAATAAATAATATATATATGAATAATATAATAATATTAATATGAAAATATAAATTATTATAGATCATAATAATATAAATATTACTATATAATTATATATATAGTAATTAGATATTAAATAATATACTATTGAATATTATTTTTATATATATATATATAATGATACAAATAAATAATATCTATATCGCTAATATTATTAAGAATAATGATATCACTATAGATATAATATATGTTATGTATAATTGAACTTATATAGTATAATCTCTATGTGAATATAATATATGTTAATATAATTATATTATTAATATAACTATTATATTATAAAAAGACACAACTCTTACCATTGAAATATATAAAGAGGGATAAAAACATTGGTAAAGGGGATCATCAAGAAGAAAAATATAAAATATATCCACAGTTAAGATTTAAAATCTAATGCCTTGAAACGGAACATTATAGATACTCTCAAATTTAATAAAAACACTTATAATTGAAGCCCAAAGTCTTCAGCTCTAAGTGATTACAACCATTGCTGTCTATCACAATTTGTCCTCAAGTCTTCAAAAGTTCAAATTGGCTTTGAATCCAATAGACAACTTAAAGTTTGCACAATTAAATTTGAATCCCTCTTGAGCAAAGCTCCAAAACTCACAATCAATATCTAGAAAATACCGTCCCATTGCACCTTGAATCAACATGAAGTTTGCAAGTGCATGTAAGCATGAAGGTGAGATTTTTGGATGCAAAAGCACGTGACAAATGAGCTCACTTTCTATGATAGTTTCTTTGAAGAACAAGGTTTTTAATCCTGATTGCACATACAAGTAAGGTGAAGTACTTGCACATACAACTTGGAGAATTTAGACGAGAGATAGGACCGCATCATATACATTATGCAAATCAAAAAATTGAATTGAAAAGAGTTGCATAAACAAAAGAACAAATATATACAACAAAGCCTTATGAAAATGGCAAAGAATCTTACCTTTTTCCTCAAGAAGCAAGGGAAGAAATATTTTAGGCTCTTTTGCAAAATCTAAAAATGGATCCAAAGAGGCTTCCAAATTTAGAATGATTGCATGAATGAGAGTTAAGTAGACTTCAAATTTTGATTCAATCTTAGCAAAATGAATGCATTTATTGAGTCAAAAAAAATTTCTTGTCAAGTGTACAAAGTTGGAGATAAAAAATGCCTCATTTTAGCAACCATTTTGACCAAGCAATATGGAATATGCAATGCATATAAAAAATGACGTCCAAAGCATTATATGCAACTTGAGAAGGATTGTATACAAGATGGAAATGATAAACAATGCTTTAAATCTTACCCTATGTCAAAGAGTTGAAGATTTGATGAAGAAAAATGCTCAAACACAAGGCGTTTTTGGGCAAAAATGTGCCCTAAATGGGCTGTAATATGAATTAAAAAAATCTCTTAATTCTGTACTTTTAAATAGCTAAGAATGATCCTTGGGTGATTTCATGCAAAAATGACCCTATAGAGAGCAAAATCCATTGAGCATTAACCATGAAATTTGTGATTCTTTGCTACAAAATCCCATTTTTCTCAAAAACGAAATTTAGGTGGGTTTTGCAAGTAAAAAACAATTGCTCTCTTGAAAATGGTCACTCTTGCTTGTTTAATCAAAAATGCCTTTTAGAATGAGTAAAGACACACTTTTAAGTCTCCAAAACTTGTGCTTTTGGGTTCAAAATCGCCACCCATAAGAGGTTTTCTCTAAAATGCCTTCAAGATGAGTAAACACACACTTTTTGGATACAAAAGCACATGCTTTTGGCTTGAAAACACTACTTATATGCATTTACACGTAACACTAGTAATGATGTGCATTTTGCATACAAAAGCACATGTTTTGGAGACCAAAAAGTCCAACATATACATTAACATATCAAAAGTCTCTATTGAAGAAGTAGTGACGCGTTTTTAGGGAGGAAAACACATGTTTTTCAAAATGCATGTGCTTTTGGGTTCAAATTGCCCACATATATGCATTTGAATCCTAACTCAAGTCAATGAACTAATTAATGAACATAAGTGCAATAACATGTACTTTTGGGGTCAAATTCCCCACTTATAAGCACTGAAGTGATAAAATAACATGTTATTGCCTATAAAAAGTCCACCTGGTTAGAAAGCAAAGTCCACCGAGATAACTGAGAGAAGGGGGGGGGGGTGGGTGAATTAGTTATCCATGTATTAAAACACTTAACAACCTTATTAATCCTTAACCATGTGAACAATAAAATCAACAGCCATAAGAAGATATACATACACAATAACACCAAATATATTAACTAGGGAAACCCTTGATCAGAGAGAAAACCTCGGTGGGGATGGTACCCACAAAATGATGTACTAATATAAAAGTGCCTTGTAAGAGGGTGGACTTTGTTAGGAGCCAATGAAATACATTCAGTGCATATCAGTCCCTGTTAGGAGATTCCAACCCTGTTAGGAGTTGTAGAAAGTAGGACTCACTGTCCAAACAACTTCAGGGGCAAGACCATTGAACTCACTGTCCAACTGGTCTTTGTATTATTCATTGCAAAATAATAGAAATGAATAATCTCGAGCTACTTTGTCCTCTTGACCGGACCAATCCTCTTCTGATCTCAATACCACATCACCGACTTCCCATTCAAATAATCCCTTGGATTGCTTACACACACCAACTTCACATATCACTTGCACAATTCGCACTTCAACTCTTGCTCTCATCAATTTCATACATCATCAAAAGGAAAATAACCTTCCTTTATACTATGTCCTCAAAATAATTCCTTGAGCCGGCATTGAGGCTTTCCCAATTAATTATAATAGGACCTCATTAAGATATAACAAAACATTACATCTTTGCGTAATTACAAGTCACTATCAGCTTATAGTATCTATAACTTCTCACATGCAACCTTTGGCCTTGTGCACTTGTTGACGTCATCATTAGACTGCCTTCTATCACAGTCTATTTGCTCTTATCAGAATTCTATTCTAGTTAAGAGATACAAATCAATCATCAGAAAGCACTTTTCAGATAATCTGTCTTCTTACTGTCTTCTGTAAATCAAGCATATCTTCTGCATGTCTTCGACTCTTTGTATGCACACTTATCCATGTCATCAGGATACAATGTAGAATACATCCTTAACTGTGCTTGACCCGATCATCAATACACAATTTGTACGACCTCGTTCTCTGTTTGCTACTTTGCCAGTCTTCACAGAAACAATACTATGTTGACATCAATGGCAAACATAGTCATGAATGCAACATGTCAATCATGCTATCCATCTATCCAATGCTTAGGATACTCCTCCAAAGGAATACCATCAGCATTCATGCTAACAATCTCTGTTGTTGCTACTGTTGTTTTCTTCTTTTCAAATCCTCTTCATCAATCAAATCTGAAACTCATAGGAACATTGCTCCTGTGCCTTCTCATTCTTACATGGATGGAAATCAATTGTTCACAACTTCTTCCCCATTGATATAACTCAATGTCTCTCCCCATTGACATCAACAAATATATGAACAATTCTCCTTTTTTGTTACATATCTTTCTCATGCATACATCTCCTATATATTACTAGAAGATGTATTTCATGTGATCATATCCCCCATTGACATCATTGACAAAGACTTCATTATGTCAATCATCTGTTCAAAGTCTTCAATCATCTCAAGTGCCCAAAGACACTATTCTATACCAACTACCAAGAGTTCTTGACGAATGCTAATCATAGATACTCCCCCATATAAGAAGCATCAACATTCTGTCCAGATAAATAATAGTTTTCTGTACGATTGGACTAATTTACTTTTTGCATCATCTTCTCAAAAGTAGGCAGGGGTGTAACCCCAATCATAGCTCACAAATACTCAAATGTATCTTTAGGCAAAGGCTTCATAAAGATATCTACAATTTGCTCTTTTGTACTTACATACTCTAATTGGATCTCTTTCTTTGCAACTTTTTCTCTCAAAACATGATACTTAATAGATATATGCTTAGTCTTAGAATGCAACACAAGATTCTTAGACACACTCACTGTACTTGTGTTATCACAATGTATGATAATAGGTTCTGAAAACTCTATCACAATGTCCTTCATTATTTGCTTCATCTATATGATATCTGATTACAATTGTTTGCTACTGCTACATACTCTGCTTCTATTGTACTCTGTGAAATACAATCATGTTTCTTATTATGATAATAGATAAACATCTATTATTAGTTAATGGTAATCTATTTGTGATCTATTGTAAATATTAGAATGTTTCTAATATTTAGTTAGTTGTAGATAACTGTTAGTTTTCTCTTAGCTAGAATATAAAGTTTTTATTCTTTACGATTGTTTCATAAGGAAACATTGTTCCATTATTTTCTATATATAGACCTTTTGGTCTCTGTTAATAACAAGAAAATATTTTCCAATTACTTCGTAATATGGTATTAGAGCTAATACTTAAATTTTTTTGAAAATTTTATAATTTCTTTCAAAATTATCTTCTACAAATTTTTGAAATTATTTCTTAGATTTTTTCTCCAAAGCTCGTCTAGAATTTCCGTTTTTGTGAGAAATTCCTCTCTTCAAACCTTAGTTGCAGCTATCTATTTTGTAGATCAGAGACATCAAGGGAATCAAACCGCAACAACAAATCAAGCCCTGTTTGGTCAATCTTGATCTGCAACTCCCGTTTTTCCTTTCAAGCACGCGATCTGAGGTTATGGTATGAAATTTTGTTTGTTCCTTAGCTCAAGACTAGAACATTTCTTCTACAAATTGTGTCCTTAGAAATGACGTTGAAGCCAATGATTTTGGTTGCATATAGCATCTCTGGTTTGGTCATGTTTCATGTTCTCTGGTCTGGTTGCGCGATTGTCTGATTACAAGCTCATACACCATCCATTGGTGTCGTTTTTGCATACCCCTTCCATAGAAGCCCCACTCTACTACAAAAATGACCTTTTTTGGTTTGCAAACTCCATTATTTTTTGCTCATCTGACCTCCATGGGCGCCGACCAACTTTTTTGCTTGAAACCCTAAAATTTTGAGCTCAATTTTTTGTTTTCTAATTATAGATTCTTGGTGGGTTTTTTGAGATCTCAATTAAGTTGTTCATTTTTTTTGCATGCTTTGATTTTCAAACCAATGGATCCAAAAAATGACAACATATTCTTTCTGTGTTTTCGAGCTCTCTTTTGGATCATCCTTCAAATTTTTTGGGTTTTCCATTTTTTTGCCTTGAAGAACATGCCTTCACAAATACTCACGCTCTTTCATTGGAAAATGTGCTATGGCATCTTTGACAAATATTCTACTCGAGAGCATCTCAAAATTCAATGGTCGAAATTATGGCACTTAGAAGTAGTAGATCATAGCAATTTTAGAATATTAGAATACTGATCGAATTGTTCTAGGTGTTACGAAGCATTCGACTACCTCTGGTACTGATCAAGATACATGGGATTTGAATAATCGGGAGACAGTAATGCTTCTCAAATTATCTGTAGCTGATGATCAGCTCTCTCAAATTATATCCGATAAGACAGTTGTAGAGATATGGGCAAATCTCAAAGGTGTTCATGAAACTTCTGACAAAAGTAGAGCCTTCTTCTTGAAGAGCATTCTATTTTCTATATCATGGATTAGCGAACCTTGCTCTAGGATCACTTGAATAGGATTCGGGAAATCCATGATCAGTTGCTTGCCATCGGTCACAAGATGGAGAAATAGGACATTGTGATTATCACTCTTTGGAGTTTACCAAAGTCCTACAAGTATTTTATCGAGACTCTTAACATCACGTCTTTTGGTGTTGATCTAAAGTTCACTGATCTCTGCACACTTCTACTTTAACAAGATTGGTGGAAACAACAGTTCGGTACCAGCTCCACCTCCACCTCTACAGAGCAAGCCTTTGTTGCTAATTCCTTTCAAAAGGATAAAGGAAAGTTTCAGTAGTTGTCTTACTCCAACTTCATATGGCTCTCGGAAGAACATTCAATACAACTATTGCCACAAGTTTGGTCACATAAAGGTTGAATGTTGGAAATGCTTAGCTGTCCAATCTAAGCAATCAAGTTCGCAGCCCAAAGTGAACAATGTTGAGCACGTTGAGCAGACGAAATCTTCCCTTTATGCTTTCATGGCTAAAAGACCTGTAGATCATGTCAAGTCATCTGCTTGGTACATTGATTGAGGTGCCTCTCATCATTTCACCTGCCATAGAGATTGGTTTACCGAATATTAGCCTTATTTAGATTTTGTTATTTTTGGTGACGAAGAAGAGTACACTATTGTTGACAAAGGCAACATTTAGATTCAATTTGCTGGGAGGAATCTTATTTTTCGCAATGTGTAATACATTCTAGGGATGAAACTAAATCCACTCTTAGTCAGTTACTGTGACATTCTCCACATTTGGATGTCACCTTCAATTCACATCAGTATACCATCATTGATAGGGCGACTCAGTCAATTGTTCCAGTGGGTCGTGAGGATCATGGTCTTTTTCGACTTACCGATTGTGGTGATTCTCAGGACTTAGCTATGGCTTCTTGGCGGTCTTCTGTTAGCACACTTTGGCATCAGCAGTATGGGCACTTAAATGTGCCTTATCTCTCCCAGCTTGCTCAGGAAGAGATTGTTCTTGGTTTGCCAGAGATCTAGACTCAACAACTTGGAGTTTGTGATGCATGCCAAGCTAGGAAGCAACATTACACACCTTTCATTAGTGGCAATTCATGGAAAGCTTCTTAGGTACTTAAGCTTGTTCATGCTGATATCTGTGGCCCTATGACCACTCCTTCTGTTCTTGGGTCTAGGTATTTTCTATTGTTTGTTGATGATTTCAATAGAAAAATGTGAGTGTATTTTCTTAAAAAGAAATCAGATGCATTGAAAAAGAGTTTGGAAAATCTATTATTACTCTTAGATCAGACAATGGGGGGAATTTTGTTCTAATGAATTCTCTAGCTTCTTGGATACTCATGGCATCAAATGCCAGTTAACCACACCCCACACAACACAACAAAACAGTGTAGTTGACCGTCGGAACAGAACAATCATCAAGATGGCTCGTTCCATGCTTGAATACAGACATGTTCCAAAGAAATTTTGGGCAGAAGCAATTAACACTGCAGTTTATTTTTTGAACCGGTGACCCACAATGGCGGCCAAAGGTAAAACTTCGGAAGAGGCCTGGTCAGGTCATAAGCCCAGAATCAGTCACTTAAAGGTTTTTGGCTTCCTTGCTTTTGTTTGGATCCTTGATGCATTACGCACCAAGTTGGATGCCAAGAGTTAGAAATTCATGCTTGCTGGATATAGTAGTCTTCACAAAGCCTATTGCTTGATTAACACTGCAACATTTCGTCTCATGTACAGTCATGATGTAGTCTTTGATGAGCAATGAGGACCATTCATGCTTGGTTCTCCTGTTCCTGATCCAACAAACTAGCCAGCCTATGAAGGCTCTTGATTTGGGATTTAGGCTTCCATTAGGTTCACCTAATGGGAGGGCTTTAGTAGCCCCTGCAACTTCAGTTCTACTAGTGATCCCTGTATAGACACCTCCAGCTTCTCCTACAAGATCACCTCGATTTGTAGATCCTTCACCTAAGTTTGATCCAGATTCTTCTGATGAGGAACCTAATCACCAAGCATCTCCTAATCCTAATGTTGGTCATTCTCCTCTCCGGTCTAAGTGGTGGGCTAAGACACTTGTTGATCTTCGTGATGACGAGCTCATTGATGGGAGAACCGCTCGAAAAAAGAGCAAATCTACAAAGTCTGTTAACTTTGCTCTCATGGCCAACATTCATAGTGTGTTTGAACCTCAAACATATTTTGAGACTAAAGGAATTCGACAGTGGGAATAGGTCATGACATCTAAACGCTGGAGCTTGCTGAAGAATAACACCTGGGTCCTTTTTGATCTTCCACTAGGGAAGAAACCCATTGGATGCAATGAATTTACAAAATCAAATACAAACTTGATGGTACTTTGGATAAGTACAAAGCTTGTTTAGTTGCAAAGGGCTTTTTTCAATGTTAGGGCATTGATTATGAAGAGACATTTGCTTCTACTCCAAAGATGAGCACAATCAGATTAGTCCTAGCCATGCCATCACAATTTGGTTGGAAGGTCTATCAGATGGACGTTAATAGTGTTTCTCTAGAATGGTGATCTCCACGAAGAGGTCTACATGACACAATGTACTAGTTTCAAGGTTGTCGGTAAAGAACATCAGGTTCTCAGATTAGTGAAAACTCTCTATGGTGCATATTTTGATGAAAATGTGCTTGTAGACATGTTATGCACAACTTAAGTGATGAATTAAGCACATGTTAGTTTAATTTTTGAGGAAATATTACTCAAATGGGTCATAAATAATATTTACACTATTTAGTTAATATAGTATGTGCAAATATCATTTTAAGAGTAACATTTATTAAGATGTTTTGATTTAAAACTCAAAAATTAAATTAAACTATATAGTTAATATAGTCACTTAAGTGAAAAATTAAAAAGCAACTCAACTTGAAAATATAACATAAAGTGCACTATGATAAAGTATAAAAACATAACATAAAGTGATTTTATGTTATATTTTTTAAAAAGTGAATGTCAACTTAAAAATATAACATGATATTTTTATTTTGTGCATTTGCACCTAAAAGATCCACTTTTTGGGTACTAAAATGACATTATCTTTTGATTGCCAACTCCAATTAAGCCCTAAGATATACCGAATCAAAGGGAAAACTGAAAGCAATAACTTGAGCAAAACCAAAGGACCAAAAGCCAACAAACAATAGAGTCAGGCAATCACAAACAAAACAAAACTAATGCGACTAAAACAAAGCAAATCCAATAAAACAAAAATGTGCAAGTGCACTTATTAACAACAAAGAAAACCTACCTAATTAAAACTAGCCAAAAATGCAATTTTAGATGAAACCATTTACGGGTTCAACAAAATAGCTACATTTTTTCAGTAGCTTGCAGTACCTAGCATAGTCACATGCAACTTCATAGTGATAGAACACAAACAACTGAAACAATGATGTCAAGGCTTGAAGTAACATGTCTTGGAAGAAATAGAAGAATTCACCTTTTTGAGATGAATCATGTATACTGCTGCTCCAAGAAAGGTCCATGAATTGAAATTGCTCCTCCATAATTGAACAGTCTTCTTTGATGTCTTGTTAAATGGTATTTTCATGTTAAAGTACATGTGGAATCTCTAGCTTTCCATTAGCCTCCAACCAAGCAAGATGTTGTATTGGACATCCCTGTAATCGAACAAATTCTGAATTTTTCTTGTCAACTACAACTTGCTTGACTGGTTCATTAATCACCAGCACCTTAGGATGACCAAGAAAACCTTGATCATGTGATTTAAATGATGACATGATTGCACTGCCTACCTCAGCATATTGCTCACAAACTTTTGACTTGGGAAAGTCATTATTGTTTATGAGAAATTTCTTTTCAAGCTTCGGGGTAGAACAATTATGTGAAGTGTACTCAACTTCATGACCTTGAGACACAAATACATCATTTTCAGTTTGCTTTATACTTGCTTGCATGTCCACTTTAATGACATGATTATTTTGAACATAGGAAGAAATTTGTTCCTTCATCTTTTCATCATTGGCCTTGTGAGACTGCATGCACCAGATGTGAGAGTCGTCAGCTATGTCTTCTTCCTTTTCTTGGAAGAGAATAGCAAGATCACTTGCTTCAAACATAGGATGTTTCACTGTTGTCTTCGCTAATGATTCCTCCATTGCAAGCTTCTTTGACGGTGAAACCAATTTTTGTTGAATCTCAACAATAGAACTATGAGGAATAGTTGGAAGATGCCCCTTTGGTACATCTTCATAGAACATGCCTTGAGCTATTTGCTTTTTTAGGGCAAGTAACTCATTTGCTAACCTCTAGGCTACAAGATCCGTCCTTGGCACTCAAAGAGGATGAATTTGAAGAATGATGACTTGCTTCAAATCCACTTGCTTCGATTCTTATTTTCTCAGCAAGAATAAGACCACCTTCAATTTCAATTGCCAATATCTGAACAAGTGCAAGAGTAGTCGAGGCTTCTCTCCTTATAGAAAATTGAGTTTAGGAATTTGAGCATTGACAAAAAAACATTTCAAATTTGTAGTTGTAGGTTGAGCAACAACTAGAATTTTTCCTGTTAATTTGTTGAAATGAGCAACAAATTAAAGCATAGGGACGTGAGATGACTTCTTCAACTGAGTAAGTTGGTCCAATAATGAATGGGCATCTTCAGGAGGCTTGAACCTTTCCTTAAACTTGGCTATGAGAATAGCCCAGTTTGTGATAGTACATGGTGGTAAATGATAAAACCAATCAATAGCCACGCCTTGTAGAGTTTCCACGAACAACCTTACAGACAAATCCTCATATTCAACAGCATGAAACCACATGAAATGTAGAAAGTAACAATATGTTCATCGAGATGTTCATCATCGAAAAACTTGGGAAAGTTATTTCGTGAGCCATCAGGAAGATCATGTAGAGGTGGAGCTACATTCAACGGTCCAAAAGCATTTCCCCAAAGACCTTGCGCCATTTACATGTCCTTGGTAAACGCTTGAAACAACTTCAAGAAATAAAATTACAATGAATATTTACAATGAAAAAGGACACATGTTTGCTTCAAATGAAAGCATGAGGCTCTCAAATGCACATCGTGTTCCCAGTAGAGTCTCAAAAAAACTGTTGGGTGGTATTTTGCAATCGACAATTTTCCGTAAAATCCAGTCACAAAATAGGATAACCAGCCACAGCGTGTGAGACAGAGTCTCTCCTACCTTAAAGAGAAGGCTCCCCTTTCTCACTATTCCTTGGATCAACTCAAGGAAAGCAAGAAGTTGAGAGATTTTGTAAAGGGTACTACCAATATCCTTTCCTCTTAGCTTTCAAGAAAGAATCCGCTTACCCGCGAAGCGAGTAATGGGCAAGATTAAATCTCTAACTACACTTCTATCTAAAAGTTGGAAACGGTGATACCAATAAACTTACACCAACTCAAAAGCTGATTGAAAGCGTACTAGTTTGGCTCTAAGTCTTGTTTCAACCTATTCTATGAGAATAACCTCTCAATTGGGGGGCAAAGACTTCTAGAAGTAGGGAATTTAACTATTTTTCATGATTTTGAGATGGTAAAGTAAGCTACAATCAAAGCTCTTAGTCTATGTATCACCACAACTGCTCTAGTCAAAGGTTCGGTTCGGCTCCGATTGCTTCTTAACTCACTATGCTCTATTATTGAACACACAATAATAACATGAATCAAAGACAATAGGTAAAAATTACGGTCAAAGCTTCTAATTTGCTCTATCACAATTGCTTCCAGTCAATGCTTTGAATCCAACTCCTCCTTTTATTCACTTTTGTCCCAAATTTGTACTATGCAATTAAAGTTATGCTTGCACAAGTTTGGCAGAGCTTTCCTGCATACAACAAAAGACGATTTTACAATGAGGGGGCACTCCTTTATATGGGCAAAGGAGTTGAGAAAAATAAGGAGGAAAAAGTGGGAGCAACTCAACCAACTTTGACCCAGTCTAACTAACAACATAAATTATTGGGTTACATGTAATTACATATTTTCATGTAATACATCCTCTTCAATTACAAACATGAAAGAAAAAGTTTGAAGAGAAGTAAAACAATCTTAGGGATTGTTCTGAGGGGCCTTGTACTTGGCGATGTTATCCCAGATGATCACAGGAGCAGAAGCTCCTATATTTTGTGCCACTGCATTCACCTTGATAATCATGGTGTTGTGTCTTTTGATAACCTCTAACTCTCTTTGAAGATTTATCTATTGTCATTTGAAAACTTGATGTGATCAAGCTTTTTCTTGTTTGAGTTGTCATGAATTCTCCTTTGTAGATGGGCACATTATGGAGTCTCTGACACTTTGAAGACCTTCTCGATGGTGTCTGGATGTAAACTTGAAACAACTTTCCATCAGCACCTTTAACTTTCTTTTTTTTCTGAAACAAAGTGCTAGGCGCATTCTCACACAAACTAAGGTTCCAAAACCACCATAGGGAAAGTGGAGACCACATGAATATTTGCTTGTCGAAAGTTAAAGCACATCTTCTTGACAAGATGTCATTGTTCTTTGAAGAAGTTCTGACATATCTTGAGAAGTGTGTCGCAACATGAAGACGAAAACATCTTCCAATGACATCAAATCGATTTGAGTTACAATGACGAATCCATGAGGGATGAGTGTTTGAAGTATAGATATGATACTTATGAAACACATATGATGGCTGGAAACGAACCAGAAAGCATATGTATTTGGATGGAAAGGGCCAAAGTCGGACTTGGAAGGATTGATTGCATGTGAGCAATGATGGGTTTTTGTGTGTATGGCTGAGAATGCAAGTTAGGATGCATATGAATGCGTGCAAATGATAACTTTTGACTTTAAAAGTGACCTTTAGTCAAAAATGGGTTCTTTGGATGTCATTACACATAAAGTGGATTATATGTAAAACGAACATGCATTTTTGTCCGGAAGATGGAAATGCGTGTAAATGGGAACAAAAGATGAGATTGCATGTAAATGGGTTTGGAAAATATGTTTATATGTAAATACATATGAAGGATGGAATTACATGTAAATACGGATGGAAGATGAGATTACATGTAATTGCAGATGGAGAATGATATGCAATGTCTTATGATGTGGAGAGTGGAAATACATGTAATTGCTCTTGGAATGTAATTGCATATTGAAGGGATGGATGTAATGGCGGATATGGAATGAAATGAAGCACTTTGCACTTAGAGGTGGAAGGTTGAGTGAAGTGAAACATTTGCAATTTCTTCCAAATGAAGAAAAACGAGAAAGCAAGCAAACAAACAATGAAAACAAGCGCAAAATGAACATGTACTTTTGGTTTTAGACTCAAACATGCCAAGAGACAAGTTACTTTAAAGTCTAAATTCGAATTTGGAGTTTAATTTTCATCATTTTTAAAGGAAAAATGCACTATTCATGGCATATTTATGGACAAGTGTGCAACTTCTAGCTAAAATATGCATGAAAATAACAAGATGAGCATGAATTGGTGAACAAGTTTGAAAAGAGCCAAGATAGCAAGTTTTATAGATATGAAGACCAATTCTCCCTAAAATCCGGATTTACAAACAACTATTTGACTTCCTCTACACTTGCAAGTAATGGACATTCAATGATCGAATTTTGACATGAGAATGCCAAAAAAGTGGTCTCCAAAGGGCAATAACATGCAATAAAACTCAAAAACAACTCCTATTGAGCCAAACATATGGGCTGGAAATGGCATTTTTTGAGTGTTCTTAGCAAAAATGTGGCAAAAAAATGAATGTATTTGAGTCATTTTTTATTCAGCAATGCAAAAATGTCTATCCCAAATAAATATATAAGGACACTAATGCAAAAATGTGATTTCAAAATGCATAAAAGTGGATTAAAAACCCAAATTTCTAGGTGTCTTTAGCAAAAACGTGATTCATAAAAGGCATGAAATGAAGTTTTTTTAACATCTAAAGACAAAAATGTTTTCTTCAATAGAATATATATGGATTGAAACCTCAAAATGACTTCTATTTGAGCCAAAAAGTGATCAAAACTGCCCCAAATCTGGGCGTTTTAAACAAAAACGTGGCTCAAAATTGCCAAAAATTGAGTCATTTTTGTCTTGGATATGCAAAATCATGACCCCCAAATGCATGTATATGCATTAAAGCTCAAAAATGCCCCTCTTGTGATGTATTTCAAGCAATTATATGGGCAAATCTAAGCATTTTTTTTCTGAAAAACATGTTCTTGGAGGAAAACGTCAAATTTTTCCCCCTTGAATCTTCAATTTATGAGGGCATATGCATGTATTGAAAGACAAATCACACCTTTTGGGTGCAATTACATGTTTTAAAATCTTCAAAAAATTACTTCCTATCAAAATCACACCTTTTAGGTGCATATGCATGTTTTAAATTTTGCACAAAAATGTGTCTCTGGGCAAAAACACACCTTTTGGGTGCTATTGCATGTTTTAAAACAAATGTAATATGCATGTCTCACCTTTTGGGAGTCATTGCATATTTTAAAACACATGTAATGACATGTTTTAAGTGTTTTAAAAAGACATTTCCATTCAAAATCGCACCTTTTAGATGCAATTGCATATTTTGAAGAAAATGTGCAAGTAAACATGTTATGCACAACTTAAGTGATGAATTAAGCACATCTTAGTTTAATTTTTGAAGAAATATTACTCAAATGGGTCATAAATAATATTTACACTAAAAAGTTAATATAGTATATGCAAATATCGTCTTAAAAGTAATATTTAATAAGATGTTTTGATTTAAAACTCAAAATTAAATTACACTATATAGTTAATATAGTCACTTAAGTGAAAAATAAAAAAGCAACTCAACTTAAAAATATAACATAAAGTGCACTATAGTTACTTTAAGTGAAAATTAAAAGGATAAAGTAACTTAAAAACATAATATAAAGTGAATTTATGTTATATTTTTAACAAAATGAATGACAACTTAAAAATATAACATGATATTTTTAATTTGTGTAGTTGCACCTAAAAGGTCCACTTTTTGCTCACTAAAATGGTCCATATCTTTTGATTGTCAATTCTGATTAAACCCTAAGATATACCGACTCGAAAGGAAAATCGAAAGCAATAACTTGAGCAAAACCAAAGTACCAAAAGCCAACAAATACACACTCAAGAATGCGAAAAGGGACGTTGAAGGCTTCAAAAATCAAGTATAGGCTTGACAAACAGAAAAAACTAAAAAGACTTGATGAAAGCCTTAGGTAAAAGGATTTGTTATGTTTATTGGAGTCGATTGATTGAGCAATGTTATCCAATTAAATAATGATTTAACTCTGAGAAAAATAAATTAAGTTGAAAAAGTTTCGTACGATTACCTACATTTTTTGGTGACAAAAATGCAAGACAACAAGGAAAAATGCTCCATTGCTGGTGTTTTTTTATGTCATCTATACTACCTGCCCAATCCACATCAGTATATGCTCACAAAGTAAAATCACTTGATCTGTCATACTATAGTCCAAAATCAGGTGTACCCTTCAAATACTTGAATATTCTCTTTACTGTTGCATAATTTGCTTCTCTAGGATCAGCTTGAAATTTTGCTACTATCCCAATTGCATTTTCTATATCTGGTCTGGTGTGAGTCAGATATTACAAACCTCCAATCATAGATCTATACTTCTTTTGCTCAATTGTAGGTGTTCCATCTTTGCTAGATAACTTGTGACTAGTTATCATAGTCGTACCAACAGGCTTACAACTTTCCAAACCAAATCTTTTCAACAAGTACTTAGCTTGTGATAAGAAAATACCATCACCATTCTATACAATCTGTAGACCCAAGGAAAAATTCATCTCACCAATAATACTCATCTCAAATTCATTCTTCATTTCATGAGCAAATTTATCACTTGCTTCATATTACCACTAAAGATTATGTCATCAACAAATATCACAATGATCAACAATCCATTTTCAATTTCTTTCAAGTACAAATTGCTATTTGTCGTACCTTTAGCAAATTCCAATTTTGTCAAATATTTGTCCAATCTTGCATACCAGGTCTAGGTACTTTCTTTAGTCCAAACAATGCTTTCTTCAATCTACATACCATGTCTTTTTCTATAGTTAAAGGAAATCCTTCAAGCTGCTCAATGTAGACTTCTTCTTCAAGCTCTCTATTCAGAGATGTTGACTTTACATCCATCTGATACACTTTGAACTTCTTGCTTGCTGCATAAGCCAAGAACATGCTTACTTCTTCAAGTCTGGCAACAGGGGAAAATGTCTCTTCATAGTCTATGCCTTCGTGCTGTGAATATCCTTTGCATACCAATTGTGCTTTATCCCTCACAGCTTCACCTTGTTCATTCATCTTATTTTTGAATACCCATTTAGTTCCTATAACATTCTTCTCTTTAGGTCTAGGAACCAATTCCCAAGTCTCATTCTTCACGATGTGATCTAGTTCTTCCTTTATTGCTTGAATCCAATGATCATCCTTGCATGCCTAATTTGCATTTTTTGGTTCAACTTGAGAAATCAAACATAATTTTTCATGTACTATGTTTCTTGTCATAACTCCTTTTGTCTTTGCTTCCAATAATCTGATTCTTAGGATGATTCTTTGTTAAATTTTTGTTCGATGTAGGAGTTTCAGCTTCAATTCTTATTTCTTCTCTAGGTTCAGGTCTTTGTTTAACAATTTGAACATCACTCTACAAATTATTGTTAGTCTCAAAGAAAACTTCAACACTCTCTTGATTATTATTCGGATTAACCTCTTCATTATAATCATCAATAATAGTTATTAAAGTTGTTTCTTCTAATACTTCCTCTTTCTCAACCAATTCAAGCTCATTATCTTTATCATCACTATCATTCAAGAATCTTTCCATGCTTGTTTTAAATTCTCTATCATCATCAGAAAACAAATTCTTTCTGATTTTCCTTATACTCTTAGGACATCTGGATAACAAATGACCAAATTCTTTACATGTCCAACAAATGAAAATTTTCATACCTTCTGACTCTCTTTTCATAACCAAAGCAATTTCTTCTTTGATCTTCTTGTCTTCTTTGGATCTAGATGTATCTTTACTTGCGCTTGCATTAGTAGGTTTATTCTTTTGTATGCAACAAAAGGATTCGGGATCTGGAAACTCAATCTTTTGTTCTATACATAGTTCTAATATCTCACTGAGGAATTTCATCTTTTGAATATCAAAATTAACTCCATCAAATTTAGGACTTTCTTTTTTGAAGTGACCTTCCATTGATCTCCTTAAGTTGTTAAGCTTTTTCTTCGAGGACTTGATGCTCTGATACCAATTGTTAGAAAGTAAAGTCCACCAAGATAATTAAAGAGGGGGGGCGGGGGGCTGAATCAATTATCCAAGTATTAAAACACTTACAAACCTTATTAATCCTTAACCATGTGAACAATATAATCAGCAACCATAAGAAGATATGTAGACACAATAACATTAGATATGTTAACTAAGGACACCCTTGATCAGAGGGAAAACTCCGGTGGGCTCGGTGGGGATGGTACCCACAAAATGATGTACCGATATAAAAGTTCCTTGTAAGAGGATGGACTCTATTAGGAGCCAATGAAATATATTCAGTACATATCAATCTCTGTTAGGAGACTTTGAATCCCTATTAGAAGATTCCAATCTTGTTAGGAGTTGTAGAAGGTAGAATGACTCATCGTCCAAACAGCTTCAAGGGCAAAACCACCAAACTCACTATCCAATTGGTCTCTGTATTATTCCTTGCAGAATAATAGAAATGAATAATCTTGAACTCCTTTGTCCTCTTGACTAGACCAATCCTCTTATGATCTCAATATCACATCGCCAACTTCGCATCCAAATAATCCCTTGGATCGCTTACACACATTTACCAATTTTGCATACCACTTGCACAATTCGCACTTCACACTCTTGCTCTCATCAATCGCATACATCATCAAAACAAAAATAACCTTCCTTTATACCATGTCCTCAAAATAATTCCTTGAGTCGGCCTTGAGGCTTTGCCAATTAATTATAATAGGACCTCATTAAGATATTACAAAACATTACATCTTTTCGTAATTACAAATCATTGTCTGTCTTATAGTCTTTACAACTTCTCACACGTGCAACCTCTAGCCTTGCACACTTGTTGACGTCATCATCGGACTGTCTTCTATCACAGTCTATCTGCACTTATCACGATTCTATCCCAATTAAGAGATACAAATCAATCATCAGAAACCACTTATCAGATACTCTGTCTGCTTACTGTCTTCTGTAAATCAAGCGTATCTTATGCATGTCTTCGACTCTCTGTATGCGTATTTATCCACATCATCAAGATACAGTGTAGAATGCGTTCTTAATTGTGCTTGACCTAATCATCAATACAAAGCCCGTATGATCTCATTTTCTTTCTGCTATTTTGTCAGTCTTCACAAAAACAATGCTATGTTGACATCAATGAAAAACACAGTCATGAATGCAACATGTCAATCATGCTATCCATCTATCCAATGCTTAGGATACTCCTTGAAAGGAATACCATCAACATTCATGCTAACACAACTATATGTAAATAAGACTTTCGTTTATTGGCAGTAGATTTCTAATAGGTGTTTTTCATGTTGATATATGCTATGAGTAATAAAAACCCCACCTTTATGCATTTTAAATGTGTCATAAAATAAAATTCAATAAAGAACTATAGTTTTCAATGAAGTAACATGAAAATAAACTTAAAAAGACTAATTTTCATAAAACATTAAAAATTATGGTCAAATCAACTCAGATTGAGCTGAATTTTTAAAAATGGATGTCAAAATTCACTTTAAATATTAAATATAATTTTATTTTGTGCAATTTCCAGCAAAAGTCCACTTTTGGAGGTTTCTAAATCACGTGTTGTCACCTTGGAAAATCTTACCTTTTCCTTTATAACTTAAGCTAGACAACTCTGTTTGAGGCCTAAGTTAGCTCGAAACAAGTGGGATTGCAAGGGCTATTATCATAAGACAAAGAGAAGACTCAAAACTACTAACAAGAAAGGTAAACAATAAAGAAAAGACGTGGAAGTTACCAAAGATCAAGCGCTTGCAGTTAGAGAAGAAAAATTGTTACAAGCATTTGGGGATTTAACTTGACGAAAACCTTCAAAAAGAAACACACAAACAAGGTTACGTAAAGTATAATTCAAGGATGATGAATTGCCTTTATGACCCCTTATCAATGTGTTGAAACAAGAGGATACACCTACAATCCATGAGAAAATTGCATAGGGTTGCCACAATTTGGTGATGTCAAAATTGAGGACAACAATATGGTGTTATGCATTGAAATCAAGAAGCCATCTGCCATTCTCGGGATTAGTGGAAGACTAGAGTATATTTTCTTTCCCAAAATATTGATTTCCCGACTGTGCGGATGAAGATAGAGAAGGTGCCAATTGTGATGACAAAGAAGATGGAGACATTGATGAAGTTGGCGAGATATTGTGCTTTTGAAGGCATGAAAGCTCATTGATCTTTTTAGTATAACACTTATGCTTATCAAGTTTGTCTTTTGCAATAAACACAATTAATCTTCTTCTTTTGTGATGATTCCTCTTTGGAAGAGGTCTTTGAAATCATGAATATGTTGTGAAGGATGATCCTTAGCTCTCTCAATAGACTTAGGATCCTTACATTGTATCTTGTCCTTGCCACTTAAAGCCTTTTGATGAGGGTCCTTTGCAAGAAGTGCTTGAGACTTGAAGTTGTCAATGTGTCCATCTTTCCAACTTTGCTTGTTCCCTCATTATTTGTGCTACAAAACCATCAAGAGAAGACATTTTGTGTGCACCGCCTAGAACATCGATAGCAACATAATATGTAGAAACAAATAAAAAATAATCAAGTTGAAGCTTGGAGAGAATATATGGTATCTTTTTCTCATCTTTTATAACCCCACATTTAGACAACTACTTGCGAAGAGAGTTGAGAGTTGAACTTGGTGAAGAAGTCCTAGATACAATCAACATGTCTTCAAATGAAATTTCTTCATCTTATTTGGCCTACCAAAGAGATTCCCTAAGGTGGTCTAAATCTCATTGGGATTTGTAAAAGATGCAACTTGATATTAAAGAATTGGAGAAATAGACAAATGAAGAGTGCCAAGTGTTGAAGTTGTCAATCATAGCCATGAAGTCAAGACTGCCTACATGCAAAGATAACTTGTCACTGGGAAGAATGGAATAACAAAGAAGGGGTTTGGGCTCTAAAAATACTAAAGATTATATTATCATATCAAACAGATCAATAAAGAATACAATGATCAATCCTTATAAAGGAGTTTTGATAACCTAAAATAGGAAACCCTAAAAACAATCATTTAATAATTAATAGAATTATTAAATGAGAGAATTAAAGGCAACTTAATGATTAAGTCAAGATGACTTCATAATTAAGTTATTGCTTTATTCTAATACCCCTTAAGATGAGCGACAATGCATGAAAAAACAAACTTGGGTCCCAACAACATAGCCTAATGAGATACCCAATCACAACCAAATCTCTATAAAGTGGAGAAATAGAGAAAACCACATGAGAAAACCTCTATCCAAGAAGAGATGGAAAGAATGTTGAAAAACTAGTGAAGGACTGTAGAAGCCTCCAAACTAGAGAATGTCCCAGAAAATAGGAACAAAAGAATGATCACGAAGAACACCACTAAAGCATGCAATAGTTGCAAAAAAATGTCGAAAAGTAATTGCTAAACGAAGAACCTCCATTGAAATAAAATGTGATCAGGTAGAGAAGACTGTAATCTACTTGAGTGCCCTCAAATGACACTAATCGTATTAGGAGGCAACCAAAGGCAAACAACTGAAATCAAAGATAGAGATGACATAAAACACCAAAACTTGAAGAGATGATCAATTGAACATGGAACATGACCAGGTAGAGAAGACTATAATTTGCATGATTGCTCTCAAATGACACTACTCGAATTAGGAGGCAAGCAATGGCAAACAACTAAACTCAAAGATACAGATAGCATAACACACCAAAGTTTGAAGAGTTGATCAATCGAAAATGGAAGGCTACCTTCAAAATAGGAACGAGTAAAAACTGTCCATATGGTAATGATCTATCTCACCGAAATGCATAGGTACCCAACCATTGCATCCGCTTAGTGCATAGGAACAAATATTGTTTACATAGCTCACTCCATCGAACCAAGGAAGCATAAGAACCATAAAGAGAAACTGCCTAATGCAGACAAGGGTGAGGTGACAGGCAATTGAAAAAGATGGCCAACAAGAATTGCATGTCAAGGAACCAAGATCAAGATGCACAGAAAATACATAATAGTGTCGTGAGGTGATCAGTCTCTAGAGAAATCATGAGGCTAATGTCCTCAAAGGAACACTCATTTGACAAAGGTAGATGGCAAAGGAAGGCAAAAATCAACCCCCCATGGCACTTAATCAGAGTAGTGCATGTATAATAAGGTACAAGACGTGGTAGATCCCAAGAATACAATTATCTATATAAGTGCCCTTAGATGGCTCTACTCGAATCAGAAAGAAAAAAAATGTAAAACAATTGAAGTCAAAGATACAAATGAAAAATGACACTTTATCTAAGGGCATTTTCTTATATGCTTAGAAAAAAAGTCAATAGAGATCATAAGAGACATAAGACTGCTATAATAGGAAGAACAACCCAAGATGAGGCATCCCACCCAACGAAAACAATCCTCAGACCTTAAACATCCAAGATATTCACTGGAGTGCAAAAATGCAAAAAATTGAATAGAGCTTACCTGGAGCAGAATCTAGATAAAAACCCATATCAGTGGAAAGAGTATAGAATAAGCTTTTCAACGATGTAATTCTTTTGAAAAACAAAGTCTAGGCTCAAGATATGTCTCATAGAATGCAAAATAGAACTTTTGGCTTTGACAGCAAAAATAGATAACCAAACTATATCAAAACTAAAAAATATCTGCACCATTGCGACGAGCTCAGAAATGGCTTTCCAACGATACCTTGTTTGCAAAAAATGGAGTCCGTATGTCTAAGATACAACCAAAAAATCGCAGGTAGCTAAAAAATGGCCCAGAAGGGCTTTGAAGGGGCTATGGATGATGTCATCAATTAACTATGTTAAATTTGACAGTCGTATGGCCATCAAGGTAAGAAGGGTGTGATGACATGGCACAAAGCTGACTTGATAGTGATGACATTGCAAGGTTGTAGTAAGCTACTTGGCAAGTAATGCAAGGGTAGGTGTAATGTCCCCTTTTTTTTGGGACATTATAATTCTGTGTTACCGGCTCACTTCGCCTAGGTTTCAGGGGCGAAAAGGTTCTTTACGGGGTTCAGTTCGAGGGTTGGCCCAGACATTTCTAGTTTCAGACTCATCAAAGCAGTTTTGGTAGGTTGTCTGGATGCTTACTATTTTAGTAAGTAAACAGGGCTCTATATTCCAGATATCTCAGTGTTGGCTTCGAAGCGTCTCGCCAAAAGCTTTTCAACGAGCTATTGCACATGCTTATCTGAACTCGTTTGGTCAATTATTTTAATGCCTGATGATTATATGTTTCACTGACTAAGTGACTATTAAAGTTCATTTAACTTTTCACTTTATTTTAAAAAGGTACTATGTTCACTTAAGTGACTAAAGGACAAAAAAAGGTGTTTTATCCCACATTGTTTAAAAAGAGCGTGCATCACATTGGGAAAAGTGATAAACGTACAATAAGATCCACATGGGAAATTATGAAGATTATAATATTTAAAACAAATATTAATTTGGGAGTTGGAAACAGTTGCTGGTTATCTCTTTGAGGACACAAACCCTTAAAGAAGCATTTGAAGGTTGGACGCAAACTTAGCCTTCTTACAAGTTTTATCTACATTGCCAATCTAATTGTTATTTTTGTTTATAAGATTGGATTATTTGGATTGTTGCATGTTATTGTATTGTTGTTGTATAATACAATAACGTTACTTAGTGGCTATTTGTGTTAATCTGCTGGTTTATGTATGTACTTCAGAATATTACAAACTTTTTTTAGTTTTTCTTGTATGCAAAGATGCGAGTTACAAATCAATTAAAATTCTGGTATTTGTATCAACTATTGGCTTCTGTTCGGTTTTAAATCTGCACTTTTATATCAAGGGGTTTTACAGTAAAATATCTAGAAAGGGATATTATAGTGGTATCAAAGCTTCGAACCTGCCAACCTGTGTGGTCATGAAATAAATATAGAGGTTCCAAGTTTGGTAAAATTTCATCAAACGGATAAATTTGTAAGGAGCTGGTTTGATTCAGAACTAGTTGAAGGGCATAGTTAGTAGGGTCAGCTGCAACATCATAGGGATTACAGAATAAGTACACGTTGTGAGAGTGGAAGAAGGATACGAATCGGGTGAGTGTTTACCTGTCTCACGGCATTTGTAGGTGCAACAACATTGGTTTAAGTGTTCTAAGCTCCAAACGATTCCCCTTATCAGTATGGGTAGCAGTATCAAACCCAGGGGTAGGCGACAGTCTGGTTGACACCTGGAAGTGGTGACGTGCTAAAGAATTTCTGCATACTGGCCCTCTTAATGGCAGTTGCTAGTAATTCAGACTTGGGCATTTCCTCACGTGCTGAGCCATTAGCCACTGTTTCATAATCTTTGGGCATCACTAGCTTCTCAGTAATATATTCGCACAGGGAGTAAAGCTACATGCTGGTCATAGACAGACGGTATATGGGAGGCACTGGTGCTGGCTAAGGTAGAAGACATGGGCAGGCTTTCACTCGTTAAACCCTGTTCATTGTGCATGTCCAGCAACGTAGGTCCTTGGTTGCCAGTCGCCATAAGTCCACAGGGAGTCACAGGTTGTATCCAACATAGAGAACGACCTCCCCAGCATCCAGTAAGACATCTGTAGTAGAGGGAAGGCTGGAAAGGTCTTTGAGGAGGTGTTTTAATACAGTGGAGACAAGGAAGGAACTTGCAAGAAACATTTATCACACCTCCTGGTTATTGACAAGGCTCCAAACACAACGACCAAGAGAAGCCAATCTGCATAAGATCCCAAACTCCTAGAACCACATAGTCCAAGAAGACATGCCAGTGAGAGGAGACGGAATAGTGAAGTCTCTGATTCCAATGAGAAGGAAATATGAAGACCAAAAGGATTTCGATATACGTCCTTGTCTTTGCCGTGAACATCCAAATTCAGAAGGGATATGAATGCATATAAAGTTTGGATATCCTACATGTTCTACATATGGCATTGAAGGTCCACAGCTCATATGAACTATGATCGATGGCAATGAAGAATAAAAAGTTTTGGTCTCACGATCATGACATGGATCAAAATGACTAGAAAAATGGAATTTTTAGATGGAGCTCCAACTAAGAAAAAGGAGGAAGCCGAATAAGAAGATGTTGACCAAGGAAATCCTTCAGAATTCAGCCAGCCACAAATACCCAATCTATTCCTCCATCGCAACAATGGATGCTTGACACCCTGATGTCACATGAGGATACTCTGTGCTCTGAAGTCCAAGGTCGAGATACACAAGAAATGGGCTCGACATTATATTCATTGAATTGTTTTTGCATTTACTATTATCAAATTTGATTTTTTTTTTTTAAATGGTGGCAAGGATAAGAATTTATAATTCCTAGGCCCACAGAATCACCCCTTCCAATCAAGATGGCACTTAGTGGTGTAGCATACAACGTTTTAAAGGAGTAACGACAGTGGCTGTGTGGTTGGAGGTTATTCCAGTCATAAACATTCTCACACTACATCCCCATCATGGGTCTGCTATTATCTACTTGCCTTCTTGCGTTTTTACTAGATCTGCCAATATGGTAATACTATTAGCTTAGCGTTTGAATACAGTTGGAGGATTATTGTTCTTACTATCATTAATTCTGATGTGAATATCAAATGCTAAGTTCAATCTGATCCTATTGGGTGGATTCTCGAAATATTGGTTAATCCTATCAAATCATTGCATCTGAATCAATAAGCAGCGGTGTAGTTTTCTTATAGAATGTATATCTACTGAAGAAATTAAGTTTGCATGATAACTGTTTGTCAAAATACCCCAGTTCCAGACCAGAACTCAGTGGTCAGTTTTAGTAAAGTTTATTACAGCAACCCGGAATTCAAGCTGGGATCATTACAATGGTGCGTGTTAATTTACAGCAGTTAAGTGCTTGCCAACCGTTTGACAAAATTCACGTCAACTTGGTGATCTAAAACTTGTTGATAGAGGCATGCTAATTGGGTGTTATCCTAATATTTTCAGATGCATTACCTTTCAAAGCAACAATTGTATCAAAAGGGCGTTCCTATAGCAGCAAAAACCAAAACAATGGGGGCATTGAATCAAATTGACTTCCAACTCGATATTAAAATTGAATTAAGGAGATTGTACGATGATTATAAAAAATTCCCGTCAAAGCTTCAAAAAGAATTTCCTTTCATTGATTATGTGGACCTTCAGCTAGAGTTGCAAAACAAGACGGATATGATAAGGAACAAATGCTATGATTTGGCTATGGGACATCCTTGCAGAGGACAGTTATAGAAATTTGCATAAGGAAGATATCAATCAAATTGATAATAGTACTAAAAAAGAAGAGCAACCTTCACCTAATTGTATGCAAAATACTAATGATGGCACAAGTATACTAATGGGTAATTGGGAGATAGAAGTATTTTATGGAGCTGAACATATTGATGGCCCATGTAGAAGAGTTGACCAAACCGCCAACGTTGGCAACTTCCCATCTTGTTTAGACATGGAAAACACCAGCATCTTATTTGGTGACATGGAAATTAACATGGATAAATTTATGGTGACACTACGTTGGAAATTATGTCAAATTTTGAGGAGCAAATGGACCGCAATGTTGGCATGATAGATGATATAGCATGCGTTGAGTTAGAGGACATATCTGAAAATGTTGTTCCACTAAGTGATGTAAAATCAGAAAATTCTATGGAGAGCAGCCCACTTGTGTTTGAAGGAGATGGTCAAAAACCATTATCACTCCTTGACTTATTGGATATACTTTTGGTCAAAGAGGACAAAATTGTCTAAGTGTTGACGAGGATGGATGATTCTTCCAATTTGATTGAGGATCTCATGTGGAAGGTTGTGATAGAAGAGGGGCATGGGAATGTTTGTGGTGTCACAAGTCCTCTTTTACATACTATTTTTGAAACTTTGAAAATGATAAAATATGAGTACTTGCAACTATTAATGGATAGAGATCGAACAATAAAATTTGGAAGGGACAAGGAGAGTTAGGTAGATGAGCTATGTCTTCAATTGAGCTTAACACATTGTTCCATCCACAAAACTGAATATCAAACGAGTGGGGCCGCCACTTATGAAGAAGATAACAGTGGTTCAAGGGCACAAGAAATGGCAAATCATTGAACAAATTCATAAAGCGGGTAGATGTGAAGGCAAACAATGTAATTCAATCACTGAAACTTTCTATGATGAGAAAAATTCTATGGATCAACAAGTTGATGAATCTGGAAATTCTGATTTTTATGACAGCAGCTATACATCTTCACATGAGCACATGGTTAGTGATACAAGTGAGGATAATTCAGAGATTTCAATTAATGGTGAACCATCCTTTTACAAAGACTTTGACATAAGTGAGAGTACTTATGGTGGAGTAGGAAGTTTAGATTTATCCTTAGCATGCTCTGAGGGATTTTTCAGTTTACCCAGAGTTTTATCACCCAGCTCTTATGAGATGGCCACGGCCTACTTATTGATTGGTGATTGTACTTGTTGGTATATTTCAGCCATCAGTGATTTGCCTGCGTATGTTAGTAGTATTTTCGCTGATTCTATTTCGCCTTCAAGGTGATGGAACTCTAAATTTTTGAGTTTCCATTTGGTCACCCTTTGTACTCATTATAAGCAACAGGAAGTTTCCTTCTAACTCAGGAGTAATCCCAAGAGCTGTACGCCAAATTTTTGAGACATTGAGGCTCAAAGTGCTGAGTACAGTATGAAAGTTACGTGCCTAGAGCTATACAATGAAGAAATAACAGATTTGTTGGTTCCAGATGAGTTCCCAAGGCCCTTTGATGATAAATCCAAAAATCCAATTGCTTGGATGGAAGATGGTAAAGGCAGAGTGTAAGAGGCCTTGAAGAAGAAATTGTATGCAGTGCAAATGAGATATATACTCTATTAGAAAGAGGGTCTTCCAAGAGATGAACTGCAGAAACTTTACTAAATAAACAAAGCAGTCGTTCTCATTGCATATTCCCAATTACAATTCATATCAAAGAAGTAACTCCAGAGGGTGAAGAACTTATTAAATGTGGAAAACCTAATCTTGTCAATCTGGCTGGTTCTGAAAATATTTTGCGTTCTGGTGCATGAGAGGGAAGAGCATGGGAGGCAGGTTAGATTAACAAAACCTACTCACTCTTGGACGTGTGATTACTGCTCTAGTTGAACATTTAGGCCACATACCTTATAGAGACAACAAGCTGACAAGATTGTTGAAAAATTCTTTGGGTGGGAAAACAAAGACTTGCATTATTGCTACAGTTTCACTTTCAGTCCATTGTCTTGAAGAAACTCTTAGCACATTGGACTATGCTCATCGTGCTAAGAGCATCAAGAACAAACCAGAGGTTAACCAAAAAATGATGAAGTTTGCTCTTATAAAAGATCTATATTCTAAGATTGATGGGCTTAAACAAGAGGTCCATGCTGCAAGGGAGAAAAATGGAATATATCTACCACATGAACGTTTCCTCTAGGATGAAGCTAAAGAAAAAGAGCCATGACAGAGAAGATGGAACAGATGGAAATAGAAATGGAAGCCAAAAATAAGCATATAGAAGACAAAGGGAAATTTTTAATATCTCGTAAGTCTATGCAAATTAGCAAATTGATTTCTCCATTTTTTCCTATCGGTGCATAGAATGTATGAAGTATTCTTGATGGTGCCGAGTTCATAATTTGTGTCATCAACAAGATGGAAGGAACAAATAAATTTGTCAGTATTAAACATTCACAGAATCACTATATTCCATAATCACATAGAACAGGTGAAAGTGAGGGTAGTAGAAAGAAATGGGAGACGCCAGTGGATGTTCCTAGCGAAGGACAAGATTACGGTCATTCAGAGTGGAAAGACAATTATATGCACCCAGTATCAAAATAAACCTACACAGAGTTCCAATGTAATGAAAGCCAATGGAAGTCAAAAGGGAGTCTAATGTAATGTGTCAATTACATTCTGCAATCATCGCAATGGAGAATTCATATACTCTTTGAATGGGAGTCTAATGTTGTCTATGATTTTGAAGAGTCTGTGAACATGATGCGGAACAATCCCTGTGCGCGATAAGGATGAGCCGAGTAGAGCTATATAATCACGTGCTATACCAATGGCGTAGGTCGAAATAATGTCATAGATGTTCTTGGTGGCATTCGGATTGAAGACAAAATTCACAGGAGTCTGTAACTGCTTCACAAAGTGACAACAAAATTACAGGCGCATCATACAAATACAATACCATAGAATATAAGCAAGAGGAGAAACGATGGTCATTAGTGATAGAACAAGCAGGAACGACATTCACAGACATTATATGCAGTCAGAGAAATCATTGAAATAAACTGAAATAGGTAATAATTGATATCATGCGGAGATCAAATATATTTTCAGGACAGAGGAAGATATGGGGCAAATTAATAATGTTAGAAGTAAATTTAATAAAAATTAATTGATGAAGATTATGATTAGTGGTGAGGTTTGATTATTTGAAAAGAAATGATTACTTCAGAGGTGCAACTTTTCATTTGAAAGGTCATGTATTTAAAATATTAGGATATAAATAATAAGAGAAATAATATTAAAAAAAGAGAGACATTGTAATATCTACACATCTGAACACATTTTTATTCTCTTAGGAGACAAGTATTTTTATTTTATTATTGTATGGAG
The DNA here is from genome assembly GCA_028749045.1 of Cupressus sempervirens. Lineage (NCBI taxonomy): Eukaryota > Viridiplantae > Streptophyta > Pinopsida > Cupressales > Cupressaceae > Cupressus > Cupressus sempervirens. The sequence goes on along the minus strand of CM053789.1, from coordinate 752,487,279 downwards.
GAATAAGGGGTCTATTATGATTTTGTAATAAAAATTTCATTATTTTATTTTTAAAATAAAATAAAATGTCTTGTTTATTTTTGAATGGCGTGGAGATTTAAAACTACAGGCGAATCGTCCTTCGTAATTATATTTTAGAATTCTGTATATGATTTTGATATTAGATCAGTGGACATGGTCAATTAGCATTTTAAATTTGATCATCATAGGTGTTGTGAAATATTAAATTGTTTCCGTACCTCTGTCTAGTTTGTCTCCTCAACGGAGTTAAAATTCAATCTGGACTCTGGACTGATTTAAGATTGAATTATATTTGGTCTGTCGCATCTAGATTATCAAAATTGTTGGCAATATAAGTGCATTGAACATTATGAAGTTGTATGTAAAAGTTCACCGAAGTTGACTCTATCGCCCGGATGAGCAAAGGCACTGGTCTTTTTATTGAAATCAGAAAATCTATATATTCCTTCTGCAAGCATCAATTCCATTATTTGCAAAATTTATACAAAACATTCAATTATCAAATATTCAGCATCCAGTTTCAGTTTCATCGAGTTCGAGGACCTTGCTAGTCGAAGAACTCCAAGTTTAAATTTGCTATAGAAAAGCCTTGAACTGGACAGTCAACGTTTGAGGTAAAGGTTTACTGGCCTAGGTGTCGTGGAGCCCGAAGTGCAGGGGAATCTAAGTGATTTCTGTTCGTTGGCCAAAACTGATTGAGAAGTCCTATCGGAGAAGTGGTAGGCTCTTGGATTTTCAATCTGCGGTTTTGGGAACCAACACAAGGGTCAGCGAGTTATTTGCAGATGAGTAGGAAGAACACACATTATCCTACATTCCTCATGAGGTGTCTACATTTTTTATTCAACAGTCTCTTGAAGACAGTGTTAGCCTTTGTGATGTTGGTGACTCACCAACCATTCTTCCCTTTATCCAAGATCATGTTGATTGGGTGATCAGGTATCCAAGTGTTAATAGTATCTTACATCTGGTGGATTATGTTGTGTTGTTACACAATCACAGGATTATGATCTGTGTGTTTCAGCCTTTTGACACATCAAAGTTCCAGAGATTAGGATTACTCTATTTTCACCAAGGTGATATAGTAGTGGAGTTAGATTGGCCGGATCTATCATTGTCATCGGTACAAATATTACAGGAATGGTACAGTGGTACAATGGTGTAGATATTACAGGAACTGGTCAGTGATCTCAGACAGTGCACAAGTTCTCACTTGGGATCCAGGGGGGAGCATCCCTATGTATTGTTTTTTATCGGGCAGCTAGGAGGAGAGTTTGGTCGTTATTAGCTTGGGGTGGATATTGGTATATTGTCGAGCTCCAATCATCCCTTGATAGTAGAGACTCGCAGGGTCACTCATAGAGTGAGGCATTCATTATGACTGTGGGTTTTGGTGCACAGGTCAGCAACGCATGGCAGTTGGTGTCCCTTAATGGTGAGCCTTGGGATCCTGGCATTCAGTTATTTGGCACATTGATTCCTATTGTATTGTTTCACCATTCTGGATTTGGGAAGATGCATGCCGGGTTACATCGGTTGAGGAGTAGAATCTCATTCTCAAGGCGAGCATGGGATCCTGGCATTTGGTTTCTGCAGGTATGAGCATATTGCTTGAGGGCAAGCAATCTTTGAGAAGGGAGGCTTTGTAATGTCCCCTTTTTCTAGAACATTATAATTCTGTGTTACCGGCTCACTTCGCCTAGGTTTTGGGGGCGAAAAGATTCTTTACAAGGTTCAATTCGAGGGTTGGCCTAGACATTTCTAGTTTCAGACCCATCAGAGCAATTTTGGTAGGTTGTTTGGATGCTTACTATTTTAGCAAGTAAATAGGGCTTTGTATTTTGGATATCTCAATGTTGGTTTGGAAGTGTCTCGCCGAGAGCTTTCCAACGAGCTATTGCACGTGCTTATCCGAGTTTGTTTAGTCAATCATTTTAATGCCTGATGATTATATGGTTTATTGACTAAGTGACTATTAAAGTTCATTTAACTTGTCACTTTATTTTAAAAAGGTACTATGTTCACTTAAGTGACTAAAGGACAAAAAAAGTGTTTTATCCCACATTGCTTAAAGAGCGTGCATCACATTGGAAAAAGTGATAAAGGTACAACAAGCTCCACATGGGAAGTTATGAAGATTGTAATATTTAAAATAAATATAAATCTGGGAGCTGGAAACAGTTGTTGGTTATCTCTTTGAGGATGCAAACCCTTGAAGAAGCATTTGAAGGTTGGACGCAAACCTAGCCTTCTTAGAGGTTTTATCTACATTGCCAATCTGACTGTTGTTTCTATTTATAAGATTGGATTATTTGGATTGTTGCATGTTATTGTATCGCTGTTGTATAATACAGTAACGTTACTTGGGGGCTATTTGTGTTAATCTATTGGTTTATGTATGTACTTCTAAATATTGGGGGAATAAAACAAACTTTTCTGAGTTTTTCTTGTATGCAAATCTGCGGGTTACAAATCAATTAAAGTTCTGGTATTTGTATCAAATATTGGCTTCTGTTCAGTTTTAAATCTGCACTTTTATATCAAGGGGTTTTATAGTAAAAATTTCCGAAAAGGGATATTATAGTGGGCCTACTGACATGTTTGTGGGCTATCCTACTAACATGGCCACCTTATCTTGACACGTGGTGTGTGGGGATGTATTCCTGTGAGCGCATGTGGCAGGAGAGCCCACAATGCTTGATACACGTCAGTGGACGGGTCCTTGGCTGTCCATCCTTTTCCTGCTCTTTTAAAGCATTGTCCTTCCAGCATACAAATGGGTGGGGCCTTGCATCAACGTTGACACAAGGGCTTACAACCTACACAAGTTGACATAGGCTTTGACAAGGGCAAGAGTGTGCTTTTTAAAGCGCTTTAATAAAATGTCTTTTTTAAAAAACTTTTTGTTGAAAAAACTTTTGGACCAGTTAATTTTGTTTTGTCTCACCAGTCAACGCGTCCAAATTTGATGTATTTTATATAGAAATATGGGTTTTGGGGCACTACGAATCCAACGGTGAGGTCCGTTTAAATTCAAAGTGCACCAAAAAATAGGTGACCCCCTATTGCTAAAAAATCAAATAGAACTATGATCCATCCGAGCAAACCTTCGTTACTCCAGAAATCTTCAAAAAAATTGGAACAAGATGTAGCAAGTCAACACTCTAATACCATGTAGAAGTTGTCAATCCAACTTCATGAAGCCAAGATCACCTACATGCAAAGATAAACTGTCACCGAGAAGAATAGAATAACAAAGAAAGAGTTTGGGTTCTGAAAATATGAAAGATTATATTATTAGATCAAATGAATTAATAAAGAATACAACGATAAATCCTTATAAAGGAGATTTGGTAACCTAAAATAGGAAACCCTTAAAAACAATCATTGAATATCTAATATAATTATTAAATCTGACTAATGCATAAAGTGTTATCTTGAGAGAGAAGTAAAAGTAAATTAAATGATCAAGTCAAGATGACTTAATAATTAAGCTACTGCTTTATTCTAACACCAAGAGCTTCATCTTGTCTATCAAACCATAATCTCTTTTGTACAATACTGTTGTGGGTTCAGGATCTCGACCATATGTGATTTTATGCAACTTCAATGTTAGCAACAATGACTCCATTTGTGACTTGCACTCATGATAATTATATGGAGTTCGAAAAACTTTAGATCAATCCATGATTAAACAAGAGAATAAAACAAATATTCTTCATAATATAGTCGATCATCTCCTTATGTGTCCAAGAAATGGAGTAAAACTAACATTCAACTTCAACTGAGTAAAAGAAGTAGCAAACGGTAAAAAAATCAGCAAACAAAATCTGCCACGATGAAGTTGGTGGAAAGAGCTTTCCAACAATACATGGTTTGCCGAAAATGAACTCTAATTGCAAAAGTTATGCTAGTTTGGAAAAAAGGCTTATGAAAGGCACTTCGGAGGAGAATCAGGGGCTAAACTTGCATCAGCTTTCGGTCACTCATGTGACCACAAACAGAAGTGGGGGCATAAAAAGAGGGTTAGGTCAAGGTATTGATTGATTGATAGAAAAATGGGTCACCTGCACCACATAAAATTTCATCCTTCTCAAATGACCACACAAGAGCATCAATTCATAATAAGCTTTGAGCATCAAGGCATATGAAGAAAAAAATCTCCTCTTTGCAAATGTGGGACTAAAATTCATATATTCTTCTCATAGAACTACGGTTGGGCTGACAAGTTATTCTCACTATTTAAAGAAATGAAACCTTAAACAAGCACAAAGAAGGGAATATTTTTTCCACACTTTAGATACTTTAAATAATTTATCAAAACTTTATAAGACCCAAACTATCCACCACACAAACTTGCAAACTACCCTGGTCATCAATCAGAATAGAATAGAGTGATCACAACAAAGAGCTTGACCACTGTAATTTCATGCTCAAGTTAGAGATCAAGACATCATGAGCCACAAATAATACTTGGATAGAAGGAAATGAGACATCCATATTAATGAGACCATCACTTGTACAATTCTGCCTCTGAGTCTTAATGCATTGTCAAATTACACAAACGCCTGCCACTTGTCCATTGAGTACTGATTGTAGTTGAAAATAAGAAAGTCAGACCAAAAATAAGAATAAGGCCCACCCAACAATTAAAAATCAGACCAAAAAATTAGGAGTAAGGCCCACCCAATAATTAAAAAAATCACAGATAGTAAAGGTCAATGAATACACCCAATCGAGAATATATAATTTAGGATTGACAAATAAGAATATTTTTGCACATGAATATTAAACATTAACTACAACCTTTTGAAAATCACCGATTTCAAGCAGAAAAATTCACCTCATTGAGATTGGGCGTGGCAATTTGAGACCAGTGCCATAAACTGTGTAATGTCCCCTATTTAGCTTGTCTGATGCAGTGTTGTCTTAGTCTATTTTGCTATGGTCTTTTAGACTGACAGTGCCGATTAAGGGATCTTGGTGACATTTGACCTAGCCAATTTCAGTTACAGTCAGTTGCAAGGTATATTGGAGGAGTTTATGGACACTTACTATATAGTCATGTGGAGTCGGGCTAGGTCAGACAACTCATTATTGGCAGTCATTTTGGTGGAAACTTTCTAAAACCGACTTTGTGATATTTTCTATAATCTTGTGATTTGAATTTGAATAACAATAAAGTTTAAATGAATAAGTCAAATTAAAAGATTTAACTTTATTGTTAATTATATAAATGACTATAGAGGGGTTGTAAATAAAGTAAAGTAATTTTATTTAGCCCCATATAAATTGGTGGAGGGTCGAACTCCTTGGGGGCAATATTAAAGCAACCTTGTGGAGTTCATTTGGCATGCTTGGTTGGAGATTTTTAGAGTTTGTTTTTTGGAAATTATTTCTCAGAGATTTGTAAGGATGAAAACCCTCATGAGCAACATTCTTCACGTTGTTGAAAGATACAGTCCAGAGAATCACTTGGTACTTTCACGTAGGAAGTACAACTGCATTTATTAATCGTTTAGAGTTAAGATTTGAAGGGGTTTGCACTGCACATCAACCAAGGAGAAGGTTGATTTGAGGATACATTTCACTGAGATTGTTAGTTGTTGTTTTACATTACTGGTTGTCACTGTTTTGGTTGGGTCGAACCATGTTTGGTTGCTGATTACGTGCTGCGAACTAGACATCTGAGTTTAAAAAGGATCGACTAGGGTTGAGAGGCAGGAACAAATCTCACAAAGATTAATATTTGTTGTTTGAAGACTATTCTAGCTATCCGTACCATCTTGAAGATTGGAGAAGAAGCCTAGAGTTTGGAGCTTGTTAAATGCAAATTTTGTGAACAGCCAGGACAATTTCGTTGCTGCATCTTGTGGGTATTTGTTGTTTAAATAATAAATGATGTTTAATGGGTTGTCATTATTTCAAAGTAAAAATGAAAATTGAAGTCTTGAGTTTAAATCTGGAAATTTCAGCTGTATTATTTCTGAAGTTTATTGCATATTTTTCTTTCAATTAAAGTTTAGCAAGTGCTATATGTATTTGCACTATGTCTATGTTTGAAAAATCATTGCTAAAAACACAACAAACTCAGTTCAAAACCAAAAAAGTCAGACAAACAGGGCAGAATACTACAAACTGCTAGTCTGAAAAGTGTGTCAAACCAGCCACGATTGATACAGGTCAAGCAAGGCCAACAAATCCACAATGATAATTTCCTTGTGCAAATAATATAGAGCCTTCCAGGAAGAGAAGGATGGCATTGAAGGAGTAGATCATCAGCAATCCACCAATACCAAACCCTCAAGTCATGGCAGTAGACAATAAAACAAATCAGGAAAAAATGAAGGTCTGCAGTTGATTTGGCACAATGAAATGCTTTAACTGCAAACCAAATTTCCTAAATCTGATCTCAAATCTCCCTGACGAAGATTCTCAAATGTTGTGAAAGGAGATGCTGCAAGCAGGCTCTGATACCAGGTTGGAGTAACAACTGCAATGTCAGGAACGCACAGTGAATTCATCTTCACGATAGAGAGCTCAATATGCACCTGAAACATAACTGACTTTGAGAAACTTACCTAATGTACAAAATCTTGCTTGTAAAGCTAAGGAATGAACAAGTAGGTAAGAATAACCACACAACTACTAATGTGCATGTAATCAATTAAAAGCCTAAGTAAACAAATATTTCTTGGATGTATGGAGCTACAAATAATAGAAAGATAGTGAGCTGTGGATCGTGGTTATATTATCTTTCATTGTAAGTATATTGAAGGGCAGTAATTAAAAAAGTAATTTTCATAATGCTTCAAAGGGACTCATGAATGACAAATGTTCTGTGAGGCTTTAATTGGTGCTTTCTTGATTCTAAGGATGCCCATCCAAATTGTTTCTCATAGAAGTCAATGGAAATATGTGAGGCATTTATGAAACAAATTTTTAGCTGCAGCCAAAGTTTGGGTATAACAAAACAAAAATACAGGCTATGAACCTTTTTATTCTCCTTGTTCAAATTAATTATTTTTAACCTCAAAATGACACTTCCCTCTTACAATCGTGCAGCTCATTGTAGATATCTTTTATGTCCCCTGACTTTTCACCTTCAATGTCATTCCAGTTTCCTTCTGTAGTCCGTGGTCATTAATCAATAAGCAGAACCAAAATCCTTAATTGCAATGTTCGTAGACATATGAACCCATGAAAGTTTAGTGAGCTTTCTGCCATATTGATTAGCCTTCTTAGGCATGCCTGTGAGTGTTTGTGAAACTTTACTTCGACCGTAATGCAAAGACTAGATTATTTTACAGGTAAACATTCAATGTTGATTGATAGTTGAGGGCGAAGCATTTCTTGACAGAAATTTACCCAATTGTATTTGCTTCCCTTATATCTTACGGATTCTATCAAATTAGAAACACCAGGTCACTCATCAAAAGATAAAAAGTTTTCAGTCAGAAGCTTAATGGTTGAGAGGTTAGTCTGGGTTGGTTTGATCATCATTGGGGGCCCTATGCTTAGTTGATTTTCTCTATTAAGATTTTAAAGCAGTTGTACATGTTTAGAAGTTAAAATTGAGTGTTGAATATTGTGTACTTATTTATGCTATACCTTTCTCTTTGTTTTCTACTGATCATGATAGAGCCAACAATGTTTTTTATGAGAACATGTCTTGATCCTGGCTTGTACTTGGTGCATGTTAGTCTGTAATATTTAGTTCCATACATTCAAAAAATAAATAAAAAATTGATCGGGGTAATCCATTCAGATTTTAATTAAAAAGGAGAAATTGGAAAAATTGTGAGCAAGGAATCAAGTCTCAAATGAGAATCTTGGGAGACTAGTTTTCTGTGAAAGTTTACCAATTGCAATTACAATTTTTTGCAGGTTCACAGAAGTGACACAACCTGGTCTGCTACGACTTGAAAATTCTTCAAAGAAATTGATTGACCTAGGATTAACTTTTACACCCATGGAGCAAGTCATCAAAGATTCAGTTTCCACTCTTAAAGAAAAAGGCTTTTTGAATTAGACACGACAATGCCAAATCTTTGCAAATTGTGGTTCTATGTAATATGTATAGTCAAAGGGACGGTTTATGTGGCTGAAAACAAAGTATTCTTGAAACCATCATCATCTACTTATTATTTTTCTTTCTATAATTTCCGATGATATTTAGTTCACGTAGTTTGTCTTAGATAGTACTGTCTATATTTTTGTTTTCCAAAGAATTTCAGTTTGTTTCCTTTTAAAGAAGTTTAGAAAGAACAATTGCTACTTTATTCCTCTAGCTAGCACTTCAAGTGCAAAGGAGGATTTGCATATATCAGCTATCAGCTTAGTTTTGAAATATAATGGGGTTTCTGATACTGTAGTGGTAAAGTTGCATATGTAGAGGTATACAGGATATGTCAAACAATTCTGCTTTCTAAGTTGAATTTTTTTTTAAGACAATCTATCTTTTCTTAGAATTATTTATAATCTGCTTTGAGAATTCAGAAATGGTTTAAGGATTCTGCAGAGAATTACTTCACGACAGTATCTTACAAGATTCAGGACAATTTGTTTAGTATATAGCATTATGATACATTCTTTGGTATGATCTAAAAGATCCCTCCATTGTTGATGTGTTTCTCTCAGTTAAGATCATCCTGCTTAAATGCATGTGTTGAACTTGATTCTCAGTTCACCAAAAGAATATTAACTTTGTTCATGTGCACACGAGTTTAACCCACTGCCAACTTTAGCTGATTAGATTATAGATGAGGAATGTAATATTGACATTGTTCATTTGTACGTCCAACATTAAGCTTCAAAGAGTGTCTGGCAAGGTTTTACCTACACGCTCAAGGTTACCTTTTTATTTTTATTTTTAAAATTCGTTATTCTTTCTTCTCATGTATAAGCTCTATAATTCCTGGTTGCTCTGGCTTCTAATTCAGTATTTATAGGAAGATATTGAAACAAAAAATCACTAGTATTTATAAGCCATAAAATATATTGTTTGTATCCAAACACAAAATTCCTTGTTTTAAACATCTTTATTAAATTGTGACTGAGGACTGATCAGCAAGATTTTCATTCATTATCATTGTCTTGGCATTCATTTTGTTGCATAAAATTCAATGAATTGAACACACATTGTTTCTTGTTATCCGGGTTGTTTAATTGGTTGACTACAATTGGAGAGGATGATGTCATATTTCTTGATCCATCATCTACAAATGTTAAAATTATTGAAAGGTGTAATAAAAAGAAAGAGGCTGAACCATTCAATCGTTGGCTATAAGTTAAAAGAAATGATTAATTCTCTGAACAATATGCTTTTTAACAAGATAAGGACCAAATCATTAAAGAGAACAATTATACAAATGCACATGAAACATAAAATATATGACATGTTAGTTCTAAAAATGGAATAAAGAAGTGGCACAACTTTTTAGAAGCAAACTAACCATGGAAGCACAAGTAGAGGCTAGGCACCAATTAAGAAAGCCAATTTAAGAGTAAAGGGACAAAAGGAGGCTCCCAACTATTATTCAATTTCCCGAGTAGGATAAAATCTATGATGGTGGAAAAACACATAAAGATACGAAAGTAAGGAACTTATAACCAATTAGAAATATTATAATTGAGCGAGCTATGCTTATGGAAGTGACAAATTAGTTGACAGTTGTAAGGAGGTGTAAAATCCAAATGAGGGTGATATCCAAAGATACTAGGGACCCCTTCAAGTCTATGATTAAAAAATAATAAAATGCATGCACAGTATTTGAATAAAAATGCTATTGTTTTTCATCCTCAAGTTTGTATAATATTTTCTCCACTATTAGATATATACACAATGTTCTCAAGTTAAACTTATTTTAAATTGTCTTATATCATATTTTGGTGATGCTCATATGGTGATGATAATATATTTATCTAAAAACAAGTCACAACAATGCTCACTTTTACTGATATCACTCTTCTATGTTTAAAGAATCAATGTTCTCCTCACATAAAGGAAAATCATTTGCTAAAAGACCAAAATGAGATTATATAATACATTTGTCAAATTGAAAATTTATAGCACAACCATATCAAAAACCATGATAATCTAGATGGATAGATAAATATGAGCTCTCTAATCTCACTATAATTGGGGAAACATCCATTCCCATGAGGATTGCTCAAGAACTTTGTATCAAACCAACAAAAAATAGTTGCCTACATCTTAAAAATATAAGATCAACTTAGAAACGAAATAAACCAAAACATAGTAGCATTAACTAGATGAAACTAATAGGAGCTTGAAAAAAGTCAATAGACCAAACAAAGTCAAGAATCTAGGTAGGCTTTGAAGTCCCTGTTCACAAGAACATCAAAATCTTTGTTCAAGTCCTAGGCAGGTCATGTTTCATTGTCTTCAGTTTCTTACTTGATGTCTTTCTAGTTAGAAGTACACTTTCTCAAGAAATCATTGATTTGATTTCCCTCCTTTCTGATATAGATCCATTTCACAATAATGTAAACCGTAAGGGACAATGTTGATGCCTTTTTTTATTCATTCGAATGACAATCTTGATAGTTAGGAAGCATGTGCGTGATTGATCAAAATCTTGGAATTAAACTCTTGAATAATGTAAGCGACTCATCCTTGCCTGGATTTTAATAGAGTTTGAGAAATTGTTGTAGTTTAACATAGTTTTAGATATGATTCTCATACTTTTGGTGAACCAGAAAATAATCATGCCATGTTGATCATGCTAAATACATCTCATGCTACATTTCTTCATTTTTTGGCAGCATTGATCTTTTCTAGGTTGGAGAGGGATGCCCGTATCAAACAATATTATTGTGTAACATTATTTATTCTTAAGGGAATTGAGGAAGGGGTCAATTAGAATTTTTTTTATGGATTATAAATTCCCATAAAGAACCTAATTGAGCATGATGAGTCCAAACCATATAGGCATCTTTCATGTTAGCCATGATTTCGCTCCAAGCCTAAATATTATGCTTTCTAGTCTCATTGAATATTCTTTGGCTGTATTCCAACAAAATGTGCTAACAAATCAAATGAAGACTAATATTATTTAACAAAATAATAACTCCCAACTTTCAAGGGAGTATTGTATAAGTCACAAGGAAGTCTTGAATTGAGTCACAAGCTTTACTTAGATTCCCCACTATTTTATATCACAAATGGAAGAGACAAATGGAAACGATGTAGGTCAACATTAGATGTTTATGATTAGTTCCATCCTTAAATTAGAGAACATATTTGCTTCAAATAATATCACCACATTTTTTAAGGTTAGTTTGGAGAATTTTATTTAAGAAGGTAATCATAAGAAAGCATAAAATTTCAACCGACCTCTAAGATGCTAGGACCTGTTCCAAATATTATGATTTTTGACATCCATCCTTTCAACCATCAAACTCTTATTGGTCTTCATAAACTCAGCGATCCTTCAAGCCTCATTCAAGGATGCTTGTGCAATGAAATGTTCTAAGATGATGAGACACAATCCAAATTATTGACGAGAATATTAATTTCTCGGCTAGGCCATTTCTCTTTAGGCTTCTATTTCCAAATACTCACACTACCTTGCATAGAACCACACTAAGTGTCCTAAATGCATGTCTATATGGCTTTCATACATTTATAATTAAAATAATTATGTTGAGGGTTTTCTTTTGATCCCACATCACCTTAGAGAATACATTTGTCATTATTTGCCACAATCTAAAATAGCTATCTTTGATTAGATTAGTTCTGAACTTACTAGTTTTCTATATTTGAGAACCATTGCCCAAGATAGGCAATGTGGGCACAATTAATTTATTGAGATTCAAGCATTTAAAATTGAGAATATCCCATGTAGAATATTTTGTTCCATGTACCATTGACATTATAATTCAATGCTATGTCACATTACTAAGGATAAATCTCAATCATAGTCCCTTAATTCTATAAGTTGACAAATTTTCATCTTGCTTAACCAAATACCACTTTCCTTTTCTCTAAATTTTCTTCCCACAAAAACTATCTCAAAACTTTGATAAGCTTTTGAAGAACACCTTATGGATTTGTAAGAGCCATAATATTGTACACAGGAGAGCTTATAAGAAAAGTTTCCAAATAATCATATGACCAACAAAGGAGAAATATAAGTCTAATGATTGATATATTTGCTTACCAAATTGAGCAATGCATTCCAATCATTATTCCTTGGAGCAATATGAGAAATGAGATGCCTATATATGTGAGGTGAGGAGTAGTGATCATAAAACAAACAATATCAACAAAATTCTTCTTGTTATGTTAGTTTGTGTCAAAGAACACTCGATATTTTGTTCATCTCAAGTGCATTCATAAGGACAATTATCTCAATAAAATTAGAGTTTCAAAAGAGACAAGAGCCACCCACAAATTAAAGGTGGAAAAGAGCCTCTTCACTATGCATAATGATAAAACTAAAAAGAGAATCATATCCTTTGTGATGATTCAAGAATTGATAAACTCCTTCCACTAAAATGGTGAAGGGATATATAAAAAATGGATTCTTTTGAGATAGGCCTATTTTATAACAGAAAATGGTTGAATAACAACCTTTTAAATTGACAAAAATGAAAGAAGAGGTGCAACAAGCCATAAACCATTTAATCTAGCCATCTTTAACATTGAGAGCACTCAAAATATCTTCCATAAATTATTAAGAATCCTTATCATAAGCCTCTGGAAGATCTAGTTTCATGAACATTAAATTTTTCATATTAACTTCTTTGGATCAAGTAGTTTCTTGGACAATCACAATTCCATCAAGAATCAAGTCACATGAATAAGCCCCTTATTAGGAAATAGTTAGGTACACAATATTTATTCAGTACATGATCTTATTCACAACAAGTAACATATTTTTAAATTTATGTTAATGAGATTGTAGTGAATCAATACTACCCCATAAAGGAAATCATTTTCTTTTTAATAAATAATTACCTTCAAATATTCCTATTCATTACCATCCCATTAAAGAATTTAATCTCCCATCCAAATGAATTATATTAAGAGGATATCAAATTAATATGAAGTTCTTATACAAGTCACTATCTTGCTCACCATTATATGACTGCAATGATCCAATAATTTTTTGTTGATCTCACTATTTTTGTTTATCTAAATAGAAGGATAGCTTTAAGTTTTCATAGAAAGTTGAGTAAATTCAATAGAGCAATTTTTTCTTATATTAAAAATGAAAAATTAGAATAAATAACATATTTGTAATGTATCATCTTTGTTACAATTTAAATACAAATTTTCCTTATCAAATTATAACTTATGAGTTAAAACATTCGTAAATTTCTATCAATATATAATTTGTACAAATATTTTAATTTTTTTTAAAAATAAAATATTTTTTAATAAATTAGAGTCACATGATATACACCTATTCTTAATAAATAAGAATCTCAAAATGATATAAAAATCTATTAAATATAAATAATTTAATACAACTAAAATAATATTTTTTAACTAAAAAACAATCCTTGAAATTAACATAACTCATAATTAACAAACAATTTATTGATATGTAAAAACAATCATGAAAATTGTCCATCAATAATCTATGTTTTTTTAATCTATTTCTTAGAAAAGTATAAAGTAACACACTCTCAAATCACTCTTTCAACCTGACATTAAAAAAGAAAGTGTGATTGATATATCAATTCTTTTTCCATTCTTTCTAGGAATCCTACAAAAAAAGGGACCCACTAATACAAATTTGCATATACCTTTCATCCAAAAGTGAAACATCACATATCAAATCTTGGACTTGCTTGCATATACCTTTCATCCATAATGTGCTTTTCTCAAAGTTGATAGGGAATGTTTTAAAATATTTACTTGACCATTAATATATCTTATTCAAAAAAAACCATTTTGGAATCTCAATTCTTTTGGTTAATATGGAAGAGATTATCTTTATAGAACGATAAAATGCAAGTGGATAAATACAATGATTTATATTATACATTGCCAAGGTTAAGTTATATGTTTGATTTGATTTTTTAATTGTATTTTAATTAGATTTGTATTTATTTTTCTAATTAAATTAAAGTCATGTTGTTGTAAAGTTCTTGTCAAATGGTGGAATAATATTTTTTTAGGAAGGATAGACAAATTGAGAGTAGTACTAGTTAATTCGTACTAATGTTAAACATGAAATTATTAACCTTTTTAAAATTATTATTTATGTTTGTATTGTATTTGCCATCATTAAATTGCGTAGTAGTTATAAAGATGGGGTTATTTTCTTGCTCCTTCTACTATTATAATAGATTTAACATAAATAATATATTAATAGAAAATATATTATTCAAATGACAAGTTTCTACTTAACCAAAATAATTATGATAGTGAATATTAGAAGGGCTATGACTATATGTGCATACAATGTTAAAAAAGAGAAGCAACACAAAAAGTTTCTCATAAAGTTATGATGAACCAAAAAGTAAAAGATTATTTCTTAGCTAACTAAAATTTGTTATATTTAACATCTAAAATTGATGAATTTTCCAGAAATAGTCATCATAAATAAATGATGTAACTAAAGATGTAGGTATAAATTAGCTAATATATACTCTATATTTTAAATATATCGAGATGCATCAACACATTGAATTTTTTCTTTATCTCTATCATAACGTTGAATGACAAAATTCAACACCTCAAAGCATCTCGGTGCATTTGAAATATTGAGTATATATTAGCTAGTAGTAGTTGTGACGTGTGTAACACACTAAATAAATTGAAATGGTTAGGGTTAGCATTTAAGATAACAATTTATATCATGATTAGGGTTACATTAGGGGTATAGTTTATATTATGGTTAGGGTTATCTTTAAGGTTTGAGTTTGGTTTAGATTTATTATTATGAATAGGGTTAGGGTTTAGTCTTAAGGTTGAGTTTATGGTTATGGTTATGAGTAGAATTATGGTTAGGGTTAGGGCTAGGGTTAGGATTTGGATTGTAATTATAATAGATTTCAAGTTAGGAGAAGGGTTTTTCTCAGTATTAAGGGTGGGGTTGGAATTATTATTAGGGTTGGAATTGGAGTTATAATTCAGTTAATGGTAAAGATTTAGATTCAATCATGACTATGGTTTGGGTTAGGATTAAGGTAAGATTAGCTTTTCTATTAGAATTTGGTTTAGCTTTACGATTATGGTTAGCGTTAGGGATTAGATGTATGGTTAGGTTTAATATTAGGGTTAGGGTTTAGTGTTATAAGTTAAACAAATTAAGGTTTAAGTTACCATTTATATCATGGTTAGGTATAGCATTATGTTTAGGGTTTTCTATTTATGAAAATTGGGTTTATATTAATTATTAGGGTTTAGCATTAATGAGTATGATTATAGTTAGGATTAGGGTTTATGCTTATAGTTAGGGTTATAGTCTCTATTAAGGTTGAATTTGTGGTCATAATTAGAGTTTAACATTAGGGTGAGAATTATGTATATGGGTTACATCAAAGTTAGGGTAAGGGTTAGGATTATGGTTAGGGTTAGTCTAAGGGCTAGCTTGTTGGGGTTAGGATTATAGTTGTGATAAAATAAACATTATGATCTAGGTAATTAAGAGGTATCTTTCATAGCAAGTCCAATTGGGGTCATTCAATGAGCTTGAATAAAAATATGCATAGATGAATCTTATTAGTAATATCATAATTATGATAAGAGGTATCTTTCATAGCAAATCCAATTGGGGTCATTCAATGAGTTTGAATAAAAATATGCATAGATGAATCTTATTAGTAATATCATAATTATGATAGGTTTAACTTCATGATTAGGATTAGGATTAGTGTTAGGGTTAGGCTTTACATGATGATTAGGTTATACTTACGATTAGGGTTGAGGTTGATTCTTATGGTTTGGATATTGTTTAATGTTAGGGTTGAGGTTAATGTTTGTAATTCAAATTTTTGTTGGGGTTAGGCTTGACATCATGCTTCCCCTTAGGATTAGGTTCAAGGTTAGGATTATGCTTACAATTAGGTTTTGG